>CM054057.1:105707797-106033567 GCA_028641055.1 Alopecurus myosuroides
CGCCTGGTCCCTTAAATTAAGACTACAGGACGGTCAAAGGGCCACTGTCGTCTCGTCTTCCCGCCCCGCCTCGGCTTCCCGCGCCCCCACTTCCCCACGCGCGCGTGCCACGGCTGCAACCGCCGCCACGCCTCGGCTCCTGCCCGCATTCATGGCCGCCTGCAACCGCCGCCACGTCCAGGCCGCCGGTTGGCATGCCAGCCCACCCCGGGTCCTTTTTAAAGGCCCCCCGCCGCCCGTACAACCCATCCACCCCGGCCGCGCCCAAGGCAGACCAACCATAGCCACCATGTCCCGCTGGTTCGGCAGCGGCTCTGGCAAGCGCCCCAGGAACGAAGGCTCCTCGAGCGGCGCCGGCCGCGTCCCACCACCGCCGGCGGAGGCCTTCGGCTACGGCCCTGGAGGTGTCCGCCTCGGCGGGACGCCGCGCGTCCCCGCGCCACCTCCGGCTGCACGCCCGCCGCCCAGCGCCGCGCCCAAGGGCAAGAGGTTCCGCCGGTACGTCCGGGTGGACGAGGCCGAGTGGCACTGGAACAACGCCACGCCGGTGTTCTATGCTGACGTCCACCTCCCGGACGGCTGGCACCTGAACCCCCAGCGGATCCCTGTGCCGCCGGTCCCGACCGGCCAGGCGCTGCTCGAGGAGATCGACCGCCGGCGCGAGCTCCTACCGGCCCCCGTCCGCAGGGAGCGCGCGTACGCGCGCAGCTCCCCCTACTGGGGCGCCTGGCTCGAGCAGGAGCATGAGCAGCGCCGGCGCTCCTACATCCCCGCCCCCCACGAGGTGGACGTCGAGGACTACCCGCCGCCACCGCCCGGCCGGGAGAGGGAGCTGTGGCTCCTCGAGGACATCCCGGAGGACTTCTCCGGGGAGTAGGACCCCGTGCTCCGGGCCGCCATGGAGGATGCCTGCGAGGCCTCCCGCCGCTCACTCGTCGAGGACGAAATCAAGCGGTGGGAGCGGGTCGTGGCCGCCCCCCGAGCCTACCCCCTGGTGGCACGCGCTCTACGCCGAGTATGAGGCGTTCGAGGACCAGCCGCCGCCGCAGCCGCTCCCCCCGGGCTGGAGTACGGCATGTCCTGGGCCTGGACCGGCGGCGTTTGGGCGCCGGAGTCGCCGGAGCAGGAGGAGCTGCCCCCTCCGCCGCCGCCGCCGCAGGAGGTGCTGCCCCCGCCACCGCCGCTGCCCCCGCCACCGCCGTACGCGCCTCCGATGCCCCCGATGCCTGCACCCCCGGCCCAGCCGCCTGCCCACCTGTGGCAGCCACCCGCCTACCATTGCATATCCGACGACGAGGAGGACAACTAGATCGGCCGGTCGCTTGTGGCCGCGCCGCCGCCCCCTATTCTATGTAAGCAAGGCCCCTAGCTACCCCCCAAGAAAACGGCCGGCCGCCTGTGGCCGCGCCGCCGCCCCTTTATGCAAGTACGGCCGGCCGCCTGTGGCCGCGCCGCCCCCTATCTATGTAAGCAAGGCCCCTGGACTTTTTTAATATAAGTTGTGTGCCCCCCTAGTCTACCGTGTCCCTAGCCCATACCCGCCGGCGGTCCGCCGGCGGGATCTGTCTACTCGTTCCCGCCGCCGGCAGGGCTTCGCCCAGCCATGTCCACTCGTACCTGTCCCTGGGGTGTTCGTTCGGCCTGGAGAGAGGGCCGCGATTTTTATACACCTGGGCCTCTAGTCCCGGCCCGTGCAACCAACCGGGACTAGAGCCCCTTTGGTCCCGGTTGGTACCACGGCCCGGGACCAAATTTTTTTTTCGAATTTCGGTGGCACCCCTGTGCGCCCAAAATTTTTTAGCGCCAAAATTTGAAAAGGGTTAAGTTTGCACATTAACAACTTCTATATACTTTCAAATTTGACAAAAATTCCAACATGAAAAATGCTAGAATTTGCAAAACTAATTTAAATCCATTTTTCGTTTAACTAAATAATTATTCTAACTATTGAAACTATTAATTATTTTTTCATTTGTATATAATTTGAATATAAAAATGTTACAATTTTTGATTTCTCTCGTGATCTTCCTAATTCAAAGCGAGTTGTACCTTATTGACACGGTGAATTTGAGATCTTCGTCTACAACAGAAAAACCATAGTTTTCCTTCGAAGTTTTACTCTGCGCATCCACACGTATTTTCCCTTTATCCCGACCCCCGCTTGAAAACATAGTTACTTCCGTGTACGCTATCATTAGTGAGAGACTTCACGTCAGCAATCTCAATTAAAGTGCCAGTTTGTGTCTGATCCCACCAACCCCTCAAAATCCTCCTATTAACTTCACCTATCTCAACTGAAATCACTGTCTTCATGTGGATGCCAAGCCTGTGCAAAACTATCTCTCCTCCTCCAATACCGGAGAATAAGGACACCACATTAACACCATTGGGAAACATGTTCTTCAACACCGACAAGTGGCAACCCACAGTATCAATTTGGAATGAATTGCCAAGAGATTTGTACCTCTCTCTCTTCGCGACTCCCCTTGTGTGGTTTCTTGGGAGACCGAGTAAAAATTCCATCTCATCTGGCTCTAGAGGGGCAACCTTGTTCTTTCCAACCCAAACAAGGTTCCATCTTCTGCACTCGTCCATAACATACCTCTGAACAGTTAGAGGTGGTGGATTACTTGAGCCTGCAAGAGTACGTTCGATCTGTTTTATCAGAATTGGACTTGCCACACGGGTTTGCAAGTAATCGAGCTGCTTTCTAGGATCCCAGGAAGGCCACCAGTTCTCATAATGAGGGAATGCCTCAAATATGGTCTTTGGAGCGAGAGGAAGGAGACGTGACCTATTCTCAATTGGCAAATTATGGATGTAGCATCTTTCTTGAGCAGCTGCACAGAAGTGCTTAGAATCCACAAACTCCGGCTCTATGTCATACAAATTTCTGGAAATTTCCACCCATACACTTTTTGGAGCTAGGGCCTCATTTTCATAGTAGAAGTAGGGTGGCTTGTTCATCCTCTAGAGTCGATGTCAGTCCTGGCTGCTTGTCCATCCTCTAGAGTCTGCTCTGCTCTGCTCTACTGCTCCTTGCGGCTCAGGTTGGTAACGGTCCATGTTTGCGTATGCTTTGTGAACTTATGGTTTGATTTGAGAATTTCAAAACTTTGATTTCATAATCTTTTGGACGGAAGCACCTAGCAATATCTTTTAAACCTTGTTTCTCTCCATATGCTATTTGTACTTCTCATCGGCTCTAATGTTTCTCTACCTGATTCTACTTCTCCTCTGCCTAGTTTGGCTTGTTTATGGTGGTTAACTCCAATGAATAACAATAGAGGCCTGCCATAATCACTTGTTCTATACCGTGTGTCAACACATACTACATCTCGAAAGTAGTTATAATCCTGCAATATCTGTCAGGATGGTATCTGTACTATCACTTCGAAATGTTCCTGCAATATCTGCCTACAGTTATCTCATACTCGGATATGGGTCATAGTTGTCAGCTTTTTACCGGTCAATACAAAATACTGATCAAACAGAACTATATGATCATGTATTCCACGCTTATTATTACACATCACCAACATACGGAGGAGAGAGAAACAGAAAAGTGGGTGGGTGTGTGCCGCTGGTTGGAATAATAATGAAGTCAGACTTGTCATAGTTGTCAAGCACTCAATGCTTGCCAGCTTTTGACCGATCAATACAAATTATTGGTCAAACGTCACCTACTCCATTCATAATCACATAATATGTATAAATATCATTTTGGCTAACAAAATCTCGTTCATACTACGTTATAAGAACTATGATCATGTATTCCACGTTTATTATTACACATCACCAACAACATCCCTATCTAGTCTTCTGAATTTTCTTCGTGTCCCTTGCTTATGATCGCTTCGGCCGTAACCATGGAGCATCTTCATTATTTAACGGGATGGTGGGGTCAGCTTTCACTGTGAAGGGTGGAATTTCAACAAACTTATTATAATCTTCTGACATGTCTGTCGTGTCCTCGATTCCCACGATGTTTCTTTTCCCTGAGAGAACTATGTGACGCTTCGGCTCATCGTATGATGAAATTGTTCCCTTATTTTTTCTTTTCTTCGGTCTGGAAGACATGTCCTTCACATAGAAGACCTGAGCCACATCATTGGCTAGAACGAATGGTTCGTCATTGTAACCAATACAGTTGAGATCCACTGTTGTCATTCCATAAAGCGGGTCTACCTTTGCCCCTTCTCCATTCAGGTTGACCCATTTGCACTTGAACAAAGGGACCTTAAAAGAAGGTCCATAGTCAAGTTCCCATATCTCCTCTATGTAACCATAGTATGTGTCAGTTTTTCCATTCTCGTTTGTTGTATCAAAGCGGACACCACTGTTTTGGTTGGTGCTCTTCTTATCTTGGGAGCTCGTGTAAAATGTATTCCCATTTATCTCGTACCCTTGAAAACTCCCAATAGTCGAAGATGGTGACCCTGCCAACATGTATAGCTGATCTTCAACAGTGGTGTCATTTATAAGACGTGTTTGCAACCAACTTCCGAAAGTCTCCATGTGTTCGCGTTTAATCCATGAGTCATCCTTCCCCGGGTTTGCAGACCGTACAATATTCTTGTGTTCCTCGACATACGTAGCCATGAACATAGAATTTTGTAGAACTGTGTAGTGTGCTTTGGTCAAAGAATGCCCGTCCCTAGGTATCATTGTTTTCTTTCCCAGCGTTCTTTTTCCCCTCAGTCTCCCCTCATGCCGCGATTCAGGAACACCAATTGTCTTAAGGTCAGGAATAAAGTCAACACAGAACCCAATGACCTCCTCTGTTCCATAGCCCTTCGAGATGCTTCCTTCTGGCCTAGCACGGTTATGAACATATTTCTTCAAGACTCCCATGAACCTCTCAAAGGGGAACATATTGTGTAGAAATACCGGACCGAGAATATGAATCTCTTCACATAGGTGAACAAGGAGATGAGTCATAATGTTGAAGAAGGATGGTGGGAACACCAACTCAAAACTAACAAGACACTGGACCACATCCCTCTGTAATCTTGTCAGAATTTCTGGATCGATTACCTTCTGAGATATTGCGTTCATGAATGCACATAGCTTCACAATGGGTACTCGAACATTTTCCGGTAGAAGCCCCCTCAATGCAATCGGAAGCAACTGCGTCATAATCACGTGGCAGTCATGAGACTTCAGGTTTTGGAATTTTTTCTCTGCCATGTTTATTATCCCCTTTATATTCGACGAGAAGCCAGACGGAACCTTGATACTGTAAAGGACTTCAAAGAATATTTCCTTCTCTGCTTTAGTAAGAGCGTAGCTGCTTAAGGAATGGCGCCCTGTATCTGTGTGCTTGTTGCTTGGGTCTTTCATACGTTGCTGGTCCTCCCGTGCTTCAGGCGTATCTTTTGACTTCCCATACACGCCCAGGAAGCATAGCAGATTGACACAGAGATTCTTTGTCACGTGCATCACGTCGATCGAAGACCGGACATCTAAAACTTTCCAATAGGGTAGCTCCCAAAATATAGATTTCTTCTTCCACATGGGTGCCCGCTTATCAGGGCCGTACGGAACTGGTTGGCTGCCAGCAGCCTTACCAAAGATTACTTCTAGGTCCTTGACCATATCGAATATATCATTACCACTACGGAGCTCAGGCTTCTTTCGGTTATCTGCCTCACCTCTGAAATGCTTCCCTCCTTTTTTCCTTAAGGGATGCTTGATCGGAAGAAATCTACGATGCCCCAGGTATACAACCTTTTTACATTTATCCAAAAAAACACTGTCCGTCTTATCTAAACAGTGTGTGCATGCATTGTATCCCTTGTTTGTATGACCGGAAATGTTACTAAGAGCTGGCCAATCATTGATGGTCACGAAAAGCAACGCCCGTAGGTCAAATGGCTTTTGTTCGTTCTCATCCCACACACGTACACCTGGTTTGCCCCACAGTTCTAAGAGTTCTTCCACTAATGGCCTTAGATACACATCAATGTCGTTGCCAGGTTGCCTCGGGCCTTGGATGAGAACTGGCATCATAATGAACTTGCGCTTCATGCACAACCAAGGAGGAAGGTTGTACATACATAGAGTTACAGGCCAAGTGCTATGACTGGAGCTCTGCTCCCCAAAAGGATTAAAGCCATCTGTACTTAGACCAAACCATAAGTTTCTCGCCTCTCCTGCAAAGTCTGGAAAGTCTCTCTCGATCTTTCTCCACTGCGATCCATCGGCGGGGTGCCTCAACTTTCCATCTTTCTTACGGACTTCTTTGTGCCATCGCAACAACCTAGCATGCTCTTTGTTTCTAAACAAACGTTTCAGCCGTGGTATTATAGGAGCATACCACATCACCTTAGCAGGAACCCTCTTACGGGGGGGCTCGCCGTCAACATCACCAGGATCATCTGCTCTGATCTTATACCGCAGTGCAGTGCATATCGGACATTCATCCAAATTCTCGTACTTCTCACCGCGGAAGAGAATGCAGTCATTAATGCATGCATGTATCTTCTGCACATCTAATCCTAGAGGGCAGAGAGCTTTCTTTGCTTCGTACGTACTCTCAGGCAATTCGTTATCCTTTGGAAGTTTTGGCTTCATTAGTTGAAGTAAACTCTCAAATGCCTTGTCAGTCACACCGTTTTGTGCCTTCCATTTCAGCAACTCCAGTGTGGTACCGAGCTTTGTGCTACCATCTTCGCAATTTGGGTACAACAATTTTTTGTGATCCTGTAACATGTTGTCCAGCTTCAACCTCTCCAATTTATTTTCACAGTCTTCCCTTGCATCAGCAATAACTCGGCCAAGATCATCATCGGTCTCTTCTGATGCCTGTTCTTGATCACCTCCTTCTTCTGCATTCTCTTCCATTGCAGTATCGTCGTATTCAGGGAACAAAGGATCTTCTTCTTCTTCTTCATCGTCTTCCATCACAACCCCTCTTTCTCCATGCTTGGTCCAGCAATTATAGCTGGGCATGAAACCTCTCCGAAGTAGATGGCCGTGAAGGATTCTTTCGGAAGAATGTTCTCTGACGTTCCGACAATCAACACATGGGCAACACATGAAGCCATTATCTTTGTTCGCCTGAGCTACAGCAAGAAATGCATTCAGGCCTGCCATATACTCGGAAGTGCGTCGGTCACCGTACATCCATCGCTGCCGTGCATCCATCTGCATCATATAATTAAGTTTATCAAAATACATATTAATACAGAGATGACCACAGTACATCGACAAATAATACTTTTTTATGTATCAGTTACAGATGAAAAAGATAATTTGTTAACCTCGGTCGAAGATACCATTTTCAGTGAGCTTGTGTGCGTCTCGGGAATTTCGTCGAACACCTCGTGTGCATAGTAAAAAAAACACACTATAACACCACACTCTCTCACACCTCCAAGGAAAAAAAAAAGATGGAAGGAGGGGGGGCTGGGGCAGTATATATAGGGGAAGGGGGCATTGGTCCCGGTTCGTGGACTGAACCGGGACAACAGGTCATGCGCGTGCCACGTGGCCTGTGGCTAGCCATTGGTCCCGGTCCGTGGCACGAGCCGGACCGATATGCCCCCCACGAACCGGGACCAATGCGCCCAGGCGATTCCTGTTGCCCCGGGCGCACGAACCGGGACCAATGCAGGGCATTTGTCCCGGATTTGGTTGCAACCGGGACAGCTGCCCCCCGGCCCCCTGGACGAGAGGGGTTGTTTCCACTAGTGGTATGGTCATGTAACCTGAGAAGCTCGATCATGTCTTTTTTTTTGCAAAACGCTAGCAACCCTTTCTCGAGTTGGATAGTTGTTAAAAACTCTACCTTCTTACCGTCAAAAAAAAAATTAGTTAGTTGTTAAAAAAATGGCAATTAGTATATACAGTGTTTTGGAAAAAAAAAGTACCCAGATCAATATGGTACGCTCTCTGTGTATAATTGTGTACGCACAAAAATGACAACTTAACTTGAATACCAGACCCATACACTCAGGGAATGACTACAAAAAAGTGTGAGTAGCTGAATCATGGTTAATGAACTCATCCTCGCCTCGAGAAGCGTTAATGACCTCATTCCAATAGTCAAAATATAGTCGGGAATATCCCTCGCACCAAAACATATTTCTGAAGCGTTAATGAACTCATTCCAATAGTCAAAATATTGCCGGGGACATCCCTCACACCGAAACATATTTCTTCTAAATGATACACGAGGGGAAAAATCACCATAAGATCGTTTGGGCATGGATACTTTCTCTCCACTGAAAGAATATTATAGAGTCACATGATGATAAACCGGATGTTCACTATCGCGGATACAACCACCATACCAAACCCTCGAATCATATGTTAGTTATCCAAAGAAAAACTATGCTTATAAGTTGAATACAATACATAAAGAAAAAATATAAGTATTTTGAAACTTCTTTCATTGTACATTTTCCTTAGCGATGCATGGTGTGATAATAAAAACATGATTCATGGTCCAATGTGAATGTACATGCAAGGAAAAGTATATAACCCTATTTTTCGAGGGGATAAGACTGAGGTATGTTGGAATGTTGTAAATATCCTAACAAGTTAGTGTAGTTAAAACTTGATAATTGATTGGTAGACAACTGCATGCAAAATATAAGCTAGAAATTACAATAAACAAGAACATAAGTAAAAATTGGTTTTAAAATATCCTTTATAAAGATAGATATATAGCCTATATATAGTAAGCAATAGTTTTTTGTACATGTATGGATCTCTCGAACCTTACTGTTAATATGTACTCCCTCCGTCCACAACTAAGTATACTTTTAGCTTTTTTCCTAATTCGGTTTCTTATATTTCACCAACTTCATGAAAACAAATATGAATATATACAACACCAAAATACTACCACTAGAGGCATTTTGCACTGAAGTTCCAAAATAAGCTAATTTAATTATCATAAAAATTACTACAATTTTCTTATAAAGTTGGTCAAAATAAAAAAAAATCTCTTTGGAGGAAACCTAAAACGTACATTATTATGGCGCGTGGATTAGTTTCATTATTAAGCAGTATGCAAAACGAAATAGATTGTATATCACGGTAGTTAGTGCTCTTATTTTTTTCAATAATATTTAATAGTAAAACCAATGGTAATATCAGGATATCATCCATGCTTAATATTTTTGATAGACTAATAATGGTGCCTTCGCATTTGCGAGGGCCACCTAACTAGTTGGAGAAATTTTAAAATATTTGTATGTACTCCCTCCGTCCACTTTTATAAGGCTCACTTCTTAAGTGAGCCTTATAAAAGTGGACGGAGGGAGTACCATGTTTTATACTCCCTTGGATTCATATTAATTGTTGTATGCATCAAGACATGTTGTAGTGACAGATAGATCGGATTCAGCAACAATATGAATTGGAGGGAGTAGCAAATTCCATGTTGACCCATTCTATAGTGTAATCATGCACACCCATTTTATAGCAGATTGAGATTGGCTGACTATTACTGACTGGTTCTTCAACAGTCTATTAACTGCTCTAGCAATCGCCCCTTTTGACTCTTGGTTATCATCCAGTACACGTTGACAGACCCCACGGTGATGGCGATGTGCCGTCCGTGTCGCGCGATCATGGCAGATGGTTCTCTCATCTTTTTCCTCTCGAATGTCATGCACTCGCTCGCCCTTTCTAGAGGGATTCTGAACGCATGTTTGTATTTTTGTTCGAATCTATCACTCGCTTTATATCTGGATAAATCTTTGCTTTATTCTCCCGAGCAAATTGTTACCTTCAGACGCCGCCTCCACCGAATAACGAGAGAGAGAGAGAGGGGAATTGATACAGTCCATTGCCAATTAAGGATAATATATACTCTATATACTAATCCAATCTCAGGTTATTGTTGTTCGAATAAGATAAGCTGTTTTATAGTAGCAGGATAAACCTGGCTTTAGCATTGAATTCTCGGAAATGGATGCGTTTCACTCTCAATCCATGTTCAGAGATCTCCCTCTGGTTGCCTTTCACTCTCATTATGGCAGAGGAACTAGTCGCGCACTTCATTGCCAATTAATCATAAACTAGTTGAGCAGATAATCGATGAGTGAATGCACTGGTGGAGGAACACATTTGCAACACCGACAAGGCACACACGCACATACTACATACATACAGGGAAGAGGGACACGCACGGTCGGTGTAGAGAAAGAAAGATACGTAGGCAGAGGCACGATCTCGTGTTACTAATTTGGAGACGAGATACGTAGGCAGAGGCACGATCGTGGGATAACAAGCTAGCAATATGTATATATATAAGCGAACATATCTAGATCGTGGCGTGGCAAGAACTTCGTAAAGCTGGTCGCCATTTTTTCTTCCTGTACTGCTGTACACTTCACTCGCGCACTGGTCCGCCGCCGTGCCGTCGGTCTCGTTTCCTATGCTGATTTACCCGACGAAGATGATGGACGGGTCGCAGCAGCACTCGTCGATCAGGCAGCAGCAGCACAGCGCAGCCAAACTACAGAAAAACGAAAGCACGAAGTGAGTATGTTGATCACTAATTAGCTAGGCAATCGAGGAAGCTAGCTAAGATGCTACTAATATAGGTTAGTCGATAAGCTAGGAGGTCGAGGAACAAGTGGGAAAATCAGCTAGCCGAACGGCAACTTACCAGCCTTCGAGGAAGCTGGGCTGGTTCCTTGGCGGCGGCGCGGCGTACTGCGGCGGCGCCATCACCGGAGGCCCCTGGTACGGGCCACCTTGGTACGGGCCCCCTTGGTACGGCCCTCCCTGTCCCTGGTAGTACCCTGCAGCATAGCCACAACAGATCAAACCGCGTAAGAACTTGGATCGATCCTGTGCTGATCCTCCAAATTCAGATCCTTGACGCGCGCGGCAGCATACCTTGTGCCGGGTAGGGGTAGGCGTACTTGGGATCGCTCATCCTGGCGAACTCGCTCTGGCTCTGGACGTGTCGACGGTGGAGCAGGTGATCGACGGGTAAAGTGGAGCAGGTAATAACTGGCGGGCTAATGGCGTTTCTGGGCGGTGGCTGCGTGTACTTATAGCCGTGTTGGGAGAGACGTGGCGTGTGAAGGGAATGGCGGTAGGACATGCGTGTCGGCCGTGCACGCGAAAGTGGGCTTTCATTGGTCGGTGTGGATGGTTGGTTGGACGCTGACGGAGGCGAAGCATCGGGAAAGCGCGCAAAAGTGGTGGCCGAATCCAACCTCTCCCGGGCTCAATTGCTTTGCGACGAGGTTTTGGCATCCGATTCGCAACGTGTTGTGCGGTCTGGCTGCTTTTCCTTTCTCTGTTCCGCCGGTGTAGCCGTGTAGGCGCGGTGGAAGGGGGAGGAGGCTTCGTGCTTTCTTTCGGGCGGCTTCGCTGCATGCCTGCTCTGCTCAAACACAGGCCATGTGTGGACCTGTTTGCATCGGTGTTACTACCAGATCTATATATCTATCGTAAAATTGTGTTTTGCACTACAACTTTCATTTGGGCATCCCAGATGTTAAATATTCGTTCCAGAAATTTAGTCAAGTCGTAAGCTGATTTGAATTACGACATGAGCAAGTGGCCAATGCTCCGGATATTACTCTCACTTTTTTTTTGAACAAGGGAAAGGCCCGGAAGGGCCTAGATGCTGCATTGATAATCGGAGGCGGTGCACATTTTACAAGCGAGACCCCAAAAGATAAAAAGAATACAGGGAGGTCCACCTAAACTTGCAACTAAACCCTGGACCGAAAACTTAGAAAAGCAATCGAGTCCAACTACTCCACCGACGCCGAGGAAGACGAAGGCCTCTATGCAGCTCCCCACACCCGCAGCGGGGACGAAACCACTTGCTGCAGGATGGAGAGAAGGCGCCACACAGAGACCCTGAAGAAACCTCTCCTGGAGGTTGAAGAAGGCTTGACGCAAACGAGACGCCAAGTCCTGGAGCTGCTGACAGCCAGCATCTTCAGTCGGTGCCCAATCTTGAGCCACCGAGGATGTACTCCAGAGTAGAGCAGCACCTGCAGATTCCCGACCCCCTCCATCGTCGCTAACCAGCCACCACAAACCCCTTCCTATCCTGCCACCACGGCAAGCGAAAGGGTCTTGCAGATCCACCGAGAAGCAACCAAAGAGAGGGCAAACAGAGTGATTATGGAAACGAGCTGCTCCTGCTCCATCTTCAAGCACTTCCCACCATGGAACCTTGCCGGAGACGACGCAGCAGCACCTGCTCGAGCCACTCTCAAGCTCGAACACAGGTAATCTCGAAGGGGCGGGGAGGACGGCCTTATTCGCCGAGATGGCTCGCCCAAACTTCTCCATCTGCAACCGCTCCTGCCACCAGAGCAGCTCGACGAGGAAGATCAGCTCGAACACGCACTGGATCTGGCCGATGAGATCCAGTACCCTACTCCACATCTCCACTACAAAGGAAAGCAAACAAACTAGTCTAAACCTACTGCTACTATGCACAGCGGCGCGCCACGAACCTTCTCCATCTCTACTCCAAGCAGCTACGCCGCCGGAGCATATCCGGAGTCGGGCCGGGCCACCGTCGCCACGAGCGACTCTCAAACGGGGGTGGGGAAACGGGGGTGGGGAGGGGGTGGGGAGAGGAAAAGTGTTGCATTTGTACGTCGCTCGTTAATATTACTCTCACTTGCTGGGGGGAATCTGTTGTGGGCGGAAGCTCTTAGAATCTGCCTAGACAGTTCTTTTGGGTTTCTGAATCATCAATTTAGCCTGGTACAACGGAAAATCGAAACCTTCACATTTTCACTTCAAACTAATCCCGAAAAGTAGAGACTTTACCATGTACCTGTAATATTCTACGTTTTCTATGCTCGTCTCTGATCCTACACAAAAAATGATAAACGCAAAGACAAAAAATAATTTTCAATGACTATTTTAGGACCACATGTTTTTTCAACCCTAAAATAAAGCGTATTTTTCAAACAAAACTTTAAAACGTTCGTATAAATCATCTGCACGTACCTCTGTGAAAATAGTTGTATTTTTTTAGGTGTGGTCCCTTTGCGCTTTTGGTTGTTTTCTTCCTTGTTCCGCCGGTGTACGCTTTCTTGTGGTTGTGGTTTCATTATTTTAGGCGGCTGTTTTGGGCACCGTCAGCCCTCACCAGTGACTGTCCACCGCAACACATTACACGTAGATGTGGGCAACAGCAGGTAGGGGCGGAGACAAGGGGGTGGCTAGCAGGGGCTAGACACCCCCCCCCCCCTCCTAAGGTTTTGCCCCCATGATCTGGTTTACATACTAATCAGTATTTAGAGTATTATACATGGTAACTAACCATGATAGATACAAGAATTACTGATCGGAAAAAAAAGCTACAAGAATTACTAGATTAGTAAAGAAAAGAAAGGCACAAGCGTACTAGCTGTGGTTGTACCTGTATATGCACTTGTACGCACACAAAGCCCATCTCAGTTCCGTTGGACATTGATTCTTTTTCGTTAACTTTCTGTATGCCAAATGTCACGCTGTCGTCTCCTTAGTCTCAAACCGGCATGGCGCCGCCGCAAATCGCATAAATACGCATAGTCCGATGTTGTCGTTGTCTGCTCCTTGAAGTGTACATGTTGCCTGACGGGATTGATCTGGCAGCGCAGGCCGCACTATCATAGAGCTAGTCGGCCTTCCATACTACGTCGTCAAATAATCTAGTCTGGAGGTTAATTTATCAAAATAAAATACTATTAGCTTGTGCATGCGCAACTGACAACTCTCAACCCTGGTAAAACTTGTTTTTCAGTATGTATAATTTGTCGATTGCTATCCAATTTTCCGTTCAAGCTAACTCGTTAGAAGTGCTAGCAAAAAAAAACCAACAACTTTCATCTATAACATGTATACAAATTTGATAACCAGTTTATATCCATGAGACATATATAGTCTTGTAAATACTCTAAAAAATCTTATGTGACTGCTGATCCGACAAGGTTAAACCGGTAGTAAATCTAGACGAAAATAATCTAAGATACTTTGTGTGGCACTCAAATTTCTCCTCTCCGTTGAAGACTCGCCCCCCTATGTTTAAATCCTGGCTCCTCCCTTGACGGCAGGGTGTCAATCTGTCCGCGAGTTCTGGGCATCTTTAGCACTGAAGGATGCCCCCATAACGTTGTTATCTCTCGAGTAATCCACTTTCGTTTCTTCTACTCCCTCCGTTCAACAATAGATTCAAGTCTAGCTACGGGAGCGAAAGTTTCAGCGTAGTCAAGTCCTTCGACTTGAGAGTAGCCTTGAGCAACCAATCGAGACTTGTTGCGAATCACTTGCCCATGAGAGTCTTGCTTGTTCCTGAAGACCCATTTTGTTCCAATGACATTATGATCCTTGGGTCTTTCCACTAGTGACCACACTTTGTTTCTTTCAAAATTATGGAGCTATTCATGCATGGTTTGAACCCAATCTTCATCTTCAAGAGCATCATACGCTTTCATAGCTTCAACATGAGAGACATATGAGTGAATACCACAAAACTTGAGTACTTGTCCACGAGTGGAGACATTTCTTCCCAAGCCACCAATAACATTCTTTTGATAATGTGACTTTTGTTGCAATCTTGAGGCTTGACGAATCATGATGTGAGTTAGTGCATCATCGGCATTCTCATTTGGAGGAGTATCCTCATCATTTCCTTCATCAAAACCATGATCCATCCGGAGTGGAGTTCTTGGTGAAGATTCACCAAAATAATTTCCACCATTATCATTGGGTGGATCTTGATCACTTTCTTGATGAGTGGTATCCACTTGATGGTCTTGTTCTTGTTCTTGGTCTACCATTTGATTGGTGGTTGATGTAGAGGGCTCCACTTGCGTAGAGCTAGTCCCATCCACATTTTCCACAAGGTGTCCCTCAATGGGTATAAATGGACCTATACCCATTCTTCCTATGGCTATAGAGGAAGGTTCATCACCTACATCATCACAATCAATTTGCTCCACTTGAGAGTCATTATCCTCATGAAACTCCACATTCATAGATTCTTCAACACACCCGGTGGATATGTTGTAGACTCTATAAGTTTGAGAGTTCGTGGCATAACCAACAAATATGCCTCCAAAAGTTCTAGGATCAAATTTAGACAATCTAGTTCCTTTAATGTAAACTTAACATTTACACCCAAAAACTCGAAGATACTTGAGGTTGGGTTTGTTACCGGTTAGGAGTTCATATGGAGTCATACCAATCATCGGACGAAGGAAGAGTCGGTTAGATAGATGACAAGCGGTGTTGATGGCTTCAGCCCAAAATTTATATGGGGATTTTAACTCGGCCATCATAGGTCTTGCCATATCAATAAGTGTGCAATTCTTCCTCTCCGCTACACCATTTTGTTGAGGGGTGTACGCAGCGGAATATTGATGTCTTATCCCCTCTTCACTCAAGAATTCATCCATGGTGCAGTTCTTGAAGTCGGACCCATTATCACTCCTAATTTACAAGATCTTGGTGTCATATTGGCGTTGCACTTCCGTGGCCCAAGATATGAACCTTTCTTGAGTCTCACTTTTCCTCTTGATATAGAATAACCAAGTGTATCTTGTATAATCATCAACAATCACCAAACAATACTTTTTTCCACTAAGACTATCATATGTGGGAGGCCCAAATAAATCCAAGTGAATACGCTCAAAGGGCCTTGTTGTGGAGATGACTGATGTCTTGGGATGATTCTTCTCGTGCATGTTTCCGGCAATATAAGAACTATAAGGACGATCTTTGGAAAAATTCACACTTTTTAGTCCTACCACATGCTCACCCTTCACAAGAGTTTGTAGATTTCTCATACCGACGTGGCCCAAGCGGCGATGCCAAAGCCACCCCACGTCGGATTTAGCTATTAGACAAGTGGCGATATGTGTAATTTCTTTCGAGAAATCCACTATATACATATCGTTTTCCACAAATCCAACAAAGGCTACTTTAAGAGAAATGGTGTGAATAACAAGCACGTGATGACGCCCAAAGACACATGTAAAATTGCATTCACAAAGATGCAATACGGAAAGAAGATTATAGCCAAAGGACTCAACAAGGAGGACTTTCTCCATGGATGAATCCGGAGAAATGACCACCTTGCCATGTCCCAATACCTTAAGTTGTGAGCGATCACCAATAGTTACATGGGCAAATTTGAGGAGTTGGAGTTTTAAGTCATTTAACACTTCCTTGCTTCCGGTCATGTGTGCGGAACAACCACTATCAATCATCCATGATGTTCCTCCGGAAGCACAACCCTACAATGAATCAACTTCTTGTCTTCGGTACCCATTTTTGGATGGGTCCTTTCTTGTTAGTCACAAGGGTCTTAGGAACCCACATAGCATACTTGTAATCATCACCATATGAGGTGCCAACATATTTTGCATAAACATGACCATCAATAGATTTAAGAACCACATAAGATGGGTTATACTTTCCCGCAAAGTTGTTGTGAGTAGTAGTGTTCCTAGGAACAATACTCCTAGCAATCATATCAAAATCATCTTCATCATTAGACAACTTCCCCTCCTTAACAAACAATAGAGTTAGTGGAGGGAGTTGACTTCTTCTTGTAGGCCACCTTGGAAGTGGAACCAAAACCAAGGCCTTCCTTGCCAATAAATCTCTTTTGACTACTCAAAAGATCATTAAGGTTATTTTCCCCTTGGATTCATGTGGTAAGACCTTTGTTGAGTTGTGCCTTCAACCTATTGTTCTCCTCAATGAAAGTTGCCTTGACACACAAAGGGTTAGTAGCACAAGAGTTTGCATTTACATCTTTTAACCCTTTTAAAGTTTTGAGCTCATTTGAAATTGTTCGATGATCAATTTTAAGCTTATCAAAATCCTTAATGAGTTCATTGTAACCTTGATTAGTTGCATAATTTAAGGCCATGAATTCCGTTACCTTAGCAAAAGCATGCTCACAATCAAGTTTTACTTTACCTATGTCAAGCAAAGGTATCCTCTATGCTTTCTCTAAAGCAATGTGATTCATCTAGAGCTTTATCAAGCTCCTCAATTTTACTAGCATCATCACGAGCAAACTTTTCAAGTAATGTTATTATCTCCTCATTTTCATCAATGAGGCCATGTGCCTCACTTAATTGATCCATGAGAGAGACAAAGATAGATTTAGTTTCTGCTTCTAGTTTCTCCACAAAGTTTATCAAGGGGTCTTCCTCGACACAATTTAATAGTGAAGGAGTAGAAGAGTTTGCAAGTTTGAGTGTAGGAGTCACCTTTGGGGATATACCCTTGGCCATGAAGCACTTGTGACTCAAGGGACCCTTGTTGTCATTAGGGTTGAAGAAGAGAGATCTTAAGTTAGGAGGTATGAAGCCCCTAGCCATGGCCTCCATACCTACTTGTTCATCATCACCATCACTCTCTTCACCACCGGACGTGTACTCAACTTCTTTTGCAATTAATGCCCTAGGAGGGCCTCTCTTGATGAAGTTCTTGGACTTGGGAATGAAGGTGGATTTCTTGATAAGTCTTCCACCATTTTCAATTCTACTCTTGAAGGGGCACTCGACAACAAAGTGCTCGGTATCTCCACAATTGAAGCAAGTTCTTTCCTTCTTCATGCTTGAGACTTACTTTCACTTGTTATTTGTGGCATTTGATCTAAAATCTCCCTTATTCCACCACTTATGTTGAGCAAGGGCCAAACCTTCTTCATGTGATGTCTTCATCTGTTTCTCGGAGACCTCATGTGTGGATTCACCATCATCACTTGACTCATTTTCTTCATGGCGAGTGCCTTTGCCTTCAAGGCAAGAGAGGGTCTCTTCATTCCATTTACACGGGCCATGACATCATCGGAGGTTTGCTTCATGACTTTTAGAGTGATGAAGAGACCCAAAACATCATTGGGGGATAGATCCAAGTAATCGGCCCTTGATTGCACATTCATCACCATGTTTTCATTGTATGGAATCAAGGTGAGTAGAAATTTCTCATTGACCCAATTCTCCGTACAATCCTTGAATCCACAATCTCTCATCTCATTTACGAGAGCCATGAGTCTTCTAAACATGTCTTCAATGTTCTCTCCATAAATCAAATGAAAGTGTTCAACTTGTCTTTGGATGATTGATTTCTTGGATCGTTGAAGGTTGATGTTGCCGTCATACATATCAACAAGGCAATCCCAAGATTTCTTTACACTTGAGAAGGACCGGATGTTCTCAACTCCTTACTTTTCCATTTCCTTCTCCAGCATGTGCATGTTGTGAGCATTGAGTTGCTCAGCTATGATGTCACTTGAGCTTAAGTTCAAGGGATCCTTTGGCTCATACCCCTTATCAACAATTCTCCATATTTGCATTGAAGAGCTGCACATGTAAGACTTCATGGAAGCTTTCCAATTAGTAAAACAATTCCTATCTATCATAGGAGGTGCGCCAAGATGATTAACATGTGGATGTTGAACATTAGGAGCATTGTTATAAGCAAAGCCAAAAGAATTTCCACTACTACCATTTTCAGGTGCTGATGTTGCGGTTGCTTACTTAGATGCAAATGGATTTCCACATGTTCATCTAAGACAACATTCTCTCTAGACTGATTAGATGAAGATGTCAATTCCTTTATTATTCCCTCCATCTTTTTCTCGGAGTTATCAATCATAGTTTGGATTAGCTTTTGAATCCCCTCCATAGTGACGGGATCATTAGCCATCCTTTCCTCCTCTTTAGGCGGTAAAGCCTTTAATAAAGAGACGAAGCTCTGGTACCACTTGAAAGATCTAGAGGTTAACTAGAGGGGGTGAATAGGTTAACTACAAATTTTAGCTTCTTTTTCGATTTAACAAGATAGTGCTCAAATATAGATTGTCTAGATTATGCAACTAGGTGAACAATGTTGAGCAAGTACAACTAGCACAAGGTATATATATGACTAAGCTAGTACCAACAAAGTAAAGTTAAGTTGAGGGATAACCGAACACGATGACGTGGGGATTTATCCCTAAGTTCACTTCCCAATGGAAGCTAATCTCCGTTGGAGCGGTGCGGTGCCACCAAAGTGGAACACCGAGTAGCCCTCAAATGGCACACCGTATCTCCTTCGAGTCCTTCCACCGATGTGGAGAGGTTCGAATCACTATGTTGCCGTTGAGGTTGACAACTAGAACCTTTACAAGGATGAGGCACAGTTGACAACTTTGGAGGGTCCTCACCAAATCCCGAGAGCCACCAAGACTTCAAGAAACAAGATCCACGAGAACAAGAGCTCCGGGGATATCAACAAGGCTCCAAGCTCCGATGAGCTAAGAGCAACGAGGTTCTTGGCTCCGATGAACTAAGAACAACAAGATCCCTAAAGGATGAGTGGGGTGATTTCTAATCGGCTTGGTGGAGTTGTAGATCGGGGATGTCTCCTCCAAATCCCAAAGTATCACAAGCTTTGGTTGGGGATTTAGGGAGATGCTTGAGCTTGGAGGTGGTCAACAATGCTGGAGAGAGTAAGTTTAATTGACCCTCACTAAAGGTAGGGGATAAGTCCCTTTTATACTCGAGGACGGAAAGCTGCCGTTGGGGGATCCCCTTCACTGCAGAGCACCCCGGCCTAGGGGGCGGCCAGGCCGGCCAGGGAGGCCGGGACATCACCACCATCCCACCACGGCCTCGTGCCTATGTTGGGACGGCTGACACCCGGCCAGGGGCCGGAGCCCCCCTTCCCACATCGGCCTTGGACCACTTTGAGGCCAACAGGAGCCGGCCTGGGGCTAGCATCCCACCCGGGCCTGAACCCGGCCTAGGGCCGGCGTGGAGAGCAGCACGGCCGGGGCAGCGCCCGGGTCACCCAGCCTCGTGCCCGGCCTGGGGCCCGTGTGCTGATGATCTAGGCCGGGGCACAGGCAGAGCCACCCGGCCTCAGAGCCCGGCCAGGCCGGCCAGAGGCCGGCACCCTGTTTTCTCTTTCTTATTTTCCCATTTCTTTTCTTTCTTTTTGTTGTAAATCACATGGATGTCCAAGAGGGTATATTATTGCATTTCTCCATGATAGATTTTGAACACACTTAGAGAAAATATTAGATCTTCCATATGTTGTGATCAAACACCGAAAACAAGACCAGGAACAAATGTCCTTACACCGTGGCACATGTTTGGTACGTTCGCCACATATATAGAATATATTCGTGGCGCACGCGCGTTCACCACTGAAGGTCGAAAAGCGTGTGCCACGGGTAGGCTTTTTTCCTACTAGTGATTTTTGCATTGCACGTTAGCTAGACACTCATATGTGCCAATGTATAGGGTAAAACTAGCTTACATGTGTAGAAAGGTCAATATTCCGATAGTGGTTACTTCCATATATGACAACTTGCTATTTTGCTAATTTACTATTTGGGCAATCATCATTTTTCAAAGAAGTTCTCAATCAAAGGCAAATAAGAAACCGGATGGGAAACCTACATAGTAAAGAAGGAAAAAAAATGTGTTGCATGGGACCTAGTCACCTTATCTACATGTGCATTCCTCTCATAGAAAGGAAAGAGCTGCGTCGCAGGTGGAATTTTCACCGTGGTAACGATCACCCGTAGAAGAGCTATTCCGTAATGTGCATTGCATTGCCACTGATCACTTTGTTTGTGATGTGCAGGACTAGGAAAAGATTTGCAGGCTCCAAGTGGAGGCGCCACCGGAATTGGGATATTGTATCTTCCACAATGAGGCCCTGATGCGCAACAAGCCTTTTCTGTGTAGCTGAATGTAGCTATGAAGGAGAAGGATCTGAAGAAGGCCTAAACCTAAGATGAGGCATAAACCACGTCTGGGAAAGATTGTTGTTGACGTGGTGCCCCGGCGATTTTTCGGTGAGGTCACTGGCTTGGAGCTGAAGGCGATGATCATCCTGAAGGTGATCAACCCCTGTCGGTGGAGAATTGCAAGCGAAAGAAACACGATAAGCAAGAAGGGTGAGACTGAGCCGAAGCTTTGCATTTCGGTTTGCACCACAAAATGTCGCGAGTACTTCGTGTAGCTGAGGTGATTCAATGGTCATATCATCATCTTTAAGGGATGAAAAGATTTTGCCAAGGACATCGATGTCCTGGTCTTGAAGTTTGACGTTGACGGATTCAAGGTAAAGCTCTTCGGGTTCATCAAGTCCACCTAGCATGTCTTCGTATGTGATGTTCATGGCAGGGTCTGATCAAAGAAACATAACTGGTTGCTTGTAGGGTTGTTATATTATTGTGTGCATACTTGTTTTGCTGCCAGACGTATGCTCCCCTGATGTTAGTACTAACCAGATGCATGGATTGCACCTGAATAACTCCAACTGATAGCTGATCATAGTGAGGTGTCAGTTTAAACCACTATGCTTTAGTGTCGGTACTACTTTATTGCCTGTTAACTAATGTGATTTTCTTTGTTAGTGTGATCTTTGCTTACTTGTGTGTATGCTGGTAATCTCACCAATTTTGAAAAGTGTGAGAGGATCACTTGGCAGTGTCTCACAGAAGACAGACAAACATGCCGCCATCACATGTGGACATCAAAAATTAAAAACTGCATAGTATCAAACATGCTGCATATTTGGACCAGGTTTTGGTAAGGTTATTTCTCCCCATGAAGCTTCTCCCAAAACATTTAGCGACGCGACGTTTCCTCCCGTTGTCAAGTGGGACTGGGTTCAATATGGGCTAGACAAATAGAAGACACACGATCAACCTCGCATGGTGCACGATGTGACCATGCCGTACAACAAATAGACATTGAGTAAACTTAGACTACGCCCCAAGTCTCCGGGTTTTTTTTTGGCTTGTAAGTCTCCAACTTTCAATTTCGAAAAAAAAAGCTCCGTCCTACTTGCAAAGAGAACGGTGCCTTCTTCTGTATATGTTACATGCATGTTCATGTACGCGTTTGTCTGGCTACTACGGGAGCGCGTCTTGTTGCCGTGTGCCCCAGGCACACGGAGAAGGTCGAAAACACATGGAAAAAGCGGCGCACGTTTGCAAGTGTACTGTTACATAGGAGATGAATGATAAGCTCCTGCCACTGTTCACTGAAGAAGAAGTAAAGAGGACTCTGTTTGCAATTGGAGATTTTAAGACCCCTTGATGGGATGGCATGCATGCTATTTTCTTTTAAAAAAAATGGCCCTTAATCGGTGAAGCCGTGACAAAGGAAGTGTTGGATGCTCTTAACTCGGGTTTCATACCGGATGGATGGAATGAGACGGCAATAGTTATGATCCCAAAGGTGAATGAACCAGAATTGATAACTCAATTTAGATCGATAAGTCTATGCAATGTGCTTTATAAGATCATCTCGAAGATTCTTGCAAATAGGTTGAAGGTGCTGTTACCAGAGATCATTAGCATGAATCAAAGCACGTTTGTCCCTAGAGGCTTGATCACGGACAACGTGTTAGTCGCATACAAATGTCTACATAAGCTAAAAGGGCCATGAAAAGGAAACAATGGGTTATAGTGCTGTCAAACTTGATTTGCATAAGGCATATGATCGCGTTGAGTCGAGCTTCCTGAAGGATATTATGCTAAAACTGGGTTTTGATCAAAGATGGGTTAATTCAATAATGGCATGTGTGACAATAGTTATCTACAAAGTGTGGCTTAACTCGGATGAGAAAGAGGAATTTACACCTACTAGGGGGCTGCAATGAGACCCCCTTTCACCATATTTATTTCTACTCTATGCAGAGGGCTTGTCCAATTTATTGACACACGAAGAGGAGATCGGTGCCTTACAAGGAGTCAGAGTTTGTCATGAGGCACCGGCGGTTTCCCATTTACTTTTCGCCAACGATTCTCTTATTTTGACGAAGGCTGATATGGCAAACGCTACTACTCTTCGGGAAGTGTTAGACTTATATTGTGCAAGTTCGGGGCAGATGGTGAGTGATCCAAAGTCCAGATGGTGAGTGATCCAAAGTCCAGTATATTTTTAGTCCTAATACTCGGGATGCAGAAAAGAATGGGGTTGCACGGTGCTAAATATTGATTCTGAGGCTCTGAATGAAAAGTATCTTGGCCTACCAACTCAAGTTGGTATTGACAGGACCGACTGTTTTCAACATCCTTTTGATCGAGTATGTAAGATAATTAATGGATGGAACGAGAAGAACCTATCCATGGGAGGGAAGGAAATTTTACTGAAGGCCGTGGCCCAAGCAATTCCTACCTATGAAATGTCGGTATTTAAAATACCTAAAGGAATTTGTAAAGCTATCTCTGAAGCAATTGCTAGGTACTGGTTTGGAGAAAAGGATGGAAAGAAGTGTATGCATTGGTATTCTTGGTAGAAAATGTGTACCAAAAAAAAAAGGGACGATTGGGTTTTCGTGATCTACACTGTTTTAACTTGGCAATGCTGGCTAAACAGATTTGGAGATTTTTTTTTTGACGTGGACAGATTTGGAGATTATTGGAGGAGCCTGAATCTCTATGTGCAAGAATTTTTAGGGCAAAGTATTACCCATCCGGTGATTTACTACGGACAAATTTGAAGAAGGGTGCATCTTATACGTGGCAAAGCCTTATGGCTGGAATGGAAACCTTCAAAAGAGGATACATATGGAGATTTGGGGATGGGAGACGGATTAACATCTGGAATGACCCATGGTTGCCTAATAGTTTTAATAGGCGAGTACTAACGCCAAGAGGAGGGAGGATCATCGAATGGGTCCAAGAACTAGTAAACCAAGTCATGGGTACATGGGATGAACAACTTCTCGATGATACTTTCTTTCCGTTCGATGCATGTAGAATACGGGGGATCCCTATGCTCCATGGGATTGCGACGATCAAGTTGCTTGGCACTATACGAGAAGTGGAATGTTCTCGGTTAAATCGGCGCACCATGCAGAATGGAACCACCAGTTTGGTAGCCGATCTTCGTGTCAAGACGCGCCGACGCAATCGGAAACAAACCCAGTTTGGGCTCGGGTTTGGAAACTATCTACACCGTCTAAGATCAAAATATTTACGTGGAGAATGCTGCATGGAATCGTGCCATGCATGTGCGTGTTGGGCGATCGGCACATCGAGCGATCGAGGCAATGCCCAACTTGCTCTGGTGGTGTGGAGGATATAACACATATGCTCTTCACGTGTGAGAAAGCGAAGGAGATTTGGAGAGCGTTGGGAATGATGGAGTCTATTGATGATGCAACGATGGTGGACAGGGCGGGGAGTGCTATTCTTGAACACATCCTTACTATTAAAGCACCGCCTATTCCGAGCTTAGGTACGTTACCTACCCACGAGATCATTGCAACAACGAGCTGGTTTATCTGGTGGTGTAGAAGGGAGATCAAATTCAGGGGGAGAGGCACCCTCGACGAACCGGTTAGCTCTCTCTATAAGAGCCATGGTTGCAAACCATTTGAAATTTGTAAAGAGCAGGAGGGGGATACCGAAGAAAGGCTGGTCCAAAGCACCCACGGGTATGGTGAAGTTGAACACGGATGCGGCGTTTAACCTCGATTCAAGATCAAAATCTACTTGTTGTGTGATTAGAGATGTAGGAGGGCAATTTTTAGGGCCTTACAGGAATGGGATTGAGGGTGATATTGATGGCATAACAGCGGAAGCACAGGCTATTCGAGATGGCTTAAGACTTGTTGATCGTGTCGGATGCACTCATATTTATATAGAATCAGACTCTTTGGAAGCAATTCAAGCCCTCACTGACCCAACACACTATAGGATCGTAGTGTCGGCGTTCGTCGAGGAGTGTCGGTTGATTATGGCTGGCTTCTCAGTGACACGGGTTGCTCACTGCCTTAGAGAATCAAATATGCCGACACATTTGGTAGCACAACTGAAAGATCATCGTCCGTATTGATAATTATATGACAACATATCTATTTGATCTAATGTTTGTTTGATATATGAAAATGCCCAGGTTAATCAAGTTCACCAACTCTATGGGCCAAGTGTTTGGTTTAAATGAAAAGATCTAGGAGAAAGAAACCAAGGGAGCAGTTTTTGCACAGGAGCTGAGGCTCCGGTGAATCCACCAGAGGCTCCGCCCAGGCTCCGGTGCGGATCCGGTGTGGGCTCCGCCAAAACCTCCCTCTGGTGCATACGAGCGGAGGCCAGGGCGGAACCTCCGGTGGGGCGGAACCTCCGCCACTTCCATTGGAGCCTCCGCTATTTCCAAATCTGGGCCCGTGCACGGGTGGCATCCGGTGCGCCTGAAAGTGCAATATGGTCAACTAGAGGGGGGGAGAATAGGTGACCTACAAATTTTACTTCTTTTTCACTTTTAATGGGGGCTTTAAGAAAGTAAATGCTTGATTACCTAAATGTGCAACTAAGTGAATACCCTAGGTGGTACGGAACAAGTAGCAACGGAAATAAAGAAACGGTACAAGATAACAACAAGTGAAAAACACGGAGACAAGGATATGTTTCCCGTAGTTCCTTCTTAAAAGAAGTACGTCTACGTTGGAGAGGTGGGGAGCCACCTAGGCGCTCTTCAATAGCACGGATGTGCACACCTTGTTCTCCTTGAGCTTCTCCGGTGAGGGAGATTCTCGTTTCCACTATGAGGTCGACTTGAAGGCGTTGACCAAACCTTTACAAGGGGTTGAGGCTACTCCACAAGTGAGATGGAGGCTCTCAACAATCGAAGCTTCTTGCTACAAGGTGGAAGCTACAAGCACTAGGGTTTCCCTTGGGTGACAAAGCAACCAAGAGATTACAAGATCCCAAGAGTTGTGGTGTGGGTACACACGTTTTGGCTTGGTGGAAAGGTAGATCTAGTCCTCCTCCATGAGATCCTTGAAGGGCATCGAGTTTGGTTGGAGGAGGAGGGAGATCGGGGCGTTTTGAGCTCTACAACAATGGAGGAGAGAGAGGAATGGACGAGCTACCTATCTAGAGGAAGAAGACAGCTATTTATAGGCTCCTCCAATTTCTGACCGTTGCAGTCCTCCAGGGCCGGAATATTCCGGTGCTAGCACCGGAAATTTCCGGTCAGCTTGGGCCGGATTTTTGAATAGTCCGGGGGGCGGATATTTGAAATATCCGGGGGCGGAAATTTCCGCCGCAATACTCCGTCCCCCTCTCTGCGCGCGGGCACCAGCTCGTTGACGAAAACTGCTAAGGACCAGGGGCCGGATATTTGCACCGGAAATTTCCGGGGCAAATTTCTGCCCCACCTTCTGTGCGCGGGCACTTGGGAGAACTCCATTTTTCGCTAAGTCCCAGAGGGCCGGATTTTTGCACCGGAAATTTCCGGGGCAAATTTCCGCCCTGGCTTCTGTCCGCGGGCAGTGAAAACACTTAGTCGTTTCTGGGGACGCCAAGAGAGGGCCAGAATATTCCGGTGCTGGGGCCGGATATTCCGTCCCATAGGCACCGGAAATTCCGGTGTGCATACTGAAAAATCCGGTGGCATAGAAACCAGAATGTAGGCCTTCTCTTTGATCTTTCATCAAGAATATAACAATAAGCATCTGAGATAATAGCTGCACAGACTAAAACAACACTGTTAGATAGATGATACCCGTGTTATCATCATCACCAAAATCATTAGAGGGATCATGAGCTTTCAATCTCCCCCTTTTTGGTGAATGATGACAACACGGGTATTTGCAGGGAAATAAACTAACAGTGCACGATATGAAAACATCACAGATAGCATATATAGGAGACATGCCTCCTAATAATAATGGTTCACCAACGAATAACGAGTACGATAGAACGAAGTTCGAAAAGACGCACGAAATGATAAGAAAAAGGCAAACAAAGAACGAAACCCTCCCAAGCAAATCCCCGCGATCATCTAGATCTTCTCCCCCTTTGGCATCAGGATACCAAAAAGAGAAAAGAGAGAGCTACATCCCATGGAGCAAACTCTAGGCCTGGGTGTCCTCCTCTTCCTCTTCCGCTTCATCCTCGGTGACATCCTCCATGTCCTCATCATCATCCACACCGATATCCCAGTCAACGTCGCGGTTGTTCCAGTTCTTGTAGGCAATCCTGGGAGGAGGAAGTGGTGGCACATTGGGAGCACCAAGAGCAGTCATGATGTGATGCTGGTTCTCGAGGATACTGCGGCGCTCCACATAGGCGTTGTAGTTCTCCTTGCGGAGGCACACATTCATGCACAACACCTTCTCAATTGCGCGAACAAGCCATGAGTGCTTCTTCTTGCCAGGGGGAGGAGGACGCATGCGAGGATCACGGTGGCCTTGACCTGTGGCACCCACATCATGTTGAGCCTGTTGTGTGTGAGCTGCCTTCTTGTACAGAGTAACATACTTGTGGTCCTCACAGTCCAGCTCCAAATACTCACGGAGTGCCTCGGGATAGCGAGCTTTGATGAGCTTCATGATGTACGGGGCATATGGGGCACTTTGCGGTGGAAGAGAGCAAAGTGGATCTCATTGAAGATGAAATCCATCACATCGACCTTGTGGCCCTCCATGTCATCCAGGTCACCCTCAGTGAAGGTTAGGTAGGCGTGGTACATGAGATTGACCAAGCCACCACGAATAGCATCATTATTGCCACCACTTGGGGCAATAGACTCCCGGAACATACGCAACAGGATGTCATATATAGGATACAGTCCTTTGGCCGAGCCAATCACACCTGTGGAGCCATACAACTCAGCCAGCCTGTTCTTCTCATACTCCACCCCGTGAACATGCATGCGGTGACCCTGTGGAGTGTTGAGGCCAGCAAAAGGATACCCAAGCGCAGAAGCAAAGTCATGGAAGTTGGCGGTGAGCAAGTGAGGGCCAGACATCCAGGACATCCCAATCTCTTCAGAATCATCAATGACAAGTGTGGC
Organism: Alopecurus myosuroides; assembly: GCA_028641055.1. Lineage (NCBI taxonomy): Eukaryota > Viridiplantae > Streptophyta > Magnoliopsida > Poales > Poaceae > Alopecurus > Alopecurus myosuroides. Next base: position 105,735,556 of record CM054057.1, read on the forward strand.
ATAGAACTGCTGAATGAATGTGGTATTGTAGGAGCATCTAGTCTCCATCAGTGGACACAGACCAAGTACCTCAGCTAGCTGAACAGAGTTGTTGAAGTAGGAGGGGTTTGCAGCCAGATGAGCAAAGTTGATCACCTTCATGGGGCACACGGGCTTGCTCATCACAGTGTACACCTGCTTGAATAGGGTCTCCTGCTCAACATGCCAAAAGCACGAATCAATGGTGGGGTCCTGAGGACCCTCTGTGTACCATGCCTTGGCCCTCCAGGCCTTGAACTCCAGAATGGACATGGTGGCCACGTTGAGAGCGGCCTTGCCTTGCTGTCTGCCGGCCTTGCGGGCAGCCTGGTCAGCATCACGTTGACGCTCATACTCTCTCTCAGCATCCCTCGCACGCCGGCGAGTCTCATTATCCTCAACATAAGTCCCCTCTTCATTTTCTGTCAGGTGACGGAGGCGCTTGCGGGTACTAAGCAGCTTGCCGGTCCTAGAGCTTGAACCATCTGCGAGGAAAGCAGAAAAGATGCAAAGAAAACCAAACAAGAATCAAAAACGGGGGCTCACGACTCGAGGGAATTAAGAAAGTCGATGTCTGTTCGAGATTTAGTACAGGCCGGAAATTCCGGTCGTGGGTGCGGAAATTCCGCAGGGCGGAAATTCTGGTCTCAGGGAAATTTCTGGGGGGCGGAAATTCCGGTCCTGGGGCGGAAATTTCCGGCCTGCGAAATTTTCGAATCCAGATCTGAATCTGGGCCTGGAACGAATCTAGAACGATGGATTGAAATACAAAGATGAAAAACTAGAGTAGATGTGATTGTTGTGTGAAAATATGACAGTACAATATCATGAACAACACTAGACATGAGATCGAACCATCTAATCAACCATAGATTACGGAGAAAACGGAACATATACCGGGATCCATGAGGTAGGAACGGTTGTGCGGTCTCTTGATCCGCAAAAGGTGATTAGAGGACAAGGAGGGGAGGCAAAGGGGCCTCCCGGAGGTCTCGGAGGCGGCGGCGGCGGCGTCTGGAGGCGGAGTGGAGGCGAAGGGAGGGAAGCAACCTGGAACTGCTCCCTCCCGTCGCCCTTATATAGCCGCAGACTAACCACACCGGAAATTTCCGGTATTAAGGCCGGATATTCCGGGGCCCGGAAATTTGGGCCGGAATATTCCGCCCAAATATCCGGTGTGGCCTCTGCGAGCGGGCACGCGGGATATTTGGGGGATTATTCGAGTCCATTTTCGAACCCCGGAAATTTCCGGGGCTTAAGGCACGGAATATTCCGGGTCCCCGGAAATTGACCCCGGAAATTTCCGCTCCAATTTTTGGTGTGCCTTCTGCGAGCGGGCACATCGGAAATGGGCGAAATTTCTGGGACAAATGTCTGAGGGCCGGAATATTCCGGGCCCTAGGCCGGAATTTCCGGTGTTCCCACGCCATCCGAGTTTTTGTGGAAGATGGAACAAGTCGTGAGCCTCCAAAAACGAAAAACACAAACAAACGCGCGAACACGAGGAAAACATCAAAATACAAATTCAAAGGAAAAAGTTGGTGGCCGAAGCCACCGTGTTTGAGTGATACCAAGGAGCCGCGAAGATGTATCTTGGACTCAAAAGTATAACTCATGTTTTAAGCACAATAAGTCACAAATCGACTAGATATGCATGACGTTTTGATTGTTTTACGCATGATAGGTGGAGTGTTTGTTCATGAGTTGAACTACGCTCCCCCTATGTCCATGCCTACATCTAGACTAGATAGCACATATAGTGAAGGTACTCATGCAAGGGTTCAAGAGAAGTTAGACGCATCGATCACATTTAGTTCATTCCTCAAACCCCGAAATCTTGGTTCATCAAGGGCCTTCGTGAAGATATCCGCGAGTTGATCCTTGGTTGTAACATAGGAGAGGTCAATATCACCCTTCTCAACATGATCCCGAATAAAGTGATGTCGTATCTCAATGTGCTTCGTCTTGGAGTGAAGAACGGGATTATAGGCGATCTTGATGGCACTCTCATTGTCGCACAAGAGAGGAACGTTGTCGAAGACGATGCGATAATCTCTCAATGTTTGCCGCATCCAAAGTAATTGAGCGCAACAACTCGCCGCGGAGATGTATTCGGCCTCAGTGGTGGAGAGTGCAATGCAGTTTTGCTTCTTGGAAGACCAACATACCAATGAGCGGCCAAGAAATTGACAACTTCTGGATGTAGATTTCCTATCCATCTTTTCTCCCGCATAGTCTGCATCCGAATACCCAATGAGCTGAAAGCTTGAACCCTTGGGATACCAAAGACCAAAGTTTGGGGTATGAACTAAATATCGAAAGATACGCTTAACCGCTTCAAAGTGACGTTGTCTCGGGGAGGCTTGAAACCTTGCACATTTACCAACGCTATACATAATATCGGGTCTAGATGCACAAAGTTAGAGCAAAGAGCCAATCATGGAGCGGTATACCTTTTGATCTACCTCTTTACCATTCGGGTCGGGTTTCAAGTCAATAGTCGTGGACATGGGAGTCTTCATAGGTTTGGCATCGTGCATGTTGAAGCGCTTGAGCATATCTTGAGTATACTTGGCTTGCTTGATGAATGTGCCTTCTGGATATTGCTTGATCTCAAAGCCAAGAAAATACTCTAATTCTCCCATCATTGACATCTCGAATTTATCCGTCATAAGCTTGCAAAACTCATCATTGAATGCGACGTTAGTAGAACCAAAGATGATATCATCCACATAGAGTTGGCATATGAACAAGTCACCTCCAAACTTTTTGGTGAAAAGGGTGGGATCTATTAAACCAACATTGAACCCACGATCTACCAAGAACTCTTTAAGGTGCTCGTACCACGCACGTGGAGCTTGTTTAAGCCCATATAGCGCCTTATCGAGTTTGTAGACATGATCGGGGTGGTTGGGATCTTCGAAACCCGGAGGTTGCTTGACATAAACCAACTCGTGGATGGGACCATTCAAAAATGCACTTTTAACATCCATTTGTTGCAATTTAAAGTTGTGATGAGAGGCATATGCAAGTAAGATGCGAATAGATTCAAGACGAGCAACGGGAGCGAATGTTTCACCGAAATAGACACCTTCGACTTGAGAGAAACCTTGAGCAACCAATCTAGCCTTGTTGCGGATGACGATGCCGTCCTTGTCTTGTTTGTTCTTGAAGATCCACTTAGTGCCGATGACGTTCTTGCAATCTTTTGGCCTTGGCACCAATTTCCACACCTTGTTGCGCTTGAAATTGTTGAGTTCATCGTGCATAGCTTCAAGCCAATCTTGATCTTCAAGAGCTTCATAGACCTTCTTTGGCTCAATGTGAGAGACGAATGCATGCACTTTGCTAAAATCCGCTAGTTGCCTCCTTGTGACGATCCTTCCACGAACTTGTCCAAGAATCATGTCCTCCGTGTGACCGGCACGAGCAAGATTATCTAGTCTTCTCTTTGCCCTACAAGCTAGCATCTCCTCCAAAGTTTCCTTGGATAGTACTTGATCATCACCTTCATCATCGGAGACATGTCCACCTTGATCTTGATCATTGACGGGAGGTGGATCCCCTATGTGATGAATTGTATCGTCACCATGTGTATCTTGTTCTTCATTGTGAGCTTGGCCTTCATCATGAGCTTGGCCTTGATTGTTAGCTTGGCCTTGTGGTGAAGCATGAGGGCTTGGTGCATCTTGTTGGGTAGCATGGTCATCAATGGATGTAGTCAATGGCTCCACTTGAGTGGAGCATAGTCCTTCTCCCTCCGTCATCCGGTAACCCGCAATGGGGATTATTTCACCAATCCCCATTCTTCTTATGACGATGGGAGGAATTGCATCTCCTACAATACCATGATTTATACGGCCCCCTTGGGACCCATTATCCTCATCAAATACCACGTCTATAGCTTGTTCAACTTGTCCGGTGGACTTGTTATAGACTCTATAAGCATGAGCGTTTGAGGCATAGCCAACAAAGATACCCTCATAGGATTTAGTCTCGAACTTTGACAAGCGTTTCCCTCTCTTGCGAATGAAGCATTTGCATCCAAAGACCTTGAAGTATGAAACGTTTGGCTTCTTGCCCGTGAGAATCTCATAAGGGGTCTTGTTCAAGATCTTGCGGAGATATAATCGGTTGCTAGCGTGACAAGCGGTGGAGACGGCCTCGGCCCAAAAATTATAAGGAGAAGAGAACTCCGCAATCATGGTTCGAGCCGCATCCATAAGAGTCCGATTCTTTCTCTCCGCCACACCATTTTGTTGAGGAGTGTAGGGAGTGGAATATTGATGAGCAATGCCTTCCTCACTAAGAAATTCCTCTACGGTGTAGTTCTTGAACTCGGAGCCATTATCACTTCGGATAGCCATGATGCTTGTATTATGTTGTATTTCCACTAAAGTGATGAACTCGATGACCCGCTTTTTAGGCTCACTCTTTCTCTTGAAGAAGTACACCCAACAATATCGTGAATAATCATCCACAATCACCAAGAAATACTTCTTGCCTCCAAGACTATCATATGATAGAGGACCAAAGAGGTCCAAGTGAATGAGCTCAAGGATTCTTGATGTGGTGATGTTCGTCTTGGTGGGATGTGCTTCTCCATGTTGCTTTCCTAGAATGCAAGAGCTACACACACGATCTTTGGCAAACTTAGCATTTGTTAGTCCTAGAACATGATTGCCACTTTGAAGGTCATGCAACGTCCTCATATTGGTGTGGGCTAACCGGCGATGCCATAGCCAACCCACATCAACTTTAGCCATTAGGCATGTCGCGGCACACGTGTCTCCTTTGGAGAAGTCCACTACATACATGCCGTTCTCGACATGCCCAACAAAGGCTACTTTAAGAGTCGTTTCCCAAGTGACAATCACATTCTCCTTGTTAAAGAAAGAGGTAAAACCACTTTTAGCAAGTTGAAGAACCGAGATGAGATTGTAGCCAAGGGACTCAACAAGAAGAACATTCTCAATTGACAAGTCATTTGAGATTGCTACCTTGCCTCGTCCCAATACCTTTAGTTCGGAGTTGTCACCAATAGTAACGCAATTGAGATGAGGTAATGGAGGATGAATATCACTCATTGCGTCATTGCTTCCGGTCATATGTTGGGATGCACCACTATCCACCGTCCATTTGCTCGAAGCGGAAGCACTTCCCTACAATAGATTAGTTTCTTGATTTAGGGACCCATCTTTGAATGGGTCCTCTCATGTTAGTGACAAGGGTCTTAGGAACCCGAATACTCCAATGATAATCGTCACCATAAGAAGTACCAACATATTTAGCATATACATGACCATCTCTAGACTTCATAAGAACATAAGATGGATTATATTTCCCGGCAAAGTTATTGTGAGTGGTGCTCCCCCTAGAGGTCTCACCACCCACAATGGTGTTGGTCTCCTTCCTTTTGGTAACCTCTCCCTCTTTCACAAATCTTACTTCTTGTGAGGGGGAGGTGACTCTCTTCTTGTTCTTCTTCTTGTACTTCTTCTTTGACTTGGCTATATAGCCAAGTCCCTCCTTTCCATTGTTGGCACGTTGAGAAGCAATCTCATGGGGATTCTTCTCATTTCCTACAAGATTAGTTGTACTACAAGCATTGCTAGGCAAGACATTCAAGCTAGAAAGTCAAGTGGATACAACTTTCCTGTTTGATAGTTGGGCTAGAAGATTGTCACGAGATTTGGTTAACTTGTCATGAATTTCCTTAAGAGACATGAACTCCTTTTCAAGTTTTTCATGACGAGTGCCAAGTTCCTCGTGAGCAATTCCTAGCTTCAATTCTTCATGTTCAAGAGTTTTAATTAAAGCAAGAGATTGAGCATTTTCCTTCCTAAGCTTAGAGACACTTATGGCAAAGTTTTCTTCAAGACAAGACAATTTCTCCTCAAGTGAGGCACGAATGGAACGCTCATTATCAAGTGCTTTTTCAAGCTCTTGCTCATTGCAAGTGTGACCTCCATGGCTTTCTAAGGCCATGATGATCTCCTCCTTTTCATCAACAAGAGAGTTATCCTCATCAAGTTGCCTCAAAAGGGAGTTCGCCTTTTCCTTGGTCTCACCTTTAAGGCTAGATAGCCATATGCTTAACTCATTAGACTCACTATCCTCCTCACAAGCATTTTCAACACAATCCAATAACGAAGGAGGGTTAGTGACAATGGTCTTGGAGTTGGGAGAGCATACCGAAGTGGCTTTTTCCATAAGACATGTAGGTCGGGTAGCCATATTCTCATTGGGGGATTCGAATAGAGAGATCGAAGGTGAGGATGCGGTGGCCTTGGCGATGTGAGCAACTCCAACTACCTCATCTTCTCCTTCATCCCCGGAGATGTAAGTCTCAAGAACCGCCCCTTCTTGAACGTAGAGAGCCCTTGGCACCTTCCTTGCGAAGTTCTTGTTTTGAGGAGGCTTGGTCTTGTTCTTGCGAACAAGCTTACCTTCGTTTTCTTCTCTTGGCTCAAAGGGGCACTCCTTCACGAAGTGGTTAGCGCTACCACAATTGTAGCATGTCCTTGGTCGCTCCCCCTTCTTCTTGTAGTTCTTGTTTCGTGGAGGCCTTGGAGATCCGGCCTTGTGAGCTTCCCATCTCTTCCAACATCCATGCATAGCAAGGGCAATGCACTTATGAGCTCCCGTGTAAGTGTCTTCATAGTCTTCCTCATCATCATCATCTTCTTCACTTTCATCAACCCGAGCCATTGCCTTTGACTTCAATGCAAGGTTGGGAGACTTTCCCATCCCTCTAGAGCGAGCTAGAGCATCATCCACACTCTTGTGTGAGAGAGAGATTGCGATGAACTCACTAAGAACACCAATGGAGTTGAGAGTGTTGTAGTCCGCTCTTGTCCGGATACTAGTGGCGAGATTCTTCTCGAAGGGTGTAATAGCCTTGACAAATTTCCTCTTTATCCACTCATCGGTGATCTCTTCCTTGCCAAAGTCTCTCAGTTGATTGGCGAGAGTGACAACTCTTCTATAGAGCTCTTCAGGAGTCTCATCCTCTTGAATAACGAAGTTCTCGGAGTTGTCAATGGCCACATCATACTTGGAAGACTGAATGCTAGCATTTCCTTGAAACAAGGTGTCAAGTTTGCCCCAAGCTTCCTTGGCGGTCTTGCAACCACGGATGTGAGTGAGATGCTCCCTTGGGAGAGCCTTCTGGATAATAACGAGAGCAGTTTTGTTGAGTTGAGATTCAACATCCTCTCTTGGAGTCAAGTTGCTTGGGTCATGAGGATGAAATCCATGGATCACGCTTCTCCACAATGCGGTACACGATCCTGAAATGTGAGATTCCATTTCAAACTTCCAAGAGGAAAATTCGTTAGTGTTAAGGATGGGTGGAACTCCAACATTAAGGATGTGTGGCATGGAAACGATTGGGTGGATAGAATTATAGTTTTGTGGTGGTGGAACTTTTGAATTGGACCCCGAACCATTAGCCGTTTGAGACTTGGAGCCACCGTCACTCTCCTTAGCTTTGGCTTTAGCCTTTTGTGCGGATTTAGCCTTAGCTTTGGCAATGTTCTCTTCGATTTCGGAAATATCCGGATTTGTTTCCTCATCCGAACTATCCTCATCGGTGACATGGGGAGAGTGAGAAGGCCCCTTGGTTCTACCCATCATGTTCTCCAACATCTTCTTGATGGAGGAAACCTCCGAGCCCACACTAGAGCTAACCTTGGACAACTGGGTTTGAATGGTACAAACCGTTGTCTCTAGGTTGGCTATAGTGTCGGCCATTTTGGAGAGCTCCTCCTTAGAAGATTCGGGATCATCTCCGTTGACCATGATTACTCTTAGGCGGTTAAGCCCGATAAAAGAGCCGAGGCTCTGATACCAATTGAAAGTGCAATATGGTCAACTAGAGGGGGGGGTGAATAGGTGACCTACAAATTTTACTTCTTTTTCACTTTTAATGGGGGCTTTAAGAAAGTAAATGCTTGATTACCTAAATGTGCAACTAAGTGAATACCCTAGGTGGTACGGAACAAGTAGCAGCGGAAATAAAGGAACTGTACAAGATAACAACAAGTGAAAAACACGGAGACAAGGATATGTTTCCCGTAGTTCCTTCTTAAAAGAAGTACGTCTACGTTGGAGAGGTGGGGAGCCACCTAGGCGCTCCTCAATAGCACGGATGTGCACACCTTGTTCTCCTTGAGCTTCTCCGCTGAGGGATATTCTCGTTTCCACTATGAGGTCGACTTGAAGGCGTTGACCAAACCTTTACAAGGGGTTGAGGCTACTCCACAAGTGAGATGGAGGCTCTCAACAATCGAAGCTTCTTGCTACAAGGTGGAAGCTACAAGCACTAGGGTTTCCCTTGGGTGACAAAGCAACCAAGAGATTACAAGATCCCAAGAGTTGTGGTGTGGGTACACAAGTTTTGGCTTGGTGGAAAGGTAGATCTAGTCATCCTCCATGAGATCCTTGAAGGGCATCGAGTTTGGTTGGAGGAGGAGGGAGATCGGGGCGTTTTGAGCTCTACAACAATGGAGGAGAGAGAGGAATGGACGAGCTACCTATCTAGAGGAAGAAGACAACTATTTATAGGCTCCTCCAATTTCTGACCGTTGCAGTCCTCCAGGGCCGGAATATTCCGGTGCTAGCACCGGAAATTTCCGGTCAGCTTGGGCCGGATTTTTGAATAGTCCGGGGGGCGGATATTTGAAATATCCGGGGGCGGAAATTTCCGCCGCAATACTCCGCCCCCCTCTCTGCGCGCAGGCACCAGCTCGTTGACGAAAACTGCTAAGGACCAGGGGCCGGATATTTGCACCGGAAATTTCCGGGGCAAATTTCCGCCCCACCTTCTGTGCGCGGGCACTTGGGAGAACTCCATTTTTCGCTAAGTCCCAGAGGGCCGGATTTTTGCACCGGAAATTTTCGGGGCAAATTTCCGCCCTGGCTTCTGTCCGCGGGCAGTGAAAACACTTAGTCGTTTCTGGGGACGCCAAGAGAGGGCCGGAATATTCCGGTGCTGGGGCCGGATATTCCTCCCCATAGGCACCGGAAATTCCGGTGTGCATACTGAAAAATCCGGTGGCATAGAAACCAGAATGTAGGCCTTCTCTTTGATCTTCCGTCAAGAATATAACAATAAGCATCTGAGATAATAGCTGCACAGACTAAAACAACACTGTTAGATAGATGATACCCGTGTTATCATCATCACCAAAATCATTAGAGGGATCATGAGCTTTCAGCGCCTCCGGTGAAGGCTCCGCCAAATCCTTGCTCTATTGGATATGAGCGGAAGCTCCACCGGAGCCTCCGGTGAAGCTCCGGTGGCCCCACCTGGCCCCTGTGCAAATGGCATCCGGTGCGCCTCCGGTGGGGGCTCCGCCAAAAATAGCTTCTGTTGCATACGAGCGGAGGCTCCACCGGAGCCTCCGGTGGGCGGAGCCTCCGCTATACCCACCGGAGCCTCTGCCCCTTGGCCATACAAAGATGAACAGGTGCGCTGCGCTGCACTGCAATTGATAGAAGCCCACCGGAGCCTCCGGTGCTCCTGGACTGCAACGGCCATTTAATGAAGGGGTATAAATACCCCTTCCCCTTCCTCATAAATGCCAAACTTTTCCCATTCTCTCTCCTAGCCATTAATGAAAGCTTGATCTACCTAGATCTCCCACTCCGCCCACCCAATCACTCCCATACTTGGTGGAGAGCTAGAGGAGGCCTAGATCCACACTTCCACCAAAGGAATTTCAAATCCATCCACCACAACCTAGTAGATCTAGAATCCTACTTGAGGCCTAGATACCTTAGTAGATCTTGTGCTTGTAGCTTCCACCTTGTTGCAAGAAGCTACGGATTTCTTGAGAGCCTCCATCCATCTTGTGGAGTGACCTCGAGCCCTTGTAAAGGTTTGGTCAACGCCTTCAAGTCGACCTCGTAGTGGAAACAAGAATCTCTCTCACCGGAGAAGCTCAAGGAGAACAAGGTGTGCACAACCGTGCTATTGAGGAGTGCCTAAGTGTCTCCCCACCTCTCCAACGTAGACGTACTTCTCTTTGAGAAGGAACTACGGGAATCATATCCTTGTTTACACTTGTTGTTTGTCTTACAACCTTACGCTTTACTTCTGTTGCACATATTATCTTGTCTACATAGGTTGCTCACCTAGATGCACATCTAGAGAACCTTATCTTATCTTGCTTAGCCCCACTAAAAGGAAAAGAAAAGAAAAATTGGTAGTCAACCTATTCACCCCCCTCTAGTTGACCATAGTGCACTTTCAATTGGTATCAGAGCCTCGGATCTTACTAAGGGCTTAACCGCCTAAGAGTACAATGGTCGGTGAAAATGCCCCCGGTAGTTCTAGGGCGGAAATCTCCAAAATGGCCGACACTATATCTAACCTACAAGATACGGTTGGAACTCTCCAAACCGAATTATCTAAGGTTAGCTCTAGTGTTAGTTCGGAGGTTTCTAGCATAAATAAAATGATGGAGGTATTGATGGGGAAAACCAAGGAGTCCAGCGGAACCACCTCTCATCGCCAACGATGTTAGCTCGGATGAAGAGTCCATTCCGGACATCGACGAAATGGAAGCTAACATCGCTTTAGCTAAGGAGAAAGCCAAAGAGAAAGTCGATAAAAAGGCTAAGGGCGGTGGGAGCTCGAGGGCTCCAAGTCTTTGTCGGCTAACGGTTCGGGGTCTGACTCTAAAGTTCCACCACCTCACAATTATGATTCTATCCACCCTATTGCCACAATGCCACACATGGTTAATGTTGGAGTTCCTCCCATGCTTAACACTAACGAGTTCTCTTCTTGGAAGTTCGATATGGAGTCTCACATTTCAGGTTCTTGCACCGCTTTATGGAGAAGCATTCTCTATGGATTCCACCCTCATGATCCGAGCAACTTGACGCCAAGAGAGGATGTGGATCGAATTTCAACTCAACAAGACCGCTCTTGTGACTATCCAAAAGGCTGTCCCAAGAGAACATCTTGAACACATCCGTGGTATCAAGACCGCCAAGGAAGCTTGGGATAAACTTGACTCCTTGTTCCAAGGCAATGCAAGCATTCAATCATCCAAATATGATGTTTCTCTTGACAAGTCCGAGAACTTTGTTATGCTTGAAGACGAGAGTCCCGAGGAGCTATATAGAAGAGTGGTCACCCTTGGCAATCAATTAAGGGACTTTGGAAAAGTGGAAATCTCCGATGAGTGGATCAAGAGGAAGTTTGTCAAGGCCATAACTCCATTCGAGAAGAACCTCTCCACTAGCATTCGAACAAGATCTGACTACAACTCCCTCAACTCCATTGGTGTCTTTAATGAGTTCATAGCCAATTCCTTATCTCACAAGAGAGCGGATGATGCCCTCGCTCGCTCAAGAGGACATGGAAAGTCTCCTAACCTTGCCATGAAGTCTAAGGCAATGGCCAAGATAGAAGAAGTGGATGATGATGATGATGATGATGATGAGGACTATGAACATACATACAAGGGTGCCCATAAATGTATCGCTCTTGCCATGCAAGGGTATTGGAAGAGATGGGAGGCTCACAAGGCCGGTGCCCCTAGACCTTCAAGGAACAAGATCTTTAGAAACAAAGGGAAGCGGCCAAGGACATGCTACAATTGTGGAAGTGAAAACCACTTTGTCAAAGAGTGTCCCTTTGAGCCAAGAGAAGAGAATGAAGGGAAGCTTGTTCGCAAGGACAAGAACAAAGCTCCACAAAACAAGAACCTCGCTAGAAGAGTCCCAAGGGCTCTATATGTTCAAGAAGTCCCCACATTGGAAACATAATACTCCAGAGATGAAGGAGAAGATGAAGTCGTAGGTGTTGCCCACGTCGCCATAGCTACGACCTCCTCTTCATCGGTCTCTCTATTTGAATCTCCCAATGAGAAGGCATCGATCCGACCTACATGTCTCATGGCAAAAGCCACCGCGGTAATATCTTCCACCTCCAAGTCTATTTTCACTAGCTCTCCCTCATTATTGGATTGTGTTGAAAACATTGTTGATGATGAGGAGGCCAAGAATTTAGGATCTTGGTTGTGTAGTCTTGAAGGTGAAACTAAAGAAAAGGTAAAAGCTCTCCTAAGGCAACTTGATGATGCCAACTCCCTCGTAGATGAGAAGGAGGAGATCATCATGACCTTGGAAAACCATGACGGTAGCAATGAGAATCATGATGACGAACTCGTCAAAGCTCTTGAAAAAGAGAGATCCATGAGAGCCTCTCTCGAAGAGAAACTATCTAGTCTACAAGAGATTTATGCTATTAGTGTTTCAAAGCTTAGGAAAGATAACAAAAAATCTCTTGCCAAGCTTAAGAAAGAACATGCCAAATCTCTTGTTTTACTTAAAGAATTTGAAGAGGAAGAGTTGAAGCTAGGAATAGCTCATCAAAAACTTGACGAGGAGCATGACAAACTAAAAAAGGGAGTTTACATCTCTTAAAGAAATCCATGACAAACTTGCCAAGTCTCTAAATAAGCTTCTAGCTCAACAATCTAATAAGCATGTTGCATCTTCATCAAATAGTATTGTTATTGTGCCTACCTCTTCTACTACAACTAACATTGTAGGGAAGGAAAGAATTCTCAATGATGCAATAAGCTCTCAAGGTGCCAAGAAAGGGAAAGAGGGACTTGGTTTTGTTTCCAAGTCAAAGAAGATATCCAAGAATGTCACTTCTCCCTCTCAAAATGTTGTCTTTGTGAAAGAGGGAGAGGTGACCAAAGAGAAGGAGACCAACGCCATTGTGGGTGGTGATACCTCTAGGGGGAGCATCACTCACAATGATTTTGCCGGAAAATATAACCCATCTTATGTTCTTATGAAATCTAGAGATGGACATGTTTATGCTAAATACGTTGGTACTTCGTATGGTGATGATTATCATTGGACTATTTGGGTTCCTAAGACCCTTGTGACTAACAAAAGAGGACCCATTGAAGGATGGGTACCTAAATCAAGAAATTGATCTCTTGTAGGGAAATGCTTCTGGGTCAAGTAGATGGACAGTGGATAGTGGTGCATCCCAACATATGACTGGAAGCCATGACGTAATAAGTAATATTGAACCTCCTTTACCTCATCTCAATTGCGTTACTATTGGTGACAAGTCCGAGCTTAAGGTATTGGGACGAGGCAAGGTGGCTATCTAAACTGATTTATCAATTGAGAATGTTCTCCTTGTCGAGTCCCTTGGCTATAACATGATGTCCGTTCTTCAACTTGCGAATTGTGGCTTTACCTCGTTCTTTAATAAAGAGAGTGTGATTTTCACTTGGGAGACATCTTTTAAAGTAGCCTTTGTTGGGTTTGTCGAGAACGACATGTATGTAGTGGACTTCTCTAAAGAAGACACATGTGCCGCGACATGCCTAATGGCTAAAGTTGATGTGGGATGGCTTTGGCATCGCCGGCTAGCCCACACCAATATGAGAATGTTACATGATCTCCAAAGTGGCAATCATGTTCTAGGACTAACCGAAGCTAAGTTTGCTAAAGATCGTGTGTGTAGCTCTTGTACCTTTTGGAAGCAACATGGAGAACAACACCCAACCAAGACAACTATCTCCACCACAAGAATTCTCGAGCTCATTCACTTAGATCTCTTTGGTCCACTATCCTATGATAGCCTCGGAGGAAAGAAGTATTGCTTGGTGATTGTGGATGATTATTCAAGATATTGTTGGGTGTATTTCTTCAATAGGAAAAGTGAAACTCAAAAGATAGTCATCGAGTTCATCACTCTAGTGGAGCGCCAACACAATGCTACCATATTGGCCATTCGGAGTGATAATGCCTCGGAGTTCAAAAACTATACCGTTGAGGGTTTTCTTAGTGAAGAATGCATTGCCCATGAATATTCCACTCCTTATACCCCTCAACAAAATGGTGTTGCGGAGAGAAAGAACCGGACTTTGATGGATGCGGCTAGAACTATGATTGCGGAGTTCTCTTCTCCCTATAACTTTTGGGCCGAAGCCGTCTCCACCGCATGTCATGCTACCAACCGGTTATATCTTCGCAATATTTTGAACAAGACTCCCTATGAGATTCTCACGGGCAAGAAACTGGATGTATCTTATTTCAAGGTCTTCGGTTGCAAGTGCTTCATTCGCAAGAAAGGTAAACGGTTGTCAAAATTTGAGACTAAATCTTAAGAGGGTATCTTTGTTGGCTATGCCACAAATGCTCATGCCTATAGAGTCTACAACAAGTCCACCGGACAAGTTGAAGAAGCTATAGACGTGGTGTTTGATGAGGATAACGGCTCCCAAGGGGGGCGTATAGATCATGGTGTTGTAGGAGATGCAATTCCTCCCATCTTCATAAGAAGAATGGGGATTGGTGAAATAATCCCCATTGAGGGCTACCGGATGACGGAGGGAGAAGGACTATTTCCCACTCAAGTGGAGCCATTGACTACACCCATCGATGATCAAGCTACTCAACAAGATGTACCAAGCCCTCAAGATAACAATCAAGGCCAAGCTAATGACCAAGGCCAAGCAACTCATCTTAATCATGATCAAGATTCCATCATTGTTGAGAATGCTCAACCTAGTGGTGATTCATCACCCATTATTGATCAAGGACGAAATGAAGATGGACATGTCTCCGATGAAGAAGGGGATTCTCAATCCATATCCAAAGAATCTTTGGAGGAGATACTAGCACGAAGAGCAAAGAGAAGGCTAGAGAATCTTGAACGAGCGGGTCATACGGAGGACATGATTCTTGGGCAAGTTCGTGGAAGAGTGGTCACTAGAAGGCAATTGGCGGATTTTAGCAAGGCTCATGCGTTTGTCTCTTTCATTGAACCCAAGAAGGTATATGAAGCTCTCGAAGATCAAGATTGGCTTGAAGCCATGCATGATGAACTCAATAACTTCGAGCGCAACAAAGTGTGGAAATTAGTGCCAAGACCCAAGGATTGCAAAATGTCATTGGCACCAAACGGGTGTTCAAGAACAAACAAGACAAAGATGGCATTGTCATTCACAACAAGGCAAGATTGGTGGCCCAAGGTTTTTCTCAAGTCGAAGGTATCGATTTCGGTGAAACCTTTGCCCCCGTAGCTCGCCTTGAATCCATTCGCATCTTACTTGCTTATGCATCTCATCATAATTTCAAGTTACAACAAATGGATGTTAAGAGTGCTTTCCTTAATGGTCCCATTAATGAGTTAGTATATGTCAAGCAACCTCCGGGCTTCGAGGATCCCAACCACCCCGATCATGTCTATAAACTCGATAAGGCGCTCTATGGACTTAAACAATCTCCACGTGCGTTGTATGAGCACCTTAAAGAGTTTCTAGTAGATCGCGGGTTTAATGTTGGTTTAATCGATCCCACCCTCTTCACCAAGACAGTTGGAAGTGACTTGTTCATATGCCAACTCTATGTGAATGACATCATTTTTGGGTCTACTAACACTTCGTTCAATGAGGAGTTTTGCAAGCTTATGACCGATAGGTTTGAAATGTCTATGATGGGAGAGTTGGAATTCTTCCTTGGCTTTGAAGTGAATCAATATCATGAAGGAACTTTCATCAAACAAGCCAAATACACTCAAGACATGCTCAAGATATTTAATATGAATGATGCCAAACCTATGAAGACTCCTATGTCCACGACCACCGACTTGAAACCCGACCCCAACGGTAAAGAGGTAGATCAAAAGGTATACCGCTCCATGATTGGCTCTTTGCTCTACCTTTGTGCATCTCGACCTGATATCATGTATAGCGTAGGTAAATGTTCACGGTTTCAAGCCTCTCCTAGGCAAAGTCATTTGGAAGCTGTGAAACGAATCTTTCGATATTTAGTTCATACCCCAAACTTCGGTCTTTGGTACCCCAAGGGTTCAAGCTTTCAACTCATTGGATACTCGGATGCGGATTATGCGGGAGAGAAGACGGATAGGAAGTCCACATCCGGGGGTTGTCAATTCCTTGGCTGCTCCTTGGTATGTTGGTCTTCAAAGAAGCAAAATTGCATTTCTCTCTCCACCACCGAGGCCGAGTATATCTCCGCGGCAAGTTGTTGTGCCCAATTGCTATGGATGAGGCAAACCTTGAAGGATTATGGTATTCATTTTGACAAGGTGCCTCTTCTTTGTTAAAGTGACAGTGGTATCAAGATCGCCTACAACCCGGTTCTTCATTCCAAGACGAAGCACATTGAGATCCGTCATCATTTCATTCGGGATCATGTTGAGAAAGGTGATATTGATCTCTCATATGTCTCCACCAAGGATCAACTTGCCGATATCTTCACGAAGGCCCTTGATGAACCAAGATTTCGAGCTTTGAGGAATGAATTAAATGTCATAGATTCTTCCAACTTCACTTCAAACCTTGGATATGTACTTTCATTATGCATGCTATTAGGTTTAGATGTAGGCATGGAAATAGGGGGAGTGCTACTCAATTCATGAGTATGCACTCCTTTTACCATGCGAAAATCAATTAATCATTGCATATCTAGTCAATTTGTGACTTATTGTGCCTAATTGTGAGTAGTATTTTTAGACCCAAGATATATCTTCGTGGTGCCAAAGTACACACTCAAACATGGTGGCTTCGGCCACCGACATTTGCTATGTCTTTTGGATCTTTCTCGCGTATCATATTTCTTCCTTGACAACTCGTACGGGTTCGGTTTTTCACCACTTTGTGCTTCTTGCGAACCCCTCCGAGTAACGTCTCTCGTATATCAGTGACTATTTTCCAACCCAAGACCCCTTTGCCCGAAACAAAATTTCCATCGTAATGCTCTTGTTTTTCCAATCTTGGTGTGCGAAAACTTGGCTGGGCGGAGGCTCCGGTAAAACCACCGGAGGCTCCGCTTCCCCTGTCCACCGGAACGCCACCGGAGGCTCCGCTAGCATTCATTTGCTCAGCGGGCCTAAGTTTGTCCTGTTTTTGTGGACAAGGGGCGGAGGCTCCGGTGAAACCACCGGAGGCTCCGCCCGTGGCAGTTTTTCGGATAAGAACTAGGGCGAGCGGGGGCAAGTGAGTTCTAATCTCATTTTCCCCCCACTCGCCCTCCTTCTTCCTCCTCTCAACCTCCGCCGCCCCCAAGCCATCCTCCGCCGGATTAGGGTGCTCCACCGTCGGGAGACCTCCTCCTAGCCTTGGGCCACCCCGGGATCTTCCTTTTCCTTCCTTTTCACCATGGATGATGCGGGTATGTGCTCTCTCTCTCTCTCTCTCTCTCTTTCTCTCATCTAGTTGATGGATGGGATGCATAGGAGTTCATGTTCTTCCTCTCTAGATATGTGGATTTGGAGTTTTAGGAGTAGAAGTTCTTGAGTACAAACCCTAGCAACCTTGATAATGTGTGTTAGGTTTGAATCGTTACGGTTGTAGGGAAGATTCGTTTGCCCTAACCCTAGTTATTCAACCCTAACACCATGTGTATCTTGGTTTCTTGGATTTGTGCGTGTTTTATCAACTTGGGCATTACCTTTTCTTCATGCTCTCCTCGCTATTTCTTTCTTAGATGCTTCCGGTTCCAAAGGAAAGGGGGTCCGTTACAAGAGCACTTGTCGCCGCAAGACCCCTCAAGTTGATGAGATCGAAGAAGAGCTTGACAATACTCAACCCAAGCGCAAGCGGTTCCCGGCTCCCGAGAAGAAATTGCCTCGGAAGAACACAACAAAGACCGCTTCCAAGATGTCCGAGGCAGTTTTTCTGAAGGAACACCGTGACAACCCCTATGTGATTGCACGTGAGCGTTTGATGCCACAATTCCGGGGTAAGGATGCCCGCTTCCACACCGTCTTCCAAGCGGAAATCTATCATGAGATCTTGATGAGGAAGCCAAAGGACAATGTTGCCCCTCAACACGCCATCAATTTTGCGCACATGGAAAGGAACCACCATTACTTTGGGGAGGCTCTTGAGCTCATTGAGAGGTTTGGCATTGCTCCCATTATCAGTCTCAAACAAGACTACGATGAAGACCTTGTCTGTCAGTTCTTGGCCACCGTTCATCTCTCCAATGAGACCGAACGCCATCTTACTTGGATGACACAGGGGAGACTGCTTGACATCAAGTGGTCCGACGTTGGCACTCTTCTTGGTGGATACTCGGACTTTGGTCCTTTTGCTAAGGGTGAGGAGTTTGCCAATGGATGGTTCCGGGTTCACATCATCAACACTTCAAACCTTCCCAAGGATCAACTCACCCCACTCTATCACTGGAAGAAGTTCGCCGTTGGGTTTGTCAAAGGTCTCTACCCCACCTATGATATCATGATGCGCATCTATAGAGAGACTATCAACCCAAAGGCGGGGAATGTGGATGATGTCCAGGGCTTCTTGAAGAACCTTATGCTTCTCACTCATCAACAGCGGATGACCGACACCCCTCGCAAGCTTGATGTGCTTGATTACATTTGGAATGAGCTGTGGCACGCCGTGATCAACCGCAAGAATGCTTGCTTTGGGCCATTCATAATGAAGATCATCTTACACGTGTGGAATGAAAAGTTTCCGGATGAACCATTTGAGGATGATAACTGGATCCCTCACATGGAGAGGAGAATCCTCATCAAGGACCACACCGAGCGCCCTGAGCATCCCACTCCTGCTGTTCGCAAGCACAAGGCCAAGCCTCGCATCATTGTTGATGAGGAAGAAGAAGAAGAGGTCGGTCCATCTCGCCCTCCTCCTTCTAGCAATGCTTTTCAAATGGATGGCGAGGGCCCTCAAGAAGGTGTTCCGTTTGAACAATAAGATCGAGCAACGTCAATGGGAAGCTCATTATGATAAGAAGCTCAAGAACCGCAACAAAGCTCAGGCCGCTCGTCAGCGTCTTCGTGATGATGGTCTCTCCGTGGACTCCCCGGTTCTTCCTAGCATCACGGACTGGGACAAGTGGCAAGCAAAGGACTACAAGGGCAAGTTGATTGAGTCGTCAGAGGAAGAAGGAGAAGAAGCTACTAGCTCTCACCGCCGCGCCCCCTCTCCGGACATGGAAGTCTCCTCCGAGTAATCTTCGGGGCGTTAGCATCATTTTCTCCCTCTTTTGGTATCTTGATGCCAAAGGGGGAGAGATATATATTAGGAGCGGGTATTTGCATGGGGTCTCCCTCAAGCGTCTTCGATTTGCATCCTTCCTTTGCCTGAGGGAGTTTGGTTTTTCATTTGGTCATTTGGAACTTAGGTTTGTTTACATTATTCCTATGTGTCGTGAACCTAGTTTTATAATGCTTGTGTGAACCTCGTATCATATTATTATGTGTTGTGTGCTCTATCGTTGTCATATTGCTCATGTATATCATGCCTAGATGCTCTCAACATGAAGGGAGCATACCTTTAGGGGGAGCTCCGTTCATGTTGTGTTTTCTATTATGCAAATAGGGATGTTGTCATCAATTACCAAAAAGGGGGAGAATCAAAGATCATCGTCCGTTTTGATAATTATATGAAAACATATCTATTTGATCTAATGTTTGTTTGATATATGAAAATGCCCAGGTTAATCAAGTTCACTAACTCTATGGGCCAAGTGTTTGGTTTAAATGAAAAGAGCTAGGAGAAAGAAACCAAGGGAGCAGTTTTTGCACAGGAGCGGAGGCTCTAGTGAATCCACCGGAGGCTCCGCCCAGGCTCCGGTGCGGATCCGGTGTGGGCTCCGCCCAAACCTCCCTCTGGTGCATACGAGCGGAGGCCAGGGCGGAACCTCCGGTGGAGCTCCGGTGGGGCGGAACCGCCGCCACTTCCACCGGAGCCTCCGCTATTTCCAAATCTGGGCCCGTGCATGGGTGGCATCCGGTGCGCCTCCGGTGGAGGCTCCGCCAAATCCTTGCTCTATTGGATAACAGCGGAGGCTCCACCGGAGCCTCAGGTGAAGCTCCGGTGGCCCTACCTGGCCCCTGTGCAAATGGCATCCGGTGCGCCTCCTGTGGGGGCTCCGCCAAAAACAGCTTCTGTTGCATACGAGTAGAGGCTCCGGTGAGCCTCCGCCCCTTGGCCATACAAAGATGAACAGGTGCGCTGTGCTGAAGTGCAATTGATAGAAGCCCACCGGAGCCTCCGGTGCTCCTGGACAGCAACGGCCATTTAATGAAGGGGTATAAATACCCCTTTCCCTTCTTCATAAATGCGAAGCTTTTCCCGTTCTCTCTCCTAGCCATTAATGAAAGCTTCATCCACCTAGATCTCCCACTCCGTCCACCCAATCACTCCCATACTTGGTGGAGAGCTAGAGGAGGCCTAGATCCACACTTCCACCAAAGGAATTTCAAATCCATCCACCACAACCTAGTAGATCTAGAATCCTACTTGAGGCCTAGAAACCTTAGTAGATCTTGTGCTTGTAGCTTCCACCTTGTTGCAAGAAGCTACGGATTGCTTGAGAGCCTCCATCCATCTTGTGGAGTGACCTCGAGCCCTTGTAAAGGCTTGGCCAACGCCTTCAAGTCGACCTCATAGTGGAAACGAGAATCTCCCTCACCGGAGAATCTCAAGGAGAACAAGGTGTGCACAACCGTGCTATTGAGGAGTGCCTAGGTGGCTCCCCACCTCTCCAACGTAGACGCACTTCTCTTTGAGAAGGAACTACGGGAATCATATCCTTGTCTCCTTGTTTACACTTGTTGTTTGTCTTACTACCTTACGCTTTACTTCCGTTGCGCATATTATCTTGTCCACATAGGTTGCTCACCTAGATGCACATCTAGAGAACCTTATCTTATCTTGCTTAGCCCCACTAAAAGGAAAAGAAAAGAAAAATTGGTAGTCAACCTATTCACCCCCATCTAGTTGATCATAGTGCACTTTCAGCAACCTAGATCTTTAGATACAAATATTTGGCTAGATGATACCTCCCCCCTCTAATTACATAGCTTGTGGAAGATGTAACCTATGTGTAATCAACACAAGGCTAACACCCCTTCCAGTTTTCCTAGGGTTTCCAACTCGCTCTCGCGATTGGCGATTCTGGGGTTCGTGGCTTCATTGGTGCCCGCGAGCCAATCTCGACGGTGCATCTGATCTCGATCCTTCCTCAAGCACACTCCCCTGCCCTCATACGATGGCGGAATGACAGCGTGATGCTGGGAAGGCTGGGGCGGCGCCGGGACAGGGGTCCGATCTGGATCCAAAGGCCCCGGCGGCGACTGGCGTTGTGGATGGAGGTGAAGCAGAAGATCCGACTAAAGAAACCAATGGGGACGGAGTCACGGAGATGCTGGAGCGCCTCAAGCTGACGTCCAAGGAGGCAAAAACCTTCGTCCTCGATGTGGAAGATGGCGATCTCTTCGGGTGCCCGGAGTGGTCACTAGTGGGCAAGATTCTAGCTCCCAATACCCTGCATATCAATACGATCTCAGCAATTCTTAGGCCTGCATGGGGGAATCCGAAGGGTTTGCTGTTGAACCTGATGGGACCTAACAAATTTCTGGCAGAATTTGACTCAAAGGAGGACAAACAACGTGTGATCCATGGGTCACCGTGGGTAGTTGGAAAGAACGATGTGCTGCTGAAGGATTTCGATCCCAAGGTGAAGGCGGCTGACATTGTCTTTGACAATCTCCTGTTATGGGTGAGAATCTATGGGCTCCCCTTTCAGTTAATAAATCTTGAGAGAGGGAAGCCGCTGGCCAGTTTGATCGGCGACGTGGAGCGGATAGACACTGATGACCGTGGTCGTGCATGGGGAGACTATCTTAGGGTCCGTATGCATGTAGATATTACTGAACCGCTCATGAGATGTGTTGGAGTTTCTTCACCAAGCTTAAACAAGAATTTCTTTTATGATGTGAAGTATGAAAAACTCCCGATGTTCTGTTTCTCGTGAGGGATGCTGGGTCATTCTTCGGTGAAGTGTGCCACACCTGCTAGTAGATATGAACAAGGTCTGCTGCCATGGAATAGTGACAGAGTTTGTGTGCCTGAGGTGAAGAGGAAGGAGCCGGGTTCTAACTCGGGACAAAATTCCCAATCTGGTCAGGGGTCTAGCTCTAACCCAAAGGTAGCCCGTAAAGACCCTGAGGTTAATTCTCCTGTTAAGCCTCGTAAACCTCGTACAAAGAAGCAAGTTCTTCCGAAGACTAATACGGCACCTGTTGTGGGAAAAACAGTGGGTCAGAAACGTAAGCAGACCTACAAGGCGAGGGAGCAAGAAATGGTATTGGCAATAACTAACTCCCCTGCCAACTTGACAGGGGGAGATATCGGAAGTCTCGATGCACCAAGTGCTGAGGTGCAAGAGGCTAGCGATGAATCGAACAAAAAATAGAAGAATTCCACTTCTGTGAAAGATCGGTCGGCGGATCTGGCGGTGGCTGATGCTCAGCCCCACCAGGCGCAATGAGTCTGATAGTTTGGAACTGTCGAGGCTTGGGATCGGACTTGACAGTGGGCGAGCTCAAATGGCTTGTCAAGACATTCCGACCAGACATCCTTTTTCTTTCTGAAACAAACATGAAGGATAGGAGAGCCCATAATTTTATGTGGTCCCTTGGATTCACAAACTCACTGGGTGTTAGTAGCGAAGGCCAAAGTGGTGGCCTGGTCTTAATTTGGAGGCAACCATACACGGTGGAGTTGAAAGGGTGTAATGCTCATTGCATCGATGTGCAGATAACCCACGCGACCGGTGTATCTTGGCGTGCCTCCTTCATATATGGGGAGCCTAGAAGAGAGAAACGACATGAGTTTTGGGATCTTATGCGCAGGTTAAAAGATCAGTGGGATGGTCCCTGGATTTGTTGTGGTGATTTCAACGAAGCCCTCTTTCAGGATGAGCATTGTGGCTCTAGTGAGCGTTCCGAACGACAGATGATTATGTTCAAGGAATGCTTGGAGGATTATGGGTTAAGTGACCTGGGTTTTTCCGGACCCAAATTCACATGGACGAACAAGCAGGAAAGCAACAGCAACGTGCGAGTACGCTTGGATCGGGTGGTAGCCAATGGTGCTTTTACCCAGATCTTTGATGATTACAGTGTGGAGAATGTCATTACGACAACATCTGATCACTATGCCCTAGCCATCAGTCTTGGGAAATTTAATGTTGATAATACCAGCAGACCGATGCAGATGGGGTTTAAATTCGAAGCAGCTTGGCTTCGTGCGCCAGATTATCGAGAGGTGATGGAGCAGGCCTGGCGGGACATCGATAATGGGCCGTCCTTCCTCCACTCGACATGGTCCAAGCTTCACAGGGTCTCCGTCTTGCTGGGCAAATGGAGCAAGGACTCGTTCGGGCAAGTCCAGCAGAAAATTCGCAAACTGGAGAGGCACTTGAAATACTTGCGTTTGGCGCCATGGGATGACACGGCGGTCGAGGCTACTGCTGTAGAGAAGGAGCTCTGTGAGTTGTTCGAAAGGGAGGAAATAATGGAAAAACAACGGTCTCGTGTTGAATGGCTCAAGGAGGGGGACCGTAACACGCCTTTTTTTCATGCACGAGCATCAGCTCGCCGACGCACGAATAGGATCAAGGCGCTGGTTCGAGATGATGGCACTCGGTGCACTGATGCGAAAGGGATCAAGGAACATGTTGAAGACTTCTATTCCAATCTCTTCAGTTCTGAAACCTGTGATCGCATTGATGAGGTTCTCGATTCAATTCCGAACACGGTGGCCGATGATATGAACGTAGACCTTTGCAAACCTTATACGGATGAGGAGATCAAATGTGCTTTATTCCAGATGGGTCCTACTAAGGCCCCGGGTCCTGATGGTTTCCCGGCGTTATTCTACCTATCTCACTGGGATTTTTTCAATACTGAGATATGCATAGCTGTTAGGGGTTTTTAATGGGAGATTCAATTTCAGAGGGCCTTTGTGACTCGGTGATAGTTCTGATTCCAAAGGTAACAAATCCACATCACCTCAAATATTTCCGCCCAATAAGTCTATGCAATGTCCTTTATAAAGTTGCATCGAAAGTGTTAGCTAACCGGTTGAAAAGCATTCTTCCTTTCATTATTTCTGAAAATCAGAGTGCATTCGTTCCCGGGAGATTAATCACTGACAATGCTCTAGTTGCATATGAGTGCCTCCACACCATCCGCAAACAACGTATCAAAAAGCCCTTCTTCGCTATGAAAATCGACATGATGAAGGCATACGATCGGGTACAATGGCCCTAGCTACACGGATGTTTGTGAGATTGGGTTTTGATCAATCTTGGATCAGTTCGGTGATGCGATGTGTGACGCTGGTCAGATATGCTGTGAAGGTCAATGGGGATCTTACTAAACCTGTCGTACCATCTCGTGGCATTAGACAGGGAGACCCAATCAGCCCCTATTTATTCCTGTAATGTACAGAGGGATGTTCGAGCCGTTTACTTCTGAAGGAGGAAGCCGGAGAGCTACAGGGTATACGGAATGGTCGCCTTGGGCCATCCATATCCCATCTCCTTTTTGCAGACGATGGCATATTTTTTGCAATAAGTGATCAGCAAAGTGTGGACGCTCTTAAGGCTACACTGCAACTGTATTGTGATGGTTCAGGACATAAAATTAACCTTCAGAAATCATCCATCTTTTTTGGCAACAATTGTGCCTCAGATATAAAGGAGAGAGTGAAGAATCAGCTTGGTGTTCAAAGTGAAATACTCCAGGATTCTTATTTTGGAATGCCAACTAAGGTTGGTCGATCTCCAGCTAATTCCTTTGGTTTTCTTCGGGACAGAGCTTGGAAAAGACTGAACAATGTTACTGATCGTCCTCTTTCCCGCGCTGGCAAGGAAGCACTACTCAAGTCTGTCATCCAGGCCATCCCAACCTACGTGATGAGCTGCTTTCAGGGTCCAGTGGCGACGTGCACTTCTCTTCGTCAACTGATTGCAAATTTTTGGTGGGGGGTAGAAGATGGGCAGAAAAAGACGCATTGGAGATCATGGGAGTGGTTATCTACCCCGAAGTGCTACGGCGGCATGGGTTTCCGCGATCTAGGTCTGTTCAACAAAGCAATGTTGGGACGCCAAGCTTGGCGTTTGCTGACTACCCCCGAATCTCTATGCGCCCGAGTGCTCAAGGGGCGTTACTACCCGGAGTCTGATTTTTGGCACGCCAAACAACCAAGGACCTCCTCGTACACGTGGGGCAGCATCTTGTTCGACAAGGATTTGGTGCAGCAAGGCTTGCGTTGGGGAGTTGGCAATGGCCAGAATATTCAGATTCTCCGAGACAACTGGATCCCGGACGTACCGCCAGAGAGAATAGGTACGATGATTCCCTTACCGGCTGGGAAAATTGTCGACTTTCTTCGGTGTCAGGTAACCGGTGCATGGGATTGCGACAAGGTCCGACAATTTTTCGATGCGAGGACTGCGCGGGGTATTCTGCGAGTTCCGCTGAGCCGCCATGGCGGGGATGATTTCCCATCATGGCCTGCCGAACGCCATGGTGTGTATACTGTTCGTTCTGCATACAATATGGAAAGGGAACAACTCTTCTTCTCCAAACAAAGCTCGACGGGCCGAGGGCTTTCGTCTACCACTACGGAGGACGTTAAGCTATGGAAGAAGTTCTGGAAATCAAAAGCTCCAGGGAAAATGCTCATTAATTTATGGAGGTTCGCTCATGATTGTCTCCCTAGTGGCCACCAATTGTGTTATCGCAAGATTCTTGCCTCAGATGCTTGCTCTTTCTGTGCGCGTGAGGAAAGAGTGGAGCACACGGTGCTGTTCTGTGCCTACGCGCACGAAGTCTGGCGCGAGGTGAAGTAGAAATCCCCCATACAGCTCTGTCGGAAGCAGTTCACCAACACAAAATCTTGGCTCCTGGACTTCCTGGCAAGAGCTAGCGACCGGGAAATTGTCACACTGGCGGTTTCGGTGTGGCACTTATGGACAGAGCGTAATGCTGTCCGGAATGGAGAGCTGCGGAAGATTCCACTGTCACGACCCCGTACCCAGAGATATACATACTGTTATGTGCTCCTAACCATGGACTCATAAGGGCTTCAGGGTTACCAGCCCCGGCCGCAACAAACAACGGCAGGCAGACTGGATTCATCGGCACGTAGTCCGGATCCCCAGTCTACTACTCCTTGTATCCATGCTAGTCATAACCAACTATGCATATCAAAGCGTCCACGAATCGAATGAAACTGAAGGAGACGGGACCAAAGCTATACAGAGATGCTATGTGTCCAGAAAGTGCAACAACAATCGAGGGTTACTGGGGTTATCTCGCCCCAGGCCGATCACATCGACAGGCGGGGTCGGACATGGATCATCGGCTCCACAACCCCTCGACTGCGACAACTATGCAGGCATAGCCAAAACTGTATAACAATGAGCTCAAAACCAACAACCGATCAAAGCAACACTCTAAACATTGGAATTGTATTAAACAAGTGTTACTAGAGTATAGCTTACGAACAGAGGTCACACGACCCAACATTACATCAGACAACGGAAGGCAAATTATGTTGCTAATCAACAAGAACCAAAAAGGCCTAAGAGGCCGCAACATAAGGCGACGTCCCAGCCCATAGATTCCAGGCTGCTACCTGGGAACCCCAAACTACTCGTCGATGTCCATGTTGAATCATCACCGATGTGAGATCTTCACCTGAACCAAATTAAGCAAACCTGAGTACGGGAGGTACTCAACAAGACTTAGTTAACCTATTATATACCTGCTATTTCAGAAAAGGGTTTTATGAAGGCTGATTTGCGTAAAGCAATCTTTGTTTTCCAAATCGAGGAGGAATAGCACGTCTCATAGAAGGTTTTCAAAAGAGATGAGAAACTCACTACTGATATCATCTTTTTATCCACCGACATCGTTTCCCAGCAACTCACATGCTACAAGGATCACCCCTCTCGGCATCTCCGAGGAGGCACCCTTCAAACATTGCCAACATCTTTTACGTCACGTTCAAGTTATCTATGGCCACGTGACATTCACCAAGTCGTCCTTAACCGTGGACACGGCTTTCCGAAAGATTTATCTCTGCAGGGTGGTACACTTTACCCACACGTACCCTCCGACTCTTAGTGCCACATGTACGCTCTTCCATGGAGCGCGGCAGAGGGTGGATGGCTCCGACCTTTACCTTGCTCGACCCTATCCATGAGTCAACCCAAACAGGGCCACCCCGTCAACAGGGAGTTGGCCACCTCCTGACGACACCTGTTCTGTGAGTCGGGATCAAGATCCGTGTACGTCCATCACTTGTCCCGGTCACGCCCTATTTTTTCTCCAAATCGTTTTATGACTCACACGCAGATGGAAATAGCAAACTACGTGACTCATGGATGTGGCCAAACAAGTTAGTTAGTCGAGCGAGGTTCATTGGCTCGCGCGTGTGGTTGCACGCTCAGTCTTGGTTTCCGCGGTGAGACCTTAATCCTAGGGTTGGCAAGTACAGGACAAAGAACCACTTCCCAAGTGGCCTCACGTCCTCGCCTTAGTCAGGTTAACCACACAACGCTCATCTCACCACGTCATCATATCATACTAGGTTATCGCAGCTCTGTTTCATCAACCGGATGGAGCAGAGGTAAACAAAACATGTATGACTAAGCGAAGCAGATATGAGGCTCTCGCGATGCGCACAAGCAATTCTATGGCGGCTAGGAGCAGTGGATCAGGATATTGAGGCAATGCAGCATATAGGTGAGCTATGTCTACTAGCATCAAATATTTTGGAATCGAATGCAAAGTACGAGATCAAATGTTGTTGGAAAACGTATATGAGCAGATAAGAGGTTATTCTTGCCTTGGTTATAAGAAAACCAGTTGAAATGTCTTCTGGAATAAGTGCTTGACTTGTCGGTTAAGATCAAGTATTCGTCATTGGATTGTTGGCCTTCTCTTCGGATTCACGTTCTACCGAGGGGGAAACAACACCGAAAGAGAAATAACAATCAACACATGGCATCGATGCAATGTGCAATATGTATGCATGAGCAGGTTAATGCACTGAAATAAAGCCCTAAACATGTTCGTAGGATTGCTAGGGTTCATATGTCAGTTATGCAGTTTCTCTGAAATTAGCCCGAAATAGACCCCGGAGGGGCAATTCGGACGATTCTAAAAGTGAGTACAATCTTAGTTGCTCAAATGAGGTTGAAAACATCATAAACAAGTTTCATTTGTCATTTTGAGCAATTTGATATATAACTTGTAATTTTCTGATTTTAGTGAATAAAAACTTATTTTCCTATTTTAAATGATTAAACAATATTAAATAAAGCTCAAAAATGAAGTGTGTCAAACATGTATGAAAGTGACATTTTTGGGTTCCAAAAAAAATTCTGAACATTTTGATATCTTGAACACATTTTTCTGATTAATAATTTAGGAGATATTAAAGTTACAATTTTAAGTCATTTTCTGGAGTTCTATTAACAGGGAAGAAAAATGACGTCAGGCTGATGTCATCACTGCATCAGCCAGGGAAGAACTCCTCTACTGTTCTCAAATTCGAATGCCTTGATGGATGATTCGTGCAATTGAGTTGGGGCCTAGGTAGATGGAGTTAAGGGCGACCATTGGGTGGCGGCGGTTGGCCGGATGGCCACCAGAATGACCGGCGGCGACCAACGGAGCGGCGGCGGGCGGCGGCCGTTGGTGAAAGGAAGAACCGGAGGGGGAGGGAGAGGATGGAGGGCACCCGCAGGTAGAGGAGCTCACCACGAACGTTTTGGAGGGGTCGGGGAGGCCGGGGAACCGGAGGTGGCGCCGGAATCAACCTCGACGGCCGGCGGCCGGAGTTGGGAACGGCGGCCCGATTCCCGCCGTGGAGGCCATCCCGGGAACCGTCCTTCGACGGGGAGATGCCGGACGGCCTAGGCAACCTCGTGGGGTGCTCCTTTGGGCGCGGGGGCCTTGAATCGGCGGCGATGGCCGGCGGCTAACGGGAGCAGTACGGTTAGGGTTTGCTCTACCGGACGATAGAGAGAGCGAGAGGAGGTGCTGCGAGAGAAGGGGCTTTTGCGGGGTTGGCTCGATCCGGATGGCTCCTCTGCGTCCTCACCCTTCCCATGCCACGCTGGAAGCAGGAGGTGGAGCGAGACGACGTCGGCGGCCAGCACTCCTACTGGCAGGAGGTAGAAGACAAAGCGAAATTTCCCATAACCCCCTGCCTTCTCGGAAAATTTGCAAAGTGGTCCTTTTCTCTTTAGAAACAGAGATGAAAACTAAAATTTGAGGGCCTTTTTGTAAAGATAAAATTGGCAAAAATAATATTTGGAAATCTTATGAAATTTCCAACCTTGCCATGTTTTTTCTTTGGTGAAATTGAATTATTTTCCAATACAAGATTTTGGGAACCAAAATAAGTACTATTTGTGAGATTTTCTCAAACCATTGAAACTCACAATTTAATTTGGTTAAAACATGATTAAATTTTTGTTTCCATGCATGTATGAGATGAACACACATCACACACCCTAATTAGCAAAATTGGGGATGTTACAAATCTACCCCCCTTACAAGAATCTCGTCCCGTGATTCCCGAAGGAGAGAGAAAGAAGGAACGCCAGTTTTGAACGATCTTCTCGAACCTTACGGTTCTCTTCTCGAAGAGGTTGATCCGTAGCATCGTGAAGTGTTGAACGGATACAGCTAGGTAAGAGGGAAAACTCGTAGGATTGGATCTTCACGAAGATCGAGTATCTCATGGCCAACTCATGATAGGAATGTTCATAAAGAACTTTTGAGTTAACGGGCATGGAACACATCAAGATAACGGAGGGAACTGAGAGAAGGTTTCAAGGTTGT
This sequence comes from Alopecurus myosuroides, assembly GCA_028641055.1. Classification (NCBI taxonomy): domain Eukaryota; kingdom Viridiplantae; phylum Streptophyta; class Magnoliopsida; order Poales; family Poaceae; genus Alopecurus; species Alopecurus myosuroides. The sequence continues at coordinate 105,765,281 of CM054057.1, forward strand.
GGACGATGGTTCTTGAAAGGATTTAGAATATGAGCTTTGTACAAGACTTTAAATCCTTTTGGAAAAGAAAGGTTGGACAACTTGTGACATAAAGGTTTCTTCGAAATAGAATACTAAGATGGGAAGGATGGTCTTGGATAACACAATGTAATATCCGTAGACGAGGGAAAACACGAGAAAACACTGTAGTTCGTGCGTCCGAGAAAATTTGATACAGGATCATGTTCACTCCTCGGAGTGGACACGAAAGATAACGGAACTCTCACTCCGTCAAAACTTTTTTGAAATCTTTGTCAAAGATCGGGATGTTACTTCACGACAGAATATGAGTAACCACAGGATGTTGGAACACCGAAATGAAGAAGGTATTCTTGGTCACACCATAAGGATGGATAACCAACGGGGATGGGAACATCGAGAGGAATAAGGAATCTCTTCTTGTGGTTTTGGATGTAGCAATACATCTACTACATGGTTAAGATCCCTTGGCTGAAGTGACTGACAAATTCACACAATGTGTGAGATGAACAGAACTTCAGGTACAAATAACTTGAAAAAGGGAGCTGATCAATGGTGGTTACAAAACACCAAGATATGTTCTCCTGGTGAACTTGTTTCCACTGAAACAAAAGTTTGGAGGTTCAACGGAGAGATATTGTAAAGATCAACTTCCAGGTTATCCTTGATGTTCTAAATACCGATAGCAAGCTTACGTTAAGCCTTCAATAGGTCATCAAGTGTAAGTGAACCTTTGGTTTGGAAGAACGGTGAGTAAAACTTGTTTAGAATGAATCACAAGGATTCTCACGGAGAGTGGTTGTTCTTACAGATCCAGAGAGGTATGACATTAGGCCTTCCGGCTAGTTGTGTCAACCACAACATCAACCATGCCGTATTTTCAAATGGACCTACTTAAATACTCTTGAGGAAACACCAACCATCGTTGCTTCTTGAGATTCAGCTCTGGTTTGTGGTTTGATAACTCAGACTCGATATGTTTGATCGAAGAGATTGCACCGATTACCAACGAGATACGTTTACTGGATCCTCAAGGTATGGGCTACAATGTCACACTCAAACAGATGAGCGAGATTGCAGAACTCATGTATTAGCAACTTGCGAAAGACGGTTGCACCTACATGAACTACTTGCAAAAGAATACATCGGAGTCCTGGTTTGGAAGGAGGTTACAGAGATAACGAAGTTCTTAAACTTCTTCTCTTTCACGGACGATCAGTCAATGGCTGGGTGTGGATGCAACTTCTTCAAATAAATGGAGGTAACAACCTACCATCTCAAGAATACTCCACACATGCATGACCAACTTGGGATTATTCCCGAAGGAACAAGAAAACTCTTCTCGAATGCATAGCGACAACTTTCACCATAAGCGCACGAACCCGAGAAAGTCACTTCGAACATCCAGAACACAACTTCGTGATGACACAAAGACGGTTCTCGAAAGTTTCCAACATTGTTGACATTTGCTCAGCATGAACCTCTTGCAACTTGGAGAAAACAAGAATGTCGTAGATGGGCTCAACAACATCTTAAGGCACTCCAAGAATAGGGATTCATACGATATATGAACAAGGCAAAACATTAGTTAGACCAAAGGACGTGAAGGTGTACTCGGGCAAAACACCATGAGTGAAAACACCATAAAAATAGTCCTTGGATCTTTTCTCGATTTGACGATAGCCCAAATCAAATCAAGAGGTAGAGTGATAGCATTTCCGCAAAGGAGATACTATCCTGCTTCAACAAGATGAGAACTAGACATCCCATTCCAAAGGAACAAGTTAGGATGAGCTTTTGTCTTTCAACTCTCCAAGTTATTGTTTAAGCTCGACCGACTAGTCCAGGGTGTCCAGCGGAGTTTCTTGGAGAAAGGAGTAGTTGAATTACCCCTTGTTTAGACGTCACGACCAGGTAACTACCTGGTGATATTTCTAGAGAGAAAACTAGAATATCACAACCTACCGGTATGTCTTAGAAATCGAAAGGAGGCATGCTTTTCAAAGCAACCGATATGGTCTAGAGAACTTTGGCATGAACCTATCTCTCTGACCAAGAATATGCACCGAAATGAACGGATTTGGTAACACGGTCAACTTCAAACAGAGGCTGGGTGACCAGTAGTGCTAAGAAGGATACATATGTTTCTTAGATTTTTCAAAGTAATAGAATTGCTAGGAGTAGCAGATACACATGTCGATGAACAGACCCATCATTCTCAAGCATTCAAGCTTGGAGGAAGAGGGAGTGAAGATGTGTGAGAGCATCACTTCATCATTAAGGTCATGAAACTCAACACGACCTCTTGATATAAAGGAGTGTGATACCCTGAGGTGGAACAGAGTAGAAGCTGATGAAACTTCTTTATTCTGTGGATTACAAAACTTTGACCTAGTCCTAGAGATGAACGAGGTATTGGAGTTTGTTTCTCCTAACATCCCAAGGTGGAACGTTCTGACGGATCACAAGAGCAAATGCATTGGAAGAATCCAACACACATATGCAATCTGTATTTCAAACAGTAGATGAGGTTTGGAAGCAAGCAGAGAATAGGAACGTGCTCTTGGAAAATCCTGAGATCACGTTGGATGCACAAAGTCATACTCATTTGTATAACCCATGCTAAGACGAGAGGTATAGTAGAGTCAAGAACAAGGATATGGGAATCATAAAGAACACTCTTGTCGTGATCCTTTTGATTCCTAGAGAAAACCTATGGCTATTGGAGCTGAGATTACCTAGCCATCCCGAGGTAGAACGGATTCCTCAGGATCCAAAGGAACAGAACTTGGGTTAAAGGTCAGCATCCTATACTGGTAGCGTGAGCATTACATGGTTAACAAACCACATGGCTCAACTCACCGCAATTCAGCACATTCCGGGACCTTCGGTTCAAGTCCAAGGTTAAAAACACAGAGAAAGGAGGAACTGCTATCTGAGTGCTTTAAAAGTCACTATGAATAGCAATCACGAGATATCTTCCAAAAGACGACGATAGCTCCGGAAGAACTTTGAGCAGAGGATAACGGACACGTTCGAGGTGAAAAGGAGATCTCGAGGTTCGGGATTTTGAGACTTTAGAACATGAGTATGTGGAACCCACACAACTCTGAGAGATTATGATGGAAAGGATATCTCCTAGTATGAATCAAGAGGAAAACGGACTTCAGAACACACACGACTCTAGAAACTTAACACTAGGTCAACTTGGGTAGAAGACGTCCTTGCCGAAGAAGGCACCTAGGTTTTGAATGACTAGAAGAGATAGAAAAACCTTTTAAAATCAAAACAGGTAAGGTGACCCAGAGTTAGAGCGATACCAGATAAGGAGTAAAAAGAATCCTAAGAAGGTTTTTCACAATCCATTTGGTTTTCAAAATAGTTTTCGCAAACACTAGACTCAACATCGACCAAGCAGTAAGGTTTTCCTACAGGCAGTCCTGCTCTGATACCATGACCTGTCGCGACCCCGGACCCAGAGATATACATACTGTTATGTGCTCCTAGCCATGGACTCACAAGGGCTTCAGGGTTACCAGCCCCGGCCACAACAAACAACGGCATGCAGACTGGATTCATCGGCACGTAGTCCGGATCCCCAGTCTACTACTCCTTGTATCCATGCTAGTCATAACCAACTATGCATATCAAAGCGTCCACGAATCGAATGAAACTGAAGGAGACGGGACCAAAGCTATACAGAGATGCTATGTGTCCAGAAAGTGCAACAACAATCGAGGATTACTGGGGTTACCTCGCCCCAGGCCGATCACATCGACAGGCGGGCTCGGACATGGATCATCGGCTTCACAATCCCTCGACTGCGACAACTATGCAGACATAGCCAAAACTGTATAACAATGAGCTCAAAACATACAACCGATCAAAGCAACACTCTAGCCATTGGAATTGTATTAAACAAGTGTTACTAGAGTATAGCTTACGAACAGAGGTCACACGACCCAACATTACATCAGACAACGGAAGGCAAATTATGTTGCTAATCAACAAGAACCAAAAAGGCCTAAGAGGCCGCAACATAAGGCGACGTCCCAGCCCATAGATTCCAGGCTGCTACCTGGGAACCCCAAACTACTCGTCGATGTCCACGTTGAATCATCGCCGATGTGAGATCTTCACCTGAACCAAATTAAGCAAACCTGAGTACGGGAGGTACTCAACAAGACTTAGTTAACCTATTATATACCTGCTATTCCAGAAAAGGGTTTTATGAAGGCTGATTTGCGTAAAGCAATCTTTGTTTTCCAAATCGAGGAGGAATAGCACATCTCATAGAAAGTTTTCAAAACAGATGAGAAACTCACTACTGATATCATCTTTTTATCCACCGACATCGTTTCCCAGCAACTCACATGCTACAAGGATCACCCCTCTCGGCATCTCCGAGGAGACACCCTTCAAACATTGCCAACATCTTTTACGTAACGTTCAAGTTATCTATGGCCACGTGGCATTCACCAAGTCGTCCTTAGCCGTGGACACGGCTTTCGAAAGATTTATCCCTGCAGGGTGGTACACTTTACCCACACGTACCCTCCGACTCTTAGTGCCACATGTACGCTCTTCCATGGAGCGCGACAGAGGGTGGATGGCTCCGACCTTTACCTTGCTCGACCCTATCCATGAGTCAACCCAAACAGGGCCACCCCGTCAACAGAGAGTTGGCCACCTCCTGGCGGCACCTGTTCTGTGAGTCGGGATCAAGATCCTTGTACGTCCATCACTTGTCCCGGTCACGTCCTAGTTTTTCTCCAAATCGTTTTCTGACTCACACGCAGATGGAAATAGCAAACTACGTGACTCATGGATGTGGCCGAACAAGTTAGTTAGTCGAGCGAGGTTCATTGGCTCACGCGTGTGGTTGCACGCTCGGTCTTGGTTTCCGCGATGAGACCTTAGTCCTAGGGTTGGCAAGTACAGGACAAAGAACCACTTCCCAAGTGGCCCCCCGTCCTCGCCTTAGTCAGGTTAACCACACAACGCTCATCTCACCACGTCATCATATCATACTAGGTTATCGGAGCTCTGTTTCATCAACCGGATGGAGCAGAGGTAAACAAAACATGTATGACTAAGCGAAGAAGATATGAGGCTCTGGCGATGCGCACAAGCAATTCTATGGCGGCTAGGAGCAGTGGGTCAGGATATTGAGGCAATGCAGCATATAGGTGAGCTATGTCTACTAGCATCAAATATTTTGGAATCGAATGCAAAGTACGAGATCAAATGTTGTTGGAAAACGTATATGAACAGATAAGAAGTTATGCTTGCCTTGGTTATAAGAAAACTAGTTGAAATGTCTTCTGGAATAAGTGCTTGACTTGTCGGTTAAGATCAAGTATTCGTCATTGGATTGCTGGCCTTCTCTTCGGAGTCACGTTCTACCGAGGGGGAAACAACACCGAAAGAGAAATAACAATCAACACATGGCATCGATGCAATGCGCAATATGTATGCATGAGCAGGTTAATGCACTGAAATAAAGCCCTAAACATGTTCGTTGGGTTGCTAGGGTTCATATGTCAGTTATGCAGTTTCTCTGAAATTAGCCCGAAATAGACCCCGGAGGGGCAATTCGGACGATTCTAAAAGTGAGTACAATTTTAGTTACTCAAATGAGGTTGAAAACATCATAAACAAGTTGCATTTTTTATTTTGAGCAATTTGATATATAACTTGTAATTTTCTGATTTTAGTGAATAAAAACTTATTTTTCTATTTTAAATGATTAAACAATATTAAATAAAGCTCAAAAATGAAGTGTGTCAAACATGTATGAAAGTGACATTTTTGGGTTCCAAAAAAATTTCTGAACATTTTGATATCTTGAACACATTTTTCTGATGAATAATTTAGGAGATATTAAAGTTACAATTTTAAGTCATTTGCTTGAGTTCTATTAACAGGGAAGAAAAATGACGTCAGGCTGATGACATCACTGCATCAGCCAAGGAAGAACTCCTCTAGTGTTCTCAAATTCGAATGCCTTGATGGATGATTTGTGCAATTGAGTTGGGGCCTAGGTAGATGGAGTTAAGGGCGACCATTGGGTGGCGGCGGCTGGCCGGATGGCCACCAGAATGACCGGCGGCGACCAACGGAGCGGCGGCCGGTGGTGACATGAAGAACCGGAGGGGGAGGGAGAGGATGGAGGGCACCCTCAGGTAGAGGAGCTCACCACGAACGTTTTGGAGGGGTCGGGGAAGCCGGGGAAAGGAGGTGTGTCGTGGTGGTGTCACGGCAGATGCCATAGGATGGCTAAAGATGTGGGGACGATGGACGCTGGAGGTGTCCGGGGAGGGATCACGCGACGAGTAGCCGCGTGAGGTAAGATCCACACAACACAAACAACACGATATACCCAGGTTCAGGGCCCTCGTGAGGAGGTAAAACCCCTACTCCTGCCTTTCTCTATGTATTACGGTGTCTCTCCGAGTAGGTACAATACGAATGATATCACTACCGAGTAGCCCCTTGCCCCTCTCCGAGTAGAGCTAGGTCAAGCACTTAGGGATTCTAGGGTTTTCAGGGAGCCTGTATGAGCGTGTGTCTAAGAGCCTCTGGGAGCATGCCTCGCGCAGGAGGCGGCGGGGCACCTTATATACATGGTGCCCAGCCGGATACGTCCAAATCCTAGACAAGTGTCGACATAGTGTGCACACTGTCCTTTCTCCGAGTACCCGCTGACATCTTTGGTCGTTGGTCTTGGCTGCTTCTGTAAAGTCGTTGGGCAAAACTAGGGGACAGACTGGTATCACTGTACCTAGTCACAGAGTAGGCCCCCCTTATCCTGCCACCGACTGCTTCCATGCTGTCACTGTCAGGCAGGCCGTCCCCACGTGAACAGTAGTTCGAATGCTGCCAAGTACGGACCCAGGATACGCGGGATCCTGTGTCAGAACGGCTCCTTTGACTTCCTGCCCGAGTAGTTTCCCGCCAAATGTTCCCGCCAATTGTACTCGGGCCAAACCTTCTACTCGGCATGGTAGAAATCGATTGATATCTCCTTCTGGTCATCTTGAGGTGAGACCGAGTAGCAGTCGACCGGGTAGCGAGTACCCGGTAATCGGCTACTCGACCAAACCTCTCTTCTGTGAGCGGCCTTTACCACCTGTCTTTGCCCTACTCGGGGGTAACCCCCCGACAGCAGTCCCCGAAGCTGGTTGAGTCTTGCGAACTTGTTCACTAGGCTCTGCCAGCTTAAAACCAGCCTTTGTATCTCAGCCATCGAACCTCAAGATGCCGAGTAGGTCCTCCGAGTAGCTATCCGGAAAGTATCTTGAGTCTCCTCTTTCCGAGTAGCTCTTGCTTTCTACTCTGTATCCGAGTAAAAAGACTTAGCGAAATTTCGCAAACTGAGCCTCTGCAGCGCAGAGCAACATCCAGCCCTTCACGCAGGCACTGCCTACGTGTCAAGCATCCACGACCTTGTCGTTTGGTTGCCCAGGACACGACGCCACGTGTCCAGTTCTCACGCTGTGGGCCCACTGGCCGTCATGTCCCATCACGCGCAATTACTGGCCACGATCTGAAGGTGGGATCAAATGCGGCCGTTACGCGCGCAGCCCGCGCTTGTGTGCGTTTCTATCCGGCCACAGGACCCACCACACGCCACAGTCGATCCCACTACCGTGGTGGTAACGGTAATCCCGCGAGGGAGGTATAAATACCCCTGCGGTAATTTCCTTTTCTTCTTCCCTGCGCTTTTCCCCTTCTGCCTCCTGTTCTTCTTCTCCACCGAGCCCTCCGCCGCCGCGCAAGCTTCCGCGCCGCCGCGAACTCTGTCCACCGAGCAACTCCACTCGAAAATCATCCACTCCTCCCACTCGCAAGGATGGCCAAGGCTAGCTGGGCGGGTTCCTCCGTCACCCAGGCCAATCTCGCCTGGCTCGTGTCCAGCAGGAGGGTTCCCCCCGGCGTGGAGTGCCGGGCACCCGACGACGAGGTCGTGCCAACTCCGCGAGACGGCGAGCGGGTGGTCTTCATGTCGCACTTCGAGCGCGGCTTTGGACTGCCCGCCTCGGACTTCTTGCGCAAGTTCCTCGATCACTTCGGGCTGCAGATGCATCATCTGCCGCCCAACGCGGTCGTCTTCCTCGCCTACCACGTCGTCGTCTGCGAGGCTTTCCTCGGCATCAGGCCCACGACTGATACGTGGCTCAGGTACTTCAATCTCCGCCAACAATCAGTCGGGAAGAAAGAAGGTGCAGGTATCGGCCGCGCCACCGACACGGGCTGTGCCATGATGGTGCAGCGGACGGGTACAAACCATCCCCGCATCCAGGGGCTGGATTCCTGCCGAATGTGGCAGCAGACATTCTTCTATGTCAAGAATGTCCCCGCCACGGAAGGAGGTGTGGTTGATGACCGAATCAACCTGCCCGCCTGGAGGAACCGTGCTCCACTCGGGTCGAACTGGAAGGAGAAGCCCAACATCGACGAAATCGCCGTCGAGATAGAAGATAGGCTCGGCGAGTTGAAGAAGCTGGGCCTCAAGAATGACGACCCGGTGATATGCTGGATCAAGCGCCGAGTACTCCCACTGCAGGAGCGCTGCCATCTCATGTGTTACATGGGAGGCCCGCGCGACTGCACCAGGACCACCACCATCGAAATCGACGACGTGGATGTTGCCTATCATGCCAGGAACATGCTGAAGACAAGCCTCACCGAGAGGTGGCGGTATGGCTTCGCTCCGTACAGCCGCACGCTACCGATTGCCCGGGTACGTTCTTCCTTCTCTGTTTTCGCCTCTGCTTTCCGAGTAGATAGCTTCCCTTTCCGCCCCGACTAGCAATCACCTGATGCGCCGAGTAGAGAACTTAGTCGACTCACGCTTAGGCCTAGTATGCTTTGTGTGTGCACGCCTATCCGGGTAGAACACTTGGAAAACTGCATAGGCTTAGTGTGCTTTGTGCCTGCACGCCTGTCCGAGTAGAATACTTAGAAAACTGCATAGGCTTAATGTGCTTTGTGTTTGCATGCCTATCCGAGTAGAGTTCCATCCTGATACTCGGTTGACTTATGATCCTTCTCTGTCTTTCAGACTCTTACTCGACAGTTGATTGAGAGTCGCGAGGTTTTTGAGGAGAACTGGTTCGCCGATCGCGAGGAGGATGACATGTTGCCCTCTGATGACGCGGGACAGAGCAGCCCCGCTCCTGACAAGCGCGATGCTCTCCGCACTTGGTCAGATGAAGGCTCTCACGGTATTGTTATTTTTCCTCTCGTTTGCTTCCGAGAAACACCAGCCCCTTGCATTGCTGTTTCTGATTCTTCCTTCTTCTCTTTTGAATTTCTCAGATGAGGCCGCTGCGGAGAAGGAGGACGAGGATGAGGGCGAGAACGAGGGCGATGCGCCCCTCGTCGTCCAACCTCTGTCTACTGCCCCTCCCGAAACCCGCAAGCGGACCGGGATCGAAGCACAGGCGCCTCCAGCCAAGAAAAGGAAGCCCGCCGAGAAGGAGGAGGCCGCCGAGAAGAAGAAGAAGGTTACTGTCAAGAAACCCCGACGACAGCTTAAATCCACCACTGCGTGAGTTCTCTTCTCGTTTGCCCTCCTTCTCGCGTAATACTGTTTTCCTCCAAACCTTCTTCCAATCCTTAATTCCTTTCTTCTCTGCAGTCCTGCCATGGATGCGAACGCAGCCCTCGCATCCGACCCAGCCCAGAAGAAACCAGTACCTCTGGTCAACCTGGACGATGATGATGAGGACCGCGACGCCAATGCTGCTGCTGCCAACCCAGCACAAGGAGCAGCGTCTGAACCAGCAGCACATGACACCGCCGTCCACGACGAGAGACCCCCTTCTCCTCCGGCTAGCAACGCCGAGGAGAATCAAGAACAAGAAAAGCAAGACGCCGCCGCCCTTGAGCGGCCAGAGGCTGAGCAGCCCACCACCGAGGCTGCCGCACAAGAGAACGTTGCTGCCGAGCAGCTGGTGACAGATGACCCCGCCGCGGATGCTACCGTAGCAGATGTCTACCCACTGCCAGGCGGTGGATCTGCGGCGCCACCAACTGCGCAAGGCCCTACGCCACCAACTGCGCAAGGCCTTACACCACCGATTTCCTCCTCGTCTCCGCAGAGCAAGGACACATCCAGCTCTCCTGGGCGAGCAGCCAAGCAACAGGCCCTTGATGCTCTGAGGGATTACTGTTCCAAGAAAGGTCTATCCGAGAAGGAGACTGCCGATAAGGTGGCTGCCGAGGAGGCCAAGGCCAAGGAGGAAGCCGCCGAGAAGGCCAAAGCCGAGAAAGAAACTGCTGAGAGAGCTAAGGCCGAGCAGAAGAAGGCCAGGGCTGAACAGAAGAAAGCCGAGAAGCGAGCTGCCGAGGAAGCAGTCGCCGAGAAGGCAAAGGCCAAGACTGAGGGGAAAAAACCCGAGGATCCCGAGAAGCAGAAGATCGAGAAGGAGCAGACGAAGAAAAGGGCCAGAGAGCAAGGCGCATCCGCAGGCGGAGCACTCGCGATCCGCGACTCCGGCCCGATTCCTGCTGCACTCTCTGCGGGCGCTCGCGCTGCTGGCCAGCCTTGCTACCCGGAATATATGATTGAGGTTAGCCACCAACATAGCATCGGCTTCCCTCCCTAAGATAAAGCTGTAGCTATTCAGAAGGGGAGGAAAGCAGTAGCCAGGAATACTCCTCCCTTCGATCCAGCCCAGAATAAACCCGTCAATATTGCTTCTCGGGGACCCCAAGACAAGCCAATAACCTCCAAGGGTCTTGAGCAGGTACTGGATACTGTCGGCTACATCAGCGCCAAGTGGGACAGCGGGGTTCTCGGAGAGGAGAAGTGGCACGGCTTGACCCTTGGCTCCGTCGACCACTACCGCGTGGAGTGGAACAAGATCGACCTGGGACACCAGCCCATGTCTGTCTCCACCGATACCGCAACCCTCGCAGCCAAGATGTTCTTGCACCGCAAGAACGCCGAAGATATCGAACAGAGCTACGCAGTAAGTCTTTTTGCCTTTTCCGAGTTGAATTTTCTTCTCTTCTACTCGCCTTTCTTCTTTCTCACCATCACTCCCAGTCCCCGAGATTTGGGTCGAGTAGGTGGATACTCTCCGAGTAGCCTCCTACTCGGGCCGAATCTTCTCTGCATTGCCTGACTCATTTTCTTCTCGGTTTTCAGGATAGCGTTCTTAAGCGGACCAACTTGTACCGCATCCTTCTCTGGAATCACTCCATCGCCAGGAGGCGTATTGCTGCGCTGGAGAAGGAGAAGTTAGCTGCTGAGGCCGCGAGCAAAAAAGCAAACGACAGCGCCCAACAGCTGGCCGAAGTGCAAGGTACGCCTTTAGCCACGCGGTTCCTGCGTTTTATGGTTACGCCCGCTTCTGCTTTTTCACGCATTAACCTTTCCTTCTCTGCAGAGAAACTGAAAGCCTTGGCCGACGAGCATGAAAAATGCCGTAGCTTCGTGGAGAACGCCGAGGCCACGATAAAGAAACTTGAAGGTGAGTTTGCTGTTTACTCGGTGTGACTTTGAGTTTGGTTCTTCTCTGCCCATTTACTGACCTCATCTTATCTTTTCGCAGAAGATTATAAGTCATTTGCTGAGGCGCACCAAGATTGCGTCCAGCCAGCAGAGGTGGAGAAACAGCTGTCCGACCAGGCCATTACTCTGATTAAGGACCACACCACCGAGATGGAGAAGCTGCAGGTCCAGCTTCAGAACGCGCTCCAAGACGCCGTGAAGATTGGCGCCGAGAGGGACGCGGCCATCGCCGAGAAAGCCAAGGCCGAGACTACTTTCAAGGCCAAGGAGAGGGCCCTCGAGGCTGAGTGCGAGACTCTGAAGAAGACCAATGCTGATCTTTTCGCTCAGATGGACACCCTGCGCCAGGTTCAATCAAAGCAGATTAACAACGAGGAATCCTGGAGAACCAAGCTGCAGCAGCTGCGCCGCCAACTGATCGGTAAGTTCTTTTCTTCATTGCATCTTTTCTTCTCGGTCCTATTCCTTCTCGGCTTCCTCTTTTCTTTCTCGGTTTTTGATCTTGCCACTTGCTATTTCAGAGATTTGGCCTCGTCTTGAGTCTACCTCTGCGCCCACGATAGCCAAGGCCCGAGCAGTTCGCCTCTCGCTGGGTGAGCCGATTGACACCAGGGCTGATATCGAGGACAGCTTGGTGGTGCTCAAAGGTTACTTCGAACAGCTGGCCGGCTGCGGGACTGATTTGATGCACGCGGGCATTGAGCTCCACCGGCTGTTCTGGCCCCATGATCCTGAGCCAAAAAGCATGCGGGCGCTCGCCCTCAAGCTGGAAGGCGTGAAGGCCGAGTTGAAGAAGTGGCGAGCCTCCGGAGCCCGTGCTGGTGCGGACGTGATGCTTCTCTGCATTGCGTCCTGGTATGAAAACTTGGATATGCAGCTCATCCGCGGGAAGCGCAATGACTCCAAGTGGGAGACTGACGCCGATAGCGTGGCCTTGCGCAAGCAAATTGCATATGATGTCGCAGAATGCGCCGAGACGGAGGTCTACATCGACGGCGTCCCCGAACCCGACACCGAGTACGAGGACGAAGAAGATGATGACGAGGCGGAAGAGCTTGGTGATTTCTTCGAATCTCCCAAGGGCAAGGCCGGGAAGGGAAAATCCACTGTCGTCGCGAGTAGCGATGAAGACGAAGAGGGCGCACATCGACTCCGAGCCACTCGACTTCGGCACTTCCTCAGGTGCTGCTCTCGACGACACGGTGCCTCCTCCTGGCCATGCTTCAGGCTCCTCCTCGACTCCAGGACCCGTCTCGGTGGCCACGGCCACTTCCGAGCAGGCGGTCACCCAGGAAGACGCCGAGATGGAGGAATCCGCCGCCGTGCAGACGGGGGCGGATGCCACTCAAGCCGGCACCGAAGAAGCAGCTACCGCCAGCGCCACTGAAGAAACTGCTGCCAAAGGCCGCCGCCGAGGAAACATCAGCCAAGGCCAGCGCCGAGAACATCTCCTCTTCAACTTGAAGCAACCTGCAATCTTTTCTTTCACTTGAACATTTTATCAGATTCCCGGGATGCCGGGAGCAGATGTAACAGACTACCTTTATCTTGCTTGCTACTCAGTTTTTATGCCCACTCGGTTTATGTTGACATTAATCAATTTGAACGACACTGGCTTAATGCCGAGTTGTGTTTCCATGCGAGTCCCCGAGTAGCTTTTCTCATTCACCCTGTCTTTTCATCTCTGCTCTACCTGCGACTTGTCGCTTGTTTGGTATTCGAGTCACAAGAATCAAAGAACAAGGCTGCAAATACTTAGCCGCTAGAAAACAATCATGATAACGCAGCCCACCACCTAGCCGAGAAGACGAAAACAGGGAACAAAAAGTAACCGACAATCTACTCGGTTCCTGCACTCTTTCTTCCTTAGTGATTTTCGTGCGCTCATTGACCTTTTGCTTGTTCTCTTGCTTGCCATGAAGCCGGGTTTCGGACAGCAGCGGAGTCGAAGAGTTGGCATATAGGTTTAAAACACAGTACTCAATGCACTTTTGAGTTCTGAAGTGAAGCAACCGAATAGACAAAAGAACAAGCCGAGTAAAAACACTTAGAGCAATTTTGGACGAGGGCAGTCCCCGAGAACAATTTTAGATTGCAGAGTAGAATTTCAACTCGATGAAAGGGTACATACACATCTTTGCTTACGAATGAAAACGACGAAGTAGAGCTACATTCCAGGGACGCTTGGTTTCCTCTCCAGCTTTATCTGCCCTGTTCGCCTGCGATGGGCGCACATCTACAAGATAGTACGCGTCATTGTGCAGCGCTTTGCTGACAATGAAAGGCCCTTCCCATGGAGGAGACAACTTGTGCATCCCGGCTGTGCGCTGCACAAGCCTAAGGACCATGTCTCCTTCTCGGAAAACCCTTGGGTTCACCTTTCGGCTATGATAGCGCCGCAGGTTTTGCTGGTAGATAGGCCGAACGTGACAGAGTCAGCTCTCTTGCTTCTTCAAGCAGGTCAACGTCGTCTTCTCGAGCTTCTCTCGCTTCCACCTCAGTGTAGAGGCTACTCGGGGGGAGTCATGCTCTAAGTCTATTGGCAACACGGCCTCAGCCCCGTATACCAAGAAGAATGGCGTGTAGCCGGTTGACCGGTTAGGGGTAGTCCTTAGACTCCACAACACCGCTGGCAACTCTTCTAGCCAACACCCAGGTGTTTTCAGCAACGGCTCAATCAGCCTCGGCTTGATGCCTGCCAGTACCATTCCATTTGCCCTCTCAACTTGCCCATTGGAGGCAGGGTGCGCGACTGACGCAACGTCTAGTCGGATATGCTTATCTCTGCAGAATCGCACCATTGCCCCCTCTGCAAAGTTGGTGCCGTTGTCGGTGATGATACTGTGCGGGTAGCCATATCTCATGATCACATCTTTCACAAACTTCACAGCTGTGACTCCATCGCACTTCCGAATAGGCTTCACCTCGATCCACTTGGTGAACTTGTCCACCATGACCAAGATATGTGTCATATTGCCCTAGCCGGCTTGAAAGGACCAACCATATCCAAGCACCAAACAGCAAACGGCCATGTGATAGGAATTGTTTTCAACTCGGATGCTGGCATGTGAATCTTACTTGCGAACATCTGGCAGCCGGCGCACTTCCTCACAATGTCCTCAGCTTGCTGCAATGCAGTGAGCCAGTAGAAGCCATGCCGAAAAGCTTTCTTGACTAAAGCCCGAGAAGAGGCGTGATGCCCACATTCCCCTTGATGTATCTCCACCAGGATTTCTTCTCCTTCCTCTGGGCTCACACAGCGTTGCAGCACACCAGTGGCACTTCTCTTGTGCAGCACGTCTCGGACTAAGGCGTAGCCCTTGGATCTTCTCTGAATCTGCCTCGCAGTCACCTCATCTTCAGGTAAAGTACCGTCCCTTAGAAAGGATAATATGGGCATTGCCCAGCTCGGTGTCTCCCGCACGGGAAACACTGGTTCGTCCATTTCCATTGGGACAGGCTCTGGTGGTTGCACAGGAGGAGTAGGAGCGCTTCTCTGCAGCCCAGATCGATTGGCGAGAACTTCTTCAATGAACGCAACAGCTTCTGGGTTGAGGGCGGCAGTCCCCGAGTAAGGAATGGCAGTCCCCGGGTAGGGAGTGGCAGTCCCCGAGTAGGGAGTGGCAGTCCCCGGGTATGGAGTGGCAGTCCCCGAGTAGGGAACGGCAGTCCCCGAGTAAGGAGCGGCAGTCCCCGAGTATAGGACGGCAGTCCCCGGGTTCCCTGCAGCACTCTCCCAGTCAATCTCCATTGGGTCTGATTCTTCACTTGGCAGAGAGGGAACAAAGATAGATTCCGAGTTGGGGGAAGGCTTGATGGATGGCTTCCTCAAATGCTCCAAGGCAATCCCTGCCGGGATGGACTGCCGAGAAGATCCCAACTTGGACAGCTCATCTGCTGCTTCGTTCTCTGCTCGGTGAATGTGCTGGAACTCACAGCCTTCGAAAAACCCAGTCATTGACTGCACCAGGAAGCGATACGATGCCATGTTGGCATCCAAAGCATCCCAGGTACCTGAGACTTGCTGCACCACCAGATCTGAGTCGCCATAGCAGATAATGCGCTGCAC
Source organism: Alopecurus myosuroides (assembly GCA_028641055.1). NCBI lineage: Eukaryota > Viridiplantae > Streptophyta > Magnoliopsida > Poales > Poaceae > Alopecurus > Alopecurus myosuroides. Next base: position 105,780,895 of record CM054057.1, read on the forward strand.
ACCAACCTCCTTTGCTACTCGCAAACCATGCACAACTGCCTCGTACTCGGCGACGTTGTTGGATGCCTTGAAATGAATCTGCAACACATACTTGAGCTGATCGCGCTTGGGCGATGTAAGCACAACGCCAGCACCAAGGCCTTCTTTCACCTTTGAGCCATCAAAGTGCATCTTCCAATAGTTGGAAACTGGAGCGGGAGGTTCATACTGCATCTCGGCCCAGTCCACAAGAAATTCCGCCAGTACCTGAGACTTGATTGCTTCTCTTCTCGTATACGCGGGAGCGTACGCGGCTAGCTCGATCGCCCACTTGGCTACTCTGCCACTCGCCTCCTTGTTACCCATGATGTCCGAGATGGGAGCTGAGCTCACGACAGTGATGGGATGCTCCTGGAAGTAATGTTTCAGCTTCCTGGCGCCCAGGTACACACCATATGTCATCTTCTGGTAGTGAGGATAGTTTTGCTTGGAACTGGACAGCACCTCACTGAGATAATAGACTGGGCGCTGCACACTCTTGCCTTCTTCTTCTCGCTCCACCACTATCACCACGCTGACTACTCGGTTAGTCGCGGCAATGTACAGCAGCATAGGCTCCTTGGGTAGCGGACTAGCCAAGACGGGAGCACTAGCCAGCATTGCTTTCAGCTCATTGAATGCCACATCCGCTTGCGGAGTCCAGACAAACTTGTCGCTTTTCTTCATCAGCTGATACAGAGGCAAAGCCTTCTCGCCCATCCGGCCAAGAAAGCGGCTCAGAGATGCCAGACAACCCGTGAACTTCTGCACATCCTTCAATGATCTCGGCAAAGACATGCTCTCAATAGCTTTTATCTTAGACGGATTGGCTTCAATGCCCCGACTAGAAACCAGAAAACCGAGTAGCTTTCCAGCTGGTACACCAAAGGTACACTTACTCGGATTCAGTTTCATTTTGTACCTGCGTAGGTTAGCAAAGGTTTCCTCCAGGTCGGCAAGCAGAGTATGTGTTTTATTCGTTTTGATGACAATGTCATCTACGTACACCTGCACATTCTTGCCGAGCTGGTCATGCAAGCATTTCTGCATGCATCTCTGATAGGTCGCACCCGCATTCCTCAGGCCAAAACACATGACACGATAGCAATAAGCCCCGTACGGGGTAATGAAAGCAGTCTTTATTTGATCAGCAGGGTTGAGTGCAATCTGGTGGAAACCAGAGTAGGCATCTATGAAAGACAACAGCTCACAGCCGGCAGTGGAATCGATCACCTGATCGATGCGAGGTAGCGGGAAAGGATCCTTGGGGCATGCCTTGTTCAAGTCGGTGTAGTCGACACACATGCGCCATGCGGTGGCAGCCTTGGGATCTTCCTTTTTCTTCTCGACCATGACCGGGTTGGCCAACCAGTCCGGGTGCAGCACCTCCATGATGAAGTTGCTGATCAGCAGCTTGGTGATTTGATCACCGATGGCCTTCCTTCTCTCATCCCCGAAACGGCGTAAAGCCTGCTTCACGGGCTTGGCGTCAGGGCGCACATGCAAAGAGTGCTCAACCAACTCCCTCGGGACTCCTGGTAGATCTTCATTGGTCCAGGCGAAAACATCCCGATTCTCACGGAGGAAGTGGATGAGCGCGCTTTCCTATTTCTCCGCCAACCCGGCACCAATGATGGCCACGCGCTCCGGGAACTCGGGGTCAACCTGAACAGTCTTGGTCTCCTTGGCAGCTTGAAAAGCAGTACCATGCTGGGTACTCGGCACACCCTGCGCGCCAGCTTGTGCGGACTGAGCCATGGCCACCACCTCGTACATCTTCTTCTTCTCGGCAGCAATCACCATCGATTCTGCCAGCTGAGAGCTAGCAGAGGCACACTCCATGGACTTCTTGTAATCTCCCGAGATAGTGATAATGCCATTGGGCCCGGGGATCTTCATCTTCAGGTAAGCCACATGAGTGGAGGCCATGAACTTGCTCAGAGCGGGCCTGCCGAGTAGAGCATGATAGGGGCTCTGATGATCCACTACTTCAAACTGCAGGCGCTCAGTGCGGCAGTTCTCCCGAGTACCGAATAGCACATCAATCCACACTCGGCCAATCGGGTTGCATGAGATCCCGGGCACAATGCCATGGAAAGTGGTCTTGCTGGGCAGCATCATGTTCTCGGCCAGGCCAAGCTTCTCGAGTGTGTCCTTGTACACAATGTTGATGCTGCTGCCGTTGTCGATCAGCACCTTGCTGAACCTCACATTCTTCTCGGGGCCCAAGAAGGTGGGATCCAGCACCAAGGCATAGGTACCCGGATTGGGCATCACCTTGGGGTGATCTGCCCGAGTCCACCTGATCTCCTGGTCGCACCAGTACATGTAGTGGGGGACAGCAGGAATCACTGCATTGACCTCCATGGCCCGCCTGTGCTGTGACTGCTTGTCGACTGCCTCGGAAGTGAAGATCATATAGCTCTCATGGTGCTCTTGGTACTGGTTAGGGCCATTGCCCCCGTTGTTGCCATTGTTACCGTTGTTGTTGCCCTGATAATTGTTGTTGCCTCTGTTGTTGTTGTTGCGGTTGTAGTTGTTGTTGTTGCGGTATCTCTCGTTGTTGAAGTTCTGGTTGGCTCCTAGAGCCACCTGGTTGACATTTTCTCTTCTCGGGTACACTGGCGGCCGAGCTGCAGGAGCGCGAGTAGGCTGAACAGTGGCATTCGCGGCTGGCAGAGGAGGTGGAGGAGGCAAGCCATCACTCTTGATCACATCCCACCATTCGCATTGCCGAGTAGTGTGGTTCGCAGGCCTTGAGGGGTGATGAGTGTGAAAGCTGCATGGGCCATCCTTCATGTCATCGAAGACAAACTTCTTCGGCTGCTCGGAGTTCCCGCTACTCGGCTGCGCAGTGCGGAACGGTTTCTTGTTGCCTTGGCCCTGGTTCTGGTTCTGCCCGTAGGCTCCAGCAGGTTTTTGCCTTTGGCCACCACCGCCTCCGACATTCACTGCATTCACCTCTTCGGGATCATACCGAGTATCTACTCGGCGCTTGTTGCGGAATTCGTTGCGCTTGCTGCTGTTGAAGTTTCTTCTCGGCTCAGAGGAATCCATCAGTGGCTGAGTGGGATCGCCGAGTGCGTACTGATCCGCAATCTTGATGGTCTCGGCCAGGGTGTTGGGCATCTCCCTCTGCAATCTCTGCCACAGCATGCTGCCATGTCGGCAACCCTGCGCAAACCAAGTGATGGCCTGCGCTTCATTCACACCCTCACAGGTGTTCCTCAAGGTGCTCCACCGAGTAAGGTACTCGCGGTCCGTCTCGTCTTCTCGCTGCCGGCAAGCCGACAACTGCTGTGGCCTATTCGGCCTCTTGTAGGTGCTGGTGAAGTTGCTGATGAAGGCATCCGAGAAGTCCAGCCAGCAGTTAATGCTGTTCTTGGGCAAGTTGTTGAGCCAGGTGCGAGCTGGACCCTCTAGCATCTGCGGCACATAGCGTACCGCCCATCTCCTGTTGCCATTCGCGATATGGACCGCGGTGACGTAGTCGTTGAGCCAATCTTCAGGCTTGGTGCTACCATTGTAGCTCTTGGTGCCTCTCGCGAGCTGAAAACCCTTCACGGAAGGCTCATTCATGATGCGCGGGCCAAAGCACTCGGGGCCGGGAGGACCCGTGCTCTCAAGCCGCGCCGACAAGCTGATACGGTCCAGCTGGTGCCTTGCATCTCCAGGCGCCAACACGCGCTCACCCACACGGTCATGGATGTCATAACCAGCCATCTCCATAGCCGAGTAGCCATCATCATACCTATCCACCTGCATTGCAGCAGGCTGCTCCACCGGGTTGGCGACTGGCGCCACTGGGCGCGGCTGCTGCCTCTGCCGAGTAGGCGGAGCTGCGGGTTGCCGAGAAGTACCCGGACGTGCGGCTTCTCGGACACGGCTTTGAGCTTGGTGGGCTTGAGAGCCTGCTCTTGCAGCGTTGTGTTCCTGCCCGGGCTGCTGCGGCACAGCAACCTGTTTCGCGGCAGCAGCCGGGTCATACACCTGCATTTGCCTGTCTCTACCCGTACGCCCGCTGCGGCTCTTCTCGCGGCTAGGATGCGGAGATGAGGCTTGATCGTTAGATCTAGCCGCGTGCGAATGAACCACTTGCGAAGCTCCAGCTCCCGGGTTGGCCTTCCGGAACTCCTCGTTCTGCCTGGCGGCCTCCAGCACCAGCTCGCCTAGCCTCTCCTGCTGCCTGCGACGCGCCTCTCCCTCTAGGCGCGGCAACTCGGCAGCCACAGCCTCCGCAGCTCGCAGCGTCTTGGCGGGTGTGCTGTACCTTGGCCTTGTGAAGGTGTTCGCGGTGGCGGACTGCGCGGGCTCCTCCGCAACAGTCGCCATCTCGGCGCCTAGGTTGCGCCGCGTAGCGCCTACCCTGCTAGGCCTCCTGGCGACCGGCGTGAAGCCGTGAGCCTTGTTGTACTCGAGCTGGTCCAGGCTCAGCTCCAACCTGATCTTCTCCAACTCCGCCTGCTCGGCGAGCAGCTCCTGGCGTTGCCGCTCGAGCTGCTCCCTCTCGGCTAGGAGCTCGAGGTCGGTGGGAGTGGGCATCCCGGTTCGCGCAGCTGACGCGGGGATGACCGTAGACGTGGAAGGCGGCAGGTTGCTCTCCTTCTCGTAGGGCCGGCGTGTCCTGCCACCCGCGGGCGGGTCGTCGACCTCCTCGACGACGGCCGCAGCGCCAGTAGCAGCTGCGCCAGCGTTCGCCGCCAAGCCCGTCACCATCACCTCCGCGCAGCACGCAGAGCTGCATGCGGGCCTTCCGCGAGCAGCAACAACCGCGGGAGGATCCTCCGCGTCGTGCACCAACTCGGGGTAGGTGTCGTTGGCGACGGTGGCGACGTAGACGAGGTGAGAGCCGAAGGAGATCACCGAGCCGCCCTCCGGCATGGCCTTGCCGCCGAAACAGCCAGCGTTGTCGGTGACGAAGTCGAAGGAGCCGAATCTGTGGACAAGGCCACAAACTACGCGCTCCGCTGATGAAGATCCCGTCCGAACAGAAACTCCAACCAGCGCCGCTGGTTGCCCCACGGTGGGCGCCAACTGTCGTGGTGGTGTCACGGCAGATGCCATAGGATGGCTAAAGATGTGGGGACGATGGACGCTGGAGGTGTCCGGGGAGGGATCACGCGACGAGTAGCCGCGTGAGGTAAGATCCACACAACACAAACAACACGATATACCCAGGTTCAGGGCCCTCGTGAGGAGGTAAAACCCCTACTCCTGCCTTTCTCTATGTATTACGGTGTCTCTCCGAGTAGGTACAATACGAATGATATCACTACCGAGTAGCCCCTTGCCCCTCTCCGAGTAGAGCTAGGTCAAGCACTTAGGGATTCTAGGGTTTTCAGGGAGCCTGTATGAGCGTGTGTCTAAGAGCCTCTGGGAGCATGCCTCGCGCAGGAGGCGGCGGGGCACCTTATATACATGGTGCCCAGCCGGATACGTCCAAATCCTAGACAAGTGTCGACATAGTGTGCACACTGTCCTTTCTCCGAGTACCCGCTGACATCTTTGGTCGTTGGTCTTGGCTGCTTCTGTAAAGTCGTTGGGCAAAACTAGGGGACAGACTGGTATCACTGTACCTAGTCACAGAGTAGGCCCCCCTTATCCTGCCACCGACTGCTTCCATGCTGTCACTGTCAGGCAGGCCGTCCCCACGTGAACAGTAGTTCGAATGCTGCCAAGTACGGACCCAGGATACGCGGGATCCTGTGTCAGAACGGCTCCTTTGACTTCCTGCCCGAGTAGTTTCCCGCCAAATGTTCCCGCCAATTGTACTCGGGCCAAACCTTCTACTCGGCATGGTAGAAATCGATTGATATCTCCTTCTGGTCATCTTGAGGTGAGACCGAGTAGCAGTCGACCGGGTAGCGAGTACCCGGTAATCGGCTACTCGACCAAACCTCTCTTCTGTGAGCGGCCTTTACCACCTGTCTTTGCCCTACTCGGGGGTAACCCCCCGACAAGGTGGCGCCAGAATCAACCTCGACGGCTGGCGGCCGGAGTTGGGAACGGCGGCCCGATTCCCGCCGTGGAGGCCATCCCGGGAACCGTCCTTCGACGGGGAGACGCCGGACGGCCTAGGGAACCTCGTGGGGTGCTCCTTTGGGCGCGGGGGCCTTGAATCGGCGGCGATGGCCGGCGGCCAACGGGAGCAGTACGGTTAGGGTTTGCTCTACCGGACGATAGAGAGAGCGAGAGGAGGTGCTGCGAGAGAAGGGGCTTCTGCGGGGTTGGCTCGATCCGGACGGCTCCTCTGCGTCCTCACCCTTCCCATGCCACGCTGGAAGCAGGAGGTGGAGCGAGACGTCGTCGGCGGCCAACACTCCTACTGGCAGGAGGTAGAAGACAAAGGGAAATTTCCCATAACCCCCTGCCTTCTCGGAAAATTTGCAGAGTGGTCCTTTTCTCTTTAGAAACAGAGTTGAAAACTAAAATTTGAGGGCCTTTTTTAAAGATAAAAATTGGCAAAAATAATATTTGGAAAGCTTATGAAATTTCCAACCTTGCCATGTTTTTCTTTGGTGAAATTGAATTATTTTCCAATACAAGATTTTGGGAACCAAAATAAGTACTATTTGTGAGATTTTCTCAAACCATTGAAACTCACAATTTAATTTGGTTAAAACATGATTAAATTTTTGTTTCCATGCATGTATGAGATGAACACACACCACACACCCTAATTAGCAAAATTGGGGATGTTACATCCACGCAGCCTCGCTTTCAGATTAATTCGTATTCCGAGATGATTCTGCTGCATCTGTTCAAGTCCCCAACCATCCATAATCGTGAGCCCTCTATAGCTCCTGCTTGGTCTCCGATGCCGGAAGGTTTAGTTGTTGCTCATGTAGATGCAGCGTTGTTCTCGTCTTCGTCTAAGATGGGGGTCGGTGTCGTGATCAGGGACCACAAAGGCAATTTCCTAACTGTTCGCAGCCAGGTGCGCGATGAGGTTATGTCACCAGAAATAGCAGAAGCACTCGCGGTGTGAAGTGCATTTACCCTTATCAAGGAGGAAGGTCTGGATAGAATCATATTGGTATCCGACTGCCTTTCGGTCATCCAACGGATCCAATCCACTTCACGGGATAGATCTCTCGTGGGGGTGGTGGTCGAGGACATTAAAACCCTCGCCAAATCCATGTCGTTTATTTTCTTTCGTCATGTTAGTCGCTTGAATAATGTCTCAGCGCACACTCTGGCTCGTAGAGCTGAGCAGTTTGGTAGTATTACTTTTCGAACAATTGCCCCGGATTTCATCCGTGACTAACTTTGTATTGATGTGATTTAATCAATAAAGTGTTTTACCCCTAAAAAAAAAACCTATGTGTAATCTCGTCACCAACAAGGTTTTACGCACTCTTTTCCTTACCATGGTACATACGGGAACTGAAAGGTTTTTGACGAGGCCTCTTGTTGGTTTTTATATATAAAATGGTTAAGAGTTATTTAAAAAAAAGAGTCCCCACAATAAATAAATGCTCGAGTTTCTTTTGACGGGCATAATATGTTAATTATGATAGAATTTGTTACGAAGTGCTGAGATTTATAGGCAGATTCCTGGGCAGTTACGATCTCGCAGTCCGTCCTCCCCGCAAAGATATACTCCAACTAGTTTCCTATGGGTATCGGGAGCGTCCGCGCCGGCGGCAACTGAGTCCCCATGGCGAACACAGTCTCCAATAATTACCATGAGCTGCCGAGTAGCAGCTCAGCAAGGCAGACCACCGAAGGGCCGCCGTCGCCGGCAGAGGCGGCGTCGTGGGAGTATCTCGATGACGACGTCTGCTACAGAGTCTTCGTGGTAAGTACGTACCAAGCCTAATTCCATCTTGATCCTATGTTTATGAATCCACGCATGATCGATGATGTGCAAGTCTTGTTGTTGTGTTGTGTGCCTGCAGCACGTAGGGTTCAGTTTGTTCCTGCTTTGCATGTTCGCCCTCACGGTCGGTGAGGTATGGCGGGATTCGTGGCACGACGTGATGATCGCCGCCATCGCCTTCCTCTACTCCATTGTCATGATCAATCTCGCGGCTATCAGACTCAAAGACAGCAGAAGGAGGAAAAGGGAGCAAGAAGCATGCGGAAGGATTACCCCAGCTGGTACAGGGCTACAGGCCATGGTACGTATACAGTACTTGGAGTACTTGATTAGCAATCAGTATTTCTTTCGGTCGCTAGTTAATCGTTATATGATCTGTGCATTATCCATTGTTTTGTGGTTTGTGCATCCATGCAGTTGACGTCGATGCTGATGTTGGTGGCGACCGGGATTGGGATAATCTCGTTGGTAGCCGCCGTCTTGGTCTTTCGCCCTGAATGGCATTATTTGGGCTTTGTGGCTTGGATGGCCTCGGTATCAACGATCATGATTCTTTTTTTGCTCGGATCGCCGGGGGAAGATAAACGGAAGAAGGCAAATTGTGATGCCTCGGATCGAGTCTAGCATAAAGAGCCTCGGTACGGTGGTTGGAATGATTTTGATGTTTTATTTTGCCTTGTGTCATAGTGAGTTTGAGCTCATTTGAGATAGCGAACACAAATGTTCTATTAAAATAGGGCCCAATGGCAGGCTCTACCGAGATTCATCAATATGGAGGTTTGTGAGCTAAACAATGTGGCCTCCATGATTTGAAAGATAAAACCGTTTCAATTCTTGATAAGTATCAGACACAGTTTATGTCTCGTTCGTGTGTAATCTAAATTGCTTTTTCGGCTTTCGTTCGACGCGTGTAGAGTCTTCTTGTCTTCCTCCTGCATGCCGTGCGTTAGCGATGCGGAATCTTCCTCGGCCGCACTGACATGGCCTATTAAATGGACACAACAATTCCAACCTACAATCAACAGTATGTACATCAGCATCGCCGCCTTGAGCTTGGTCTGCAGAAAATGGTGTGCCATGATCATGACTGACCGCTTTGTGCATTCAAATGTCCTCCATGCAAACTTGAACAAGCCCCCTCGGATAAGGATGATCATTACTTCTCCGTTTGAAGGATGCATCGATTTGCGCAAGTTCATGGAGCTAGGCGCGCCAGACTTGGGTCCTATTCTTGCATGTTCACAGCCTTGTCATGGCCTCAATGTCGGAACATGCGGCGGTGGGAGTTTTATTTGCAATCCTATCATGGGTCGCTCTGAGATCACACGACTCGAAGATGATGAAGACACTTCCTTTTCTGGTCGTATAGGGTTGGGCTATAACTCGGAGACTAGCAGGCATGTTCTAGTGCTTACCAGCAGCAAAAGGAACAACTTGTCATCAACACCAAAGTACCAGCGGCTCGAGTGCAAACTACGATATGTGGAAGAGCGGGAATGGCGTCCAATAGACCCTCCTCCTAGATCTATAGCATTAGCTAGCACGCCACGGGGGAGGATCTACAGGGTATGCCCGGTATGCCACGGCATACCTGCCAAACGTCCTAAACTAGTCAGAAAGTGATGTTTGTGTTTCTTGTTATCATGAATTTTCGAAGCTTGCAGGTCGTGGGTTCAATTCCTGTTGGCAGCATTTTGTCTACCCCATTTATCATGCCCCGTACTTACTGTTGCTGGATACCATAGGTTTTCTCCCTTCTTTTTTATGCTCTTTATATAATTTTTCCTAGCGTAAAATACCCAGTAGGTATAATTACTACGGACAAGCACGTGTTTGGAAACAAACCCCGAGTTTTCAACGAGCAGGAATATATTGCAAAGTGATACAAAAGAAATACATGCATAACTTCTCGAGCAATTTTTCAATATTCGGACATGGCCATGTTGCGATGCTAAAATACGTTTTTTTAGCTTACGCTATCTGAAACAATTTGTTTTGCTAAAATTAAATTTATCAAAAATTATAGTTTGCCTCTTTGTTATTAAAATATATATTATGAAATTTATATTTATTTTTTTGTGTGGCATACCCTATAGTAAAATCCTAGATCCGCCACCACCCACCTATTGCAATGGCAAAATCTGCTGGCTGATAAAGCCTAATCATGGACAGGCTTCTCCAAATATTTTGGCCTTCGATGTTCAGTCAGAGCGGTTCGAGGTTCTTCAAGGTCCACAACAGTGTAGCCATCCCGTCGGGCGTATGTCCATCCTCTGTCTACTAGGTGCACTCTGCGTGGCTTGCTCGAACCACAGCATTAACGTGATTGACATATGGATGATGAAGGACAGTAGCGGGACCTGGTTAAGGGAGTATCATATAGACCTCGCAGAATCCCACGCCGAGCATTCCTCAGAGGAAACCACGCCACTGGCTATCGATCCAACGGACGGACGAATTCTGCTCAGCACAGGTTGGTCATTGGGCTACTATGACCCGAAGACGGATGCGTTGGAGACCATCTATAGTCTGGGAATGCAGGATGATGACAACAAGTTCTCTCCTATTATTTGTGATGAAAGTTTAGTCTTCACAATTGGGGTGGCGTAATCCATGGTGCGTGCTCTCCTGCCTTATGTAGTGTTATATGAAGTTCTCAGAGTAGACAACTTCCAAGTTCGGTGTGTTGAACGTTGTCACGAACAATATACAGCATATTTAGTTTACTTATCGTTGCCCATATGTTTCTACAACTATTTTCTTCAGAGGATCCCATTTACGGCTTGATTTATATTTTTTTTCAAAATGGGAGCTTTGCTCGGGCTCTGCATCAAAACAATTAACACAGCCTTAAATTTATTGCAGAGTTTAATTTAAATCGTTTACAGCTCATGGGCCGCTCAAAATGGCAATCAACCACCGTAATACAGAAAACAAAAAGGTTGCTATGTATCTTGTATTATATGTATATGGCCTTGCTTGACCTTTATAATGTGACTTATAGGACTTTCAATTTCTCTCGGTCAGGTGCTACAGAGTAGATGCCAGTTTGGTGCTTCTTGCGTCTCCCTTAGACTGGTGCCAATGCACCGCCCACTATTCACGGGCTATAGCCCCCGCCACGTCACCTTCTCTCACCACTATCACGCCACTCTCACGGGCACGGTGCCAGTGCACGGGCTATAGCCCGGGCTGTAAGATTCTCTCTCTGCCACATCAGCTTTTCTCTCTCCTCCACGTCAACACATATTTTTGAAACGAAAACATTACAAATAATGGAAGGAAATAATTTTATTGAACTAAAATTGTTACCGATTACATACTAATTAATAAAATTGCATAATAAATTGTAAAAATTACATAAAAATTAAAAAAATCTAATCATCGTGCTCGTCGTCGTCGTCGTCATCCTCCAGCAGCCCTAGGTCTTTTTCCACTATCTGTAGGGCCTTGTCATGTTTGCGCTTTTCAGCTTCGGTCATGCCGGCGGTTGAGCGGTCTTGCAATTTGTTATATTGCTTCAGTAGCTTAGACCTCAATAAAACTTGATACATTTTCGCCATTCCGAAGCCTGCACTTGATCCCTCGCTGGACGCTTCCTTCTCCTTCTTCTTTCCCTTGCGAAACGCGGCCTTGGCCTTATCGCGGCCAGGAGGACGCGGCTCCTCCTCCGTCGCGTCGCTAGAGCTGTACTCACCTCCGACCCCCAGACGGGTTCTCTTGGAACTGGAGTCAGTCCCACTACCAGGACCATGTTGTGCTCTCCACTTCGCTTCCTTGCGAACAGCTTCCCACCACTTGAAGCGTTTGAAAGGCTGAGTCACTCTAGGGTCATTTGCGTACCTCGTCAGTGCCGCTTCCATGACCATTGCATCGTCTGCTCCACTCTGACGTATCGCTTCTTCTTGGATGTGGTATCCATTGAACAAGGACACCTCACGGTTGTAGACGTTCCAGTGATCCTTCAGTTGCTTCGCGGTCCTATGGCGGGCAGGATCGGCGGTAGAGTTGAACGTCTTCGCTATTCCACCCCAAAAACTTTCGCCGGTCTTGCTATTGCCACGGCGAGAGTCCTTGGAGTTGAAAATCCAAGCATTCACCTGCAACGCAATAGATATTGTCTTAGTGAAAAATCCAAACAAAAACCAACTCCGAAATAAACATGTCACGGGTAAGAAAATTACCAGTTTTTCCTCGTCCGCACTTTTCCACTCGACCCTCTTTGGACGCTTTGGTACCATTGTTTCCGCGGCATCGGACCCGTCGCTTGGAGCACTGCCTTCTGGAGCAGACGATGGAGGTGGTTGCTGATACGGAGGAGGTGGTTGCTGATACGGTGGAGGTGGAGCGTATGAACCGTATGGATATGGAGGTGGAGCGTAAGAACCATATCCCGTAGGAGGGTACGGAGGAAGTGGACTCCCGCTACCTGTAGGTGGAGGTGGAGGTGGTGGTGCGTAAGCATACGGAGGATGCTGGTATGAACCATATCCCGTAGGAAGCGGACCATATGGCCCCGGAGGTGGTGTGTTGGAGGGGTACAACACTCGGGGATACGGCGAAGAACCGGTATCCGACCGACGATATGTGGGAGAGACATCTTCTATGTGAGTAGGTTGTGACCCGTCGGACTGCAAGAGATCCGTGAACGAGGTGTTATCTGGAGTCCAACCCGACATGGCGGAGATGGTATGAGAGAAGAGAGAAAGAGAGGAGGGAAATGGTGTGAAGAGAAGGGATGGATATGGGGGGGTATTTATAGGATTGGAGATGGAAATTTGGGTCCAAAAAAATTTTTTTTTTTTTTTTACAGCCAGCCACGCTCCCCCCCAACGGCTAGCTGACGTGGACCAATGGGGGGGGCGCCACGTCAGCTAGCCGTTGCCCCCCCAACGGCAACTTGCTACCGCCCCTGCCTACCGCCCCTCCCCGCCAGCGCGCCGCCCCACCCTCTCTCCCTACCGCCCCACCCTCTCGCCCCACCCCCTCGCTACCGCCCCGCCAACCCGGGCGGTAGGCCGGGCGACACGGGCTACAGCCCGGGCGGCAGCGCCACCGCCCGCCGCCGCCTACCGCCCGCCCCTGCCGCCTCCTCTCGCCCGCCACCGGGCGGTAGCGCCCCTACCGCCCCGCGCTACCGCCCCGGTTGGCACCAGCCTTAGTCTTATTCGTCTCTCGGTCCTACAATGGGAACTATGCTACTCTATGTTAAAATAGAGATTTGATATGAAATTGAAGTTTTACGTTTCAGTTCTCTTCTGATGAATCCTATCTTTGGAGTGCCAATTTAACTTTGCTTTTGGCTGTCAGTGCAATCATTTGTTGCGCTTCCAAGGGTCCTTGTACATGTTATAAATGTGACACCATGCGATAGTCTGCACTGATTTCAATCTGCAATTCCCTCCAGGCCGAATTAAGTGTCGTGGAATGTATGCTAGACTAGTACAAAATCCTACGTAACTAGGGACACTAATTCCGGATCGAAGTGAGTATTTGCTAATGATGATATACTAATCTATTTATTTTCAATTGGATAGGTTTTTATCGGATACGATCCGATTAATCTGTCCCAAAATACGACCAGTAGATCGAGCTCCTCAAAGGCGGCTCTGATCACGTACCTCCTGCAAGGCTGCAGCTTGCTGTGATCCTGTCCAACACGATCCATGTCGAGCAACTGCATATCCTTCCGCAAAAGTTTCCATGGCTCTTGGCTCCCATGCCTCTGCATCCCAAGACGCTTTACTCAACAGACAAGACAAAGTGCACATTTCAAGTCACTGTCCTTCTTGGTGATCTGATCACACAGAAAACAGGACTTGGCTTCAGAGCAGGAAATCTCTACTCTTATCATCATATTAAGGTTGGAACCAGGAAAGCAACCACAAGAAAAGGTGAAACATGAGGCAGCCAGGACGCAGGCAAGCAGCACAAAAGCACAGCGGTGTTGAAGGGGCAAATCTCTGGAAAAAATTACATGAGCAGAGGAAGAATGTACTAAACATTTTCCGGGCATCCTTGTCCGGGCACACATCCACCGGCCATAATTCTGTGACAAGCTCCAGCACCACCACGACGAAGCTGTACAGGTCGCTCTTCTTGGTGTCGTTTCACTGAAGCATTAGACACAGGAATTACAGTACAGGAGACTTGACACAACAGAATCATGTCATAGACCAACGAGGGATCCACCAAGAGTTACCCGGTGCAGGGATCTGTGTATCAAGGTGTGGAGTGTCGTCGGCTTTTAAGCCCTGCTGTAACTGAAGAAATGCTCAGACCGAAGAAACAGAGAAAATCATCTGCTCTCCTGACTCGGTCTGACCGAAGAAACAGAGGATGCCCGTCTTCTTCCTCTCCAATTACTGTAGATAGCTTCACGGTCATCAGTAAATCCACAGACGCCAACGCGCCATCATCATCAGGTTTCTTCCACAGCTTCAGATCAGCTCCTCCTGGCAAGTGTGAGTTCTTCCTTCCTTCCCAGTATAGCTTCTCGAAGCCGACACTGACTACATAGTTCCTGTTCAACGTTGTGGTGACAGGATCCACCTCGGGCAACTACATATCCTCTGTCATCCCCAGACTCCTCTGCATCCAAAGACGCGCTCTGTTTCAAGTCACTGTCCTTCTAACAATGATCTAGAAACTAAAAACAGTAACCACCAGATAGAAGACCACACTCCGAGCAGCAACAACACACCTAACGGTACAGGTTGGTGTAGGCTCAGGTTCAGATCAAAACACGCAGCTCTTACCGGGATAATTTTGTCAGAAAGTAACCACGAGAGAATGTGAATATGAATGACTATATGAGGAGGCAGCATGTACACACAAGCTCCACAAAAGGACAAGGGTGTGGAAGGGGAGATCCCTGGAAGCTTAACATGAGCAGAGGACGAATGTACTGAATATTTTCATGAGCAAGTCAACTATCGGATAGGACGAACAGTCGCCATCATCAGGGAAAAAGAAGTTGCTACTACTTAAGATCTGACAGAGACCCAATGGCATGTTTTATACCATCAATTCCCTGACTAAACAACTTGCTAAGTTGACAAGAACAGAGTTATAACTGTTTCAGCTCACAGAACCAACGTAGTATCCTTCTGTAGCTCGGCGTATCTATAACCTCTCCATGCACCTTTGATTGCCACAATGTTGCGCCAAAATGAACGGGCGGGCGTGTTCTTCATTAAGATGTATGTAATGTGCTATGTGGAGGCACCTGTCTTGGACAAATGCAGAGGATAATGCCAGGCACTGGAACCACAGCCATCAACATGAGACGTCAAGCATTAGACACAGGAAGAGACTTGACACAACAGAATCATATCACGACCGGGCGTCAGCCAGAGGTCGAGGGATCCACCAAGAGCTATCCGGTGCAGCAATTTGTATACCAAGATGTGGAGTGTCGTTGGCTTTTAAGCCCCGCTGTAACCGAAGAAATGCTCAGACCGAATAAACAGAGAAAATCATCTGCTCTCCCGGCTCGGTCTGACCGAAGAAACAGAGGATGCCTGTCTTCTTCCTCTCCAGTTACTGTAGATAGCCTGACCTCACATCAGCGATCAGAAGTGGCAACGCCACAACAGGGACATACAGATCCACGGGAGCCAATGCGCCATCATCAGGTTTCTTCCACAGCTTCAGATCAGCTCCTCCTTCTCCTTGCAACTGTCGTTGTTCCTTCCTTCCCATTATAGCTTCTCGAAACCAACTCTGGGTACATAGTACCTCTTCAACATTGTGGTCACAGGATCCACCTTGGCCAACTGCATATCCTCGGGCAACATTGTGGAACAATGATCTAGAAACAAAAAAACTGTAACCAGCTGATAGAACACCACAGTCCGAGCAGCAACAACACAGTCAACGGTACAGGTTGTTGTAGACTCAGGTTCAGAACAAAACACGCAGCTCTTTACCAGGATAATTTTGTTGGAAAGCAACCACGAGAGGATGTGAATATGAATAACATTATGAGGAGGCAGTGATGCACACACAAGCTTCACATAGGACAAGAGTGTGAAAGTGGAGATCCCTGGAAGCTTAACATGAGCAGAGAGCCAATGTATTTTGCTGAGCAAGTCAACTACCGGATGGGACGAACAGTCGCCATCACCAGGAAAAAAGAAGTTGCTACTACTTGCGATCTGACAAAGACCCAATGGAATGTTTTATACCATCAGTTCCCTGACTAAACAACTTACTAGTCTTCATGTTGACAAGAACACAGTTAAAACGCTTGCTCATACTACATCAGCTCACAAAACCAACACACAGTATCCTTGTACAATTAAGCTTGGTATATCTATAACCTCTCCACGCACCTTTGATTGTGGGAATGTCTCACGAAAATTGAACGGCCGGGTTCTTCCGGTAGATGTGCAATTCGATCATCCGCCCTGAGGCACCTCCGCACTTGTCTTCGACAAATGCAAGGATAATGCCAATGCTTCTTCAGCCAGGAGGTTGGCAGCCATCAACAACACGAGACGTCATAGCGCAACTCTGATCTGCGCAATCAGAGTCAAATACCCTTGTGGCTGGACAATTCAGGAGGAAGCATCCCTTGGATCCTCCTCAGCTCGGCCACCACCTCCCGGGAGTCGGGCCGGTCATCACGAGGCGGCGCCCATGCTCTCTGCTTCTATACGGACGCGCGCCGCTAGTGCAGGCCGCGTCGTTCTACAATGCAGTCCTCCTTCCACACGGGAGCAGATGGAACGGCAGTTGCGGGGCGCAGGTGGCGGAACCAACCGAGTCAAGTTTTTTTTTCTTCTCTCGTACACACAGCTCTGCTTCTTCGCGACATGTACGGTCCGACGAGGGAAAGAAGTGAGCTGGGCGCAGGTGGCGGAACCGATCGCTCGGCTTTTTTTTTCTCTCTCGTATACATCGCGCTCAGCTTTTTTTTTTCCCCCTTCCATGCGACCTGTACGCTACTAGTCTCGGTCTCGTCTACGCGTCCTCTTTCTTTCTCTCGCTACTGCCTTAACAGAAGAAGAAAACTGCATCCCCCGATCGCCTTGGCCACCGCCTCGCCAGTTTGAAAATTAAATAAATCAACATCAAATAGCCGTAGCCTCGCGCGTTGACTACGGGATGGATTCACCAAAGGAACCAAAACAAAAGAGACACAGAGAGAGATGACAATGCCCCACGGTTACCCTCCTCTACATGGAACATAGAAGTAGCATGACAACCCATGCTTACCTGCCCCCGCCGGCCGCAAGATCAAGTCGTCCACCACAACGAGAACTACACGGCCTCATTCGTCCGTCATCCAGGACGCGCCGCGCCTAGTGCTCATGGTCTTGGATATATAGGGAGGAGCCTCGCGTCGTCCAAGACCTAAGTCACGCGGACCGTGACCATGGTCTTGGATATATAGGGAGGAGCTGGCAACCGGATTTACTCTTTGAATGAATTTCCTCTCGAGGGAAGAGAGCTAGCTAGGGCGGGAGGGATGAATAATTTCGGCTCAGTGCTTCCTTCTCCATAATTTCTACTAGTACATTTTGATTGTCCTACTACATGGACCGCTGGGATAACTTTCTTTTTTACCTCACCGCTGAGATAACTTGAATAGCCAGACATGGGCACTTCATTAATTTGGACGTAAATAAGGCCAGGGGTCTAGATAATTAATAGCGACGCAACAATTCCTATCCCTTTCCCTGTGCCGCCCTAAACCATGCATAGTCTAATTGGAATTGATGAATCGCCTAAACACAACATTCTCTATCATATGCCCCAGGGAATGAATTTCTGTTCTCGCTAGCAGAATCGGTTCTAGCTACATCAACCACTACTCCCGGCCCATCCTTTCCGTACGGTTTGTATCGAGAAACTATAGACAGATTCTGTTGGAAACTAAATTTGCCAGCTATATCAATTCTGACATGACCTTCCATGTTTTCCGCAACATTCAGATCACACTACTCCATTCCATTCAAAATTCATGCACGATCAAAAAAATATCTACCAGCTAATAATGCTCACATGGACTGTACCATGTGTCCAGGAGCACATATGCCATCCTGTAGGCTGTAGCCACAACTTGTTGTCTTGGATTGCATCCTCCAGGCTAGGCAGCAACATAATTCAACCTGTATACTTCACTAGTACCTAACAGACTGCCAAAAAAATCCGGCATGCCCTCACCTAATCCGCGGGCTTCCAGACCACACACACCAAATACAATCAACAATAATAGTGCAGACTACACACGTGACATCTCAAATGCACAAACATATCCAGCTCGACCAAACGCCACATACGCCAACCAGACCTGGAAACAGGACGATTACATACAGCTAGCACAGGCGGTGTTACAAAAATTCTTCCAAATCTAGAACCTCAGCTGCTCGTGCATTCCAACCATGTCATGGCATAGTTAATTGAGGTCCTACAAAAGTAGCCTACTTCCCTGCCCGCTATCCTCTTCCTCCCCGTTATCCTTCTTCAACAAGAAGACAGCACTAGAGGATACAAGTTCACCATCCATGCCATTAGAAGAAGAGCAAAAAAAAGTTCATTATCATGTGAAAAGAACTAGTCTGTTGCTGCGATAGTAAGGTGAAATAAAATCAGATGAAATAGTGCAAACTGCCCACATCGCTACAAGTTCAGTTTACTCTAAAACAAAAATTTAGGTGTTGATGCTTTTACATGTGAGGCCATAATAGATGAGCATCCGCTGCAACCACAACAAACTAAGAAGGCTGGAGGAAGTGAGGTTACCTCAATGCTGTGCTAGATGCTAATGCCATCCTAGCTAGTTGTCCATGCCTGAGTTGCAGGATGCCCGACATCAGCAGCTTGCCTATGATGCCATCAAGACAAACAAATATCAGGATCAGAGGTTCAGAACAAGGAGGATGAATATGTTTATGCTATGCACGAAAAAGAGATGATCCACGTCATAAGGCCGCCTAATGTGAGTTTAACAAAGCTAGGATCTTCAAATAATATGGATAATACAACAGCAACTGCAAAGAAGCTATGGATCCCAGTAAAAATTAAATGGGGTTGTGTGCATCATCTCATCACATGTACATCTGCCAAAGGACATTTTTCATCAGTATTTGGAGTGAAATTGCAAAATAGAGTAAATAAATGACAGTCTCCTATGTGACATGGCAACACTCGGACATCTACAGCTTCTCTCAGCATTTCAACTATATGATATTACTGTAAACATCATGGTTTTCGTTTCCTAGAAACAAACACCAGATGAAGCTGATTCCATGTGGACTGACAAAGTTCATGCATTGCAGGCAATAAATATGTAGCAGCATTGTAAGATATAAAGCTACCAATAAGAAGGTGTATTAACAGGAACTTTAGACACAAACAACGCTGGGGATCAATTCTGATTACTCTCTATAGTCCACCAAACATAAAGGTTTTGCATGTAGCAACGCCAAACGTGACACTTCAAGTTGCTAATTATTAATTATTTCCAGTCCAAGTTGGAAATATGCCACTCTCATTCATCCACTCATAACCAGAAAAAAAAACAAGAATCAAACTGCATGGCAGTATGTACACTTGAACCAGCATCAGAAAATCCATAGTCCTAAACATCACACATGAAATAAGCTAGAATAGCCGACACTTCCCAGCGTCATGGCCAAAACCTAACAGGTAGCTCATCGGCTCAATGGCCAGCAGTGTCACAGGGCACATAGGAGCCAGAGATCCAGGGGGAAGTAGGAGCTCACCAGAGAGGCTCTAAACGAGTCCGAGTGACCACCACCGCATCATACAACACACTCCTTCCTGAGAGGTCCAGTGATAGGAAATCCTGCAAAAGGTACAAGAATAACAGTTTAGAGCCTACTTTTTCGCATATAAACGTAATAGATGGTTGTGAACAATGATAAGGCCTCCAATATTTTGACATAAAATCATAACTCAGGTCATTGCTTACAAGATTTCAAACTAGATCTAGACACCAACCAATGCTTGAATTCTGAAATTGCATGGTCAAGCGAAGAAACAAGTACATTTTAGTTGCTAACAAGTATTCCTGTAAACTAAACTAAAAAAAATTCGAGATGGGATACAATCACGTATCTTTTAGATCCTAATTCCTAAAGCCCAGTTTTAAAGCATAGGATACTATTGCAGGAGAAATTCTCAATAGGACAGCTAGAAGGTTACTAGAATTTGCTAGCCATCATAATAACTATAACCGAAATACACAGCTCCATTGCTGTTAAGTAACAACCATGCCATTCTTAAAACAGACTAAATCCAAGGGGTATAATTAGCAGCAAATCACCATCTGCAGCAACCAAACAACCAGGCTCGGAGAGAGTGGTATTACCCTGATCCAAGCAAAACAACCACTCTTCTCCCTTGCTGCTCCTCTCCCGCTCACCAGCGCTATCGCTCCAGGGCGCTACGACTGGTCCAACAAGGGCCCGTCGCTACCACCTGCGTGCATACACCCACAATTAGCAAACCAAGAAGAAAAGCTGGCTCAACATGCATGCAAACAACATCTTCTACTCTAGAGCTAGGCCAGGCATCAACCAAGGATAAAATGTATCCTATGTGGCATAAAGCTAGGATCTTCAAATAATATGGATAATAAAATATCAACTACAAAGAAGCTATGGATCCCAGTAAAAATTAAATGGGGCTGTGTGCATCATCTCATCACATGTACATCTGCCAAAGGACATTTTTCATCAATATTTGGAATGAATTTGAAAACTAAAGTAAACAAATGACAGTCTCCTATGTGACACGGCAACACTCAGACATCTACAACATCTATCGGCTATTGAACTATATGATAGTACTGTAAAAATCATGGTTTTCTACCTAGAAACAACACCAGATTCCATGTGGACAGACAAAGAGCACGCACTGCAGGCAATAAATACAGAGCAGCATTCTAGGTATCAGGATCTTTAGACACAAACTACACTAGGTATCAGTTCTGATTACTGTCTATAGTCCACCAAACACAACAGGTTTTGCATGCAACAATGCCAAACATGACACTACAAGTTCCTACACGCGGTTATTAATTATTTCTAGCACAAGATGGCAATATGCCACTCTTATTCATCCACTCATAACCAGAAAAAACCCATGAATCAAACATACATGGCAATGTGTACACTTGAACCAGCATCAGAAAATCCATAGTCCTAAACATCACATAAGAATAAGCTAGAATACCCAGTACTTCTCAGCGTCATGGCAAAAACCTAACCGGTAGCTCATCGGCTCAATTGCAAGTGGTATCACAGGGCACATAGGAGCCACAGATCCAAGATAGGAAGCAGGAGCTCACCGGAGAGGCTCTAGACGAGGCCGAGACAGCACCACCGCATCATACAACACGCTCCTTCCTTCAGAGGTCCAGTGATAGGAAATCCTGCAAAAGGTACAAGAATAACAGTTTAGAGCCTAATTTTTGCATATAAACAGAATAGCTAGTTGTGAACAATGAAAAGGCCTCCAATATATCCAATACTTTGACATAAAAGCATAACTCAGGTCATTGCTTACAAGATTTCAAACTAGCTAGACAACAATCAATCCTTGAATTCTGAAATTGCATGGTCAAGCGAAGAAACAAGCACATTTCAGTTGATAACAAGTATTCCCCTATAAACAAAACTAATAAAAAGTTCAAGATGGGATACAATCACAGAACTTTCAGGTCCTAAAGCCCACTTTTCAAGCATAGGATACTATTGCAGAAGAAATTCTAAATAGAATAGCTAGAAGGTTACTAGAATGTGCTAGAAATCAAAATAACTCTAACCAAGATACACAGCTCCATCGATGTTAAGTAATGGCCATGCCATTCTTAAAATAGACTAAATCCAAGGGGTACAAGTAGCAGAAAATCACCATCTGCAGCAACCAAACTACCAGGGTCGGAGAGAGTGATATTACCCTGATCCCAGCAAAACAACCACTCTTCTCCCTTGCTGCTCCCCCCACCCACCCATCACCATCTGCAGCTACCAAACTACCAGGGTCGGAGAGAGTGATATTACCCTGATCCCAGCAAAACAACCACTCTTCTCCCTTGCTGCTGCACCCCCCCCCACACACACACACACCAACCCACCCCGGCGCTACAACTGGTCCAACAAGGGCCCATCGGTCACCACCTGCATGCATACACCCACAATTAGCAAACCAAGAAGAAAAGCTGGCTCAACATGCACGCAAACAACATCTTCTACTCTAGAGCATGGACAAGCATCAACCAAGGATAAAATGTATCACTAATCGGCCAACTGATCACGACCATCTAATAAAAAACAATTCTACAAGGTAATGCTTCCACATAAAAGACCATCCATATTAATTCCTTGTTAAATTTGTGTGCGGAACCATGACAAGTTTCTGCAAAAAAAAGGACCGATACATAATTCACCGGCAAACAACCAAGAATCAAGCCGAAGAATAGTTGCTTCACTAGCAACAACATGCAACCCAGGATAGCATGGCAGCAACCGATTCGAGCGCAATGCACAACCAAGGAAAAAAAATTCAACCTTTGGGTATCGATGTTGATGAGCTCCTAAACTGCGACATCGAGGTCACCACGCCGGAACAAGAGGTGACATTGTCGCCGCACCCAGCCATCAGATCTGTAACAAGGCAGACCAAAAATCATTATGGATAAACGCCCAGTTAGACCCGGAGGAAATAGCAAAATAGAGTAAAAAAATTAGAATCGTTAATAATATTTTTGTCTTGCTGAAAATCTAAGAGCGGCATTATAAACTCAATCATGCATCAAAACTTGCGCATAAATCCAATGTATAATAAGTACACAACCAGCTCAATGCAATTGCTACTAATCAGGGAATGATTAACTGTCAGTAGCAAAAACAATATACGGAAGCATCAGGCTAGTGCAAGATAAGCATGGTCGGGAGAGAGGAATGATCCCAAAATTAATTAGCAAGATGTTCAATATTTATCTTGGACACTTATGAATCCATTCTCCTCGTCTAGTCAAAATCAATATGCACCTATAGCAGAATAGGTGGTGTTGTGTATGTGCATACTAAAGCTACAGATTGCACGTGGTAATGCATTGCATCCGCCAAACAAACAATATTGGATTCCTTCTAAAGTGATCCCCACTAGGAAGCAGAAAGGAACTAATTAAGCTACTCTCTATATGCTGAATCGGAACCAAATGTCTGTATTGCTGAATCAAAAATTGGAGGCTACATAGCAGAGTGCAAGAGAATTACAGCCGAAATTTCTAAGCAGCAGTAGGTGAAATCAAAACACACACAAACCGGAGCAGTTACAGCGGGTCTACCAGTACCACATATGGTGTTGAGAGCCGGTTATTGCTGCAAAACTTACTGGAACTTCCATGGTTTTTCGATGTTACTAGTAGCACTAATAAAGGGTTGATGTTCAAGATATTGAGAATTGCAGCAAATCAATATAACATGTACGTTGACCTCAACTCAACCTCAAATGCACAATCTTGCTCGATTTGATTTCGTATCTCGACTTCGAGCTGACCTAGCTAGGAAGGGAGATGGACGTCAGTGGGAGCTTACACCGGGAACGAGCTGAGTTGAAGACGGCCGGCGACGCGAGCCACGGAGGTCGCAGCTCGGGGACGTGGAAGACGTCGGCAGCAGCATGTAAAGGCCTTCCTGCAGTTTGGCGCCCTCCCGAAGACAACCCCGGCCTGCAAAGCGTGATGGACGACGGCCTCCGGGCTTCGCATCGGTGCAGTCGCCGTTCTGGTGGCCAGAGACACGTCTCCGTTGTGCATCGCCGCCGCCACAAACCCTAGGCCACGCACGCGCTGCGGTCCGGTCAGCTCGCCGGGGCGCCGCGCATCGAAGCACGCACGCGCGCGCCGGCGAGCAAGCCGGCCGCGAAGCCGTAGATCTTGGGCGCCGGCGCTCGAGCTTGTTCAGGAGGTCGAATAGGAAGGGCTGGGGGCGGAAGAGAGTAGGGGACGGCGGAAAGGAGGGGCTCTGCCGGCGAGGTGGGGAGAGGCGGCGGCATCGAACTGAATGGGAGATTGGATCGGGGTTTGGGATGGCTCCGTGGTGAACTTTTGACTCACGATTCACGAAAGAGAGAGGTGGGCTTGGCCCAGATTTCCAGCTCGGCCCAAAAGCTGAACTTTTGGCTCGTGTTAATTCCTTTGGCTCCGAAATTGATTTCCGTGTGGTGATTTTCCCGCCCACCATATTTTGGCTCCGAAATAAAATTTCCGCACCACGCTCTCCGGTCACTTTTGTTTCGTGTTTCAAGTACATGTGTGTACGACATGTACTACCAATATCCACGTGATGGATGGACATATGTCCTAGTAGCTAGCTCCACGGGTACATGTACACATTGTTCTACCAAAGCAAGTGACGGAAATTTTCCATGTATGCCCGTACGTACATTCATGCCATTGCCGTCGGAGATAGTTTCCACAATGAGATTGTTTTTGAAGAAGTCCATGAAAAAATTCAGTCGAGCTACGGTTAAATTCGGGGATAGCACGGACTGAATATAGGCGTCTCGAGATCCCGAGAACCAACTATGCCCCGACGATGATGGCGAGGGCAGTGACGGAACCACGTCTAACTAGCCGGGTGCACAGGACACCCCCTAGTAATCAGTTTCTTTGTAAAATCATATTTTTACACCATGTATGCACCCCCTAAAAAAGATTTTTATGTGTTATGACACCCTCTAGGACCCCTGCTTCAAGATGTTGTAGCTTCGCCGTTGGGCGAGGGTGTACTGGGTCGATGCCGCAACATGATTTGGCAGCGGGGCGCGTACTGGGTGAAGAACACAACATGTATCGGCATAGTCTCGACACATAATAGGAACCAACAGACCGGGGCGACACCTTGAGAAACCTCGAGACGTAAATGCTAGTCTCTTCGATCGTTAGAGCACCAGTGAAAATCTCACGTCTACGGCCAAGGCCACCGGAAGAACCAAGGGGGGGTATGCTCACACCAACCGCCTAACAGAGCGTCTCCGGCACGATTGGAATGTCATTGGATAGCCGAGAATGCACCAAATTAATATGGGCAAAGCCGCATCATTCATCTTGTACATCCACTATTAAATAGAATTTTCGCCATGTGGTTAGTGAGGATTCACACATATTCAGAAAGTAGAGATGAGAAAATTTTGCACATGCATGCATGTAGAAAATTTGACACCTCGACAATACCTCGACCCACAAATGGTTGTCCTTCTAGAACCGTTGGGAATCGTCAACCCAATGCATGAAGACCGATGAAAGAACCAAGGGGAAAGTTTAGACATCATTGTTACAAGGGTTTAATTTGATCATTTTATTATATCACAACCGATAGCTTATTAAATTGAAGTTCTAAGTGGAGCATGAAATGATAAGTATTTCTCAACAAAATTACCATGAAATGAAATTATAGGTAATATCTACATTGTAGCAAAACAAAATTAGTAATCCATATTGAACTATCATGCTTATAAGATAAGTGATATCAAATATATTTTTAAATAAATACTTCTGACATGATCAAACTGGGTCCTTGAATTGTGCAAGCATGAGTTGATTGACTTAATTCTTAACCATTTGTTTCTTGTCGGCATTATGCTAATTATTTCATGCCGAGAAAAACAAAAGTATTCCATGTACATTTCATCTTGTGTGTTATTATTTAATGCATGAAATGATAGCATAAAACTTGTCATTTCATGTGTCACTTCGTCCTCACACTAT
Source organism: Alopecurus myosuroides (assembly GCA_028641055.1). Taxonomy (NCBI): domain Eukaryota; kingdom Viridiplantae; phylum Streptophyta; class Magnoliopsida; order Poales; family Poaceae; genus Alopecurus; species Alopecurus myosuroides. The sequence continues at coordinate 105,806,487 of CM054057.1, forward strand.
ATGCATCATGTACTAAGGATCTACAAAGTCCATACAAGCGTCATAACTAACAAACAATTGATGTTACCATGTTAGGATTTTTCTTAAAATATTTGGAGAAAATTTCTTGTAATAATATATTTTATAACTAAAACTTTATTCACACACTTTCCACTTTGTTATAAAATCCCGCGGAACGACAAAAATAGTAGTGTATACATAACATGCAACCAACTAAATAATGTTTTAAGAACCAAAATAAAAACATGTTTTGGAAATGGGCAAATGGATATGTGTTTGAATGTTTGTGTTTCTACTTGTTTGGAAGATAAAATTGAGGCTAGTTTGAATTTTCAAACTAAGAGAACTTATTTCCAACCGAGGGCATTAATCATTATTATTGTTAACGATTGAAATTTTAATTCAGAGGCACGCACTAGTGGAAATTCGGTCGGGGACATGCGATGACATATACAAAATTATAATCCATCGATTTAACATGAAGGGTCCTGGGGTTAATTAATTTGTGACCAGGTCTACCGTCATGGACTTTGCCACTTGGGGAATCGAGGTCGTCGAACCACCTCCTCATGAACCACGAGCACAAAAAGGTATATAAGTTGTAGAGTAACTCCATTGCCTCCTTTGACACAAACAATATGCGAAGAGGAAAATGGTTTTAGACCGCTCTTTGATCAGGAGATACCATAGCACGGAGGGATAGCTAGCCAATGGAAAGACGAAAACAACCACACACTCCAAAGCTCCAAAAAGAACTATTGGAGAGGTTGAGCTCGGCCCCGGTGAAGAATATCGCGAACTCCTGCCATCGCATTGCCTTTGCCTCCAGCATGGCAGCACAAAACAACGGAATATCAACCAAGCAAAAAGTTTCACTTTGCTGCCCCCTTTTGACACCGTTACAGGGTGCAGAGGTATAAGTATGGTTTTTCTCTAGCAGGGCTATGGTTTCGTTAGAAAGAGGCTTCGGAGCATCAAAATCCCACCAAAAGATAGGTGGTGCCATACCAAGTGTGTACAAGGGTGTTTTGGCTTGTAGGTTTCCAAGTTTCCACTCCGAGATGTGAGCGAATTCACCATCATCAGCTTCTCTCTAGTGACTTTCTGAACTTATAGCCGGAAACTCCCACTTCGGACAAGAATCTTGTGAAGACTTGGGTTATACCTTTGTCTTGATACTTACTAGGGCCTATCCCAACACAACCAAGCAATTAATTCCACTTTGCTGACGCCTTTCGACGTTGTTATCGAGTGTATACGTATAAGTCCGTCGTTTCTCCGACGGGGCTAGGTTTTCGCCGGAGAGGGGCTCCAGAGCGTTGTAATCCCACCACAAGGTAGGAGGTGACATAACAAGTGTGTAAAAGTGTGTTATGGTTTTGTATGGCAAAGATTCCGCTCCAGGATGTGACCTGCTTCACAAGAATCCACTTCTCTCTAGTGAGTTTCTGAAATTATAGCGTGAAATTTCCGGATCGAACGAGAGGGAATCTTTTCAAGATTTGGGTTATAACTTTGTCTTGGGACTTCCTAGATCCTACCCTAACACAACCAAGCAATTAATTCCACTTTGATACCCTCTTTCGACACATATATTGCGGGGTAGACCGATAAGTTGGACTTTTCTCCAGTGGGGCTAGAGTTTCGCCGGAGAGGGGAACCGGAACGTCGTAATCCCACAAAAAGCTAGGTGGTTTCATACCAAGTGTGTTTTGGTTTGTAGGTGTCCAAATTTCCACTCCGAAATGTGAGTGGGTTCATCGTTATCGGTTTCTCTCTAGCGAGATTCTGGACTTATAGACGAAAACTCCCACTTCAGATGAACCAGAGGGAATATTGTGAATAGGTGGGGTATAACTTTGGTTTGGGTGTTCCTAGGGGCTACCCTACCACAACCAATTTTTTTTTTCACTATGATACCCTCTTTCGACGCTGTTACCGGGTCTAGACGTATAAGTCGAACATTTCTTCGCCGGAGAGGGGATCCGCATCATCGCGATCCCACCAAAAGATAGGTGGTTCCATAAAAAGTGTGTTTGTGTTATAGGTGTGCAAGTTTCCATTCCGGGATGTGAAAGGGTTCACCTTATCAATTTCTCTCTAGCGAGTTTCTGGACTTTTGGCCAGAAACTCCCACTTCGGACAAATCTGAGGGAATCTTGTGAATAGTTGGGGTCTAAATTTGTTTTCGGTGTTACTATAGGCTACACTGACACAACACAACAAAAAAATTTCACTGTGCTACACCATTTTGATATCGTTTACAGGGTGTAGACATATAAGTCTATCTTTTCTCTATTTTCTGTATTGGACTAGGCCCTGACATCGCATGGCCGAACTTGTTTTTATCGTAAAATTATGACCATAATAATCGTGTGGTGATCACAAAAACAAGAAATGACAGGTAATAACTAATAATTGTATGCTAGCATAAAAATAATTATAATATATGAAAATGTCACAGACACATAAAATGATAGGTGATAACCACATGCTAACAGTAATAGCTTCAATAACTTGTGTTGAATTTTCCACTATATGACCAACCTTATATATCCATACTAGGACTCCGTGACAAAAAAAAAGGAGTTTTGGGCCTTTTGGCGCGATCTTATGTGTTCCCTCGTTCCCATCTGAATGGAAATACGCCAACTTTTCATAGAAATTGTATTTTATGTGAGTTTCCTATTTGGTAGTTATATAACAAGCAATAGCAACAAGGACAACTAAGAAAAATAGGCCAAGTTGTTATAAAAATTGTGCTTTGAAGTTGGAGTCTTCCACTTTAGGTCTAAAAACTTCGTACGAGGTAGTTTAGTGTTTTTATGAGGTGATACTTCAAGGCAGTGTACTAGATTTTCCTATTTACCATCATACTTATGTACCACATTAGGATTACATTACAAATATATCGGCTTTGTGATGTTTTTAGCGTGATATTTGTGTGTACCCTATCAGGCTGCGACAACTAGAAGATACGACCACTTTTCATAAAAGTAATGATTTTATGCGGGTTTTGTCTATTTGTTAGTGATATAATATCCGTTAGTGACATCACACTTACCAAATTACTCGATACTTAGGTACAAAGTTTTGGATAGCCGGTAAGGCTGTTCACGACTAACTATATATACTCGGCGCACGTCCTCATGCTAGTCGGGTCTCCTCATCCATATATGCTTCCCTCACAACCTTAATTATTCTAAGAAATCTCTTCAACTGACAAAGGCCGTTAATGGAACGTGATCACATAGATTGGTTGATGGGATCCACACTTGACCAAACTAAAAGAACGACAAAATGCGAAATAAATAAAGTTGTTGAAATGACTTTGAGTTATAATTAATCCTATTTGGAGTTTATGACCACATAACACTCGTTTAGGAATTTCCAAGTTTGCATGTGGTTTCAACTTTCAGTTTTTCAAAGGCAGTATTATTTATAAATAGCGGGCATGTGTTTTATTTGTGGTACTGATTCTGTTAATGGACAGGGCATATATAAAAGTTAGACTAGACACACGTGCAAGGTTCCTACGCATGCATGTACGCGTCTACTCGAACTGATGTGGTATATCCATGCATGGCTTCCCACTGGCCTCTATGCTTCGCTTACGTACTGGCAAAAATGATACTCCTCACGTCGTGCCGATGAATATAATGCACACGCACATCAGGACGTGCTAGCCAAGTAACTCGCATGCATGGATTGCTATCTAGCGAGTAGCGGCACAACGACGCTCGTGACCTGGCCGAAGACCAGCCTCGGGAAGAGGAAGCCGTCGGCAGCTCGGTAACGGCCACGACCACGCATTGGCATAATCACGCCTCTTTTCGTATGCACCGAGGATTGTTTGGCTAAGAAGGTCTTAGCCGTCCTCTCTCGGGCTCTCACGACATCCTCTCTCAGGCTCCCCCCCCCCCCCCCCCGCCTTGTTGTTGTGTCCCGCGCGGAAGACTAGTAGACGACCCCAGATGGAGAGGCAGAGTCGGTCTGGCGGAAGGTGACATCAACGAGTGTTGGCCAACGTCACATGGGAGACAAGGCGCTAGTCATGGCGGGAGGGGTCCGTCAACAGTTCACTTTCATCAAATTTGAAGGTCGGTACCCTCTCCTATGGCTCTTCCTCCTTATCGTATCAAGCGGATGGTGGTTGTCGTCAACTCTAGAGAAGGCGGGGGTGTTGGTGGTGTTAGTTTTGGAGCTGCAAAAACCCTTGGTGCCTTGAGACGCTGTTGAGTTCTCCAGAGACTAGCGGCCCCACCGCATGGTCGAAAAAGGCATGATTGACTCTCGAGGGGGATGAATTAGCCGAGGAAGCGGTGACTACTATAGCCAATCTAACACGGCTCGAAGCGGTGGGACGAATAGCGAAGATGTGGAAAGCGGGGACGAGCTACAACACACGTCCTCTTCCGTTAGGAAGTGGGGACGAATGGAGGAGGGTTCGTCTGAGACAAGAAGGCGGCTCCAGCGGCCCTTGCAAGCCGTGGCGGAACGGAAGAGAGTCGCAAAAACATCATTTACATGTTCGAGGATTTGACGGCGAAGGTCGCCTAGAAGGGAGCATGACTGCCATGTCAGACTCTTTGATTTTTCTGTGGTCGACGTATGTATGCAGCCGAGGTGGCGGAAGTGAAAACGACGAAGTTAGCATGCACGAGTGCTAAACTGCTAATACATATATAGTTTAAATTATGCACGGGTGCTAATATCGGCGTACAACTGGTCGAGTTGGTACACATGAAAAAAGTGAAGTTGTTCGGAAAGATGCACGTTCGGGTAGACATTGGGATTTCTCATGTAGACTTCACCTAATGGATCGAAATTTTCCTATCTCTTGAACTACCGTTGGTCGTCATCGTGTCCTGCCAATCGGCACTCAAGAACGCAAGGATCATGCATCCCAGCCGTCCGTCCGTACTGCAAGTCTGCAACACACCCATGACCCACCCAACGCTAGCGCTGAAAAAAATACCTAAGCCAAACGCACACACACTCGATCCCCAGTCTTTCCCTGGATCCCCTTCTGTGCCGCCGCTCCCTCGCGATCTCGACAGCCGCCGCACATCCTCCGGCCTGCCTTTCGAGCTCCGGCTGTGCCGCCACTCCCTATCATCGGGCGTCGCTCCTGTACGTCCCCAACCCCGCCATGGAGGCCTTCCACCGGTCGCCGGACCTGCTGAATCCCTCGCGCCGGTGGCCGGCACGAGGCCGCCAGCTCCGTCCCGGCAGACATGCTCGCAAACACGCGAACCCTAGCCAGCGCCGGCGACGATGCAACCGCCCGGTCCACCGTCGGCACACGCTCCGCCGGCGCCCGCCTCCACCCGCATCAGATCAAGGTATCCCCAATCCGAATCCCCTCATCTCCCTCTCTCAAAAATCGATCCATTCCTCTCGGAGGACTGATTCGCGGACAGAATGGGAGGTTCCGACCCGTATTCTGCCTCTTTCCACACAGCTAGATGTTCTGCGTATTAGTCTAGCTGCACCAGCTTCGATCTGCTTGTCTTGGATACTGTACATCTAAGTTACACATGAGTGTTACTATATTAAACACCAGAGTGACGAATACTGTGCCTTTTGTTTACTTTGCAAATTTAATTGAGAAGCGATTAGTCACCCGATGCTGAACTTTTTCCTCTTTCAGTTTAAGACACCAGGGTTCTATTGTTTGGATGGTTCCTTGTCAATCCCACCGGCTTGGTGGTAACTTTGTTTCTTAATTATTTCTGTGGTCAGCATTCTCTGTTTCAGAGAACGGGAAAAGCATGTCCCTTCTGATATTCCTTTAATATATCATGCACACAAAACCTGGATATAAGTATTCTATGTAATAAATAACGGACTCGTATCAAACAATGCCAGTAAAAATGTTTCCAGACCAAATAAATTACAGAATATGGCATCCGTTGCTTTAAGAAAGATGGCCTGCCCTTAAACATTTTATATCTTGTAGAAATAGCAAGTGTTATGTGTAAGATGGGACATATAACAGTGGCTTAATTGAAGTATCGCCACCTCGTACCAGTTCTTATTTTGCCCACACCGCCATTGGTTAATCTATTCGTTCTTCCTCAGGAATTATCACCGACACGAGATGATTAAACCAAACTATTGAACATCAGCTAAGATGATGGTGCTGTCATCTGTGGAGACACTTTGATCGTTAAATAGGTGATGTGGCGTTTCTCCTACTGTATTTCTAGTGGTTTGCTTGCATGGCTCGACACTTTTATGGTGCATACGTTTGCAAATCAACTAGTCGATGTTCTCTGTATTAAGAAGCTGCCATGATCTAGCTTTGTTTCTCTAGACCTTTATGATTACGTCTTCAGATTGACCTTGGTTGGCTTTTCTTTTGGAGCTGTGAAGTACTTCCTGACACTTTTCTTACACACACACAAAAGGTAGAGCGTGATGGTGTGTATGGTTATGGAGTCAGATGACTTGTGTTTCTCAAGTCTGAAGATAACGCGATCTGTATTGCAACTTTCGCTCGCATGTTGTGTTTTGAATGAGCAAAACTACCGCTTTGGATCTCAACCTGAATATACCCCCTGATATTTCTATAGGAGTATCTTTTCAAGATATTTTTGTTTGGATCACAGTTTATATGTAAACAACGATGTGTACGACCTGATTTTTCTAGATTTTGTTCCTTATGTCTCAAGGGAGCGTAGTGTTTTGCAACTGACCGATTTGAATTGCTAAATTTTAGGAATAATTGTGTGAATGCGGTATTCGGGATAAGAACACCGAGTGGAAGAATTGTCTCGTAGAAAAATAAGTGTTATTTTTCCTGATTAAAATTTCACAATTGACGAGATCAAGAAATTCTATGAAGCACATATGATTTCTAAAGAGAAGCTAGAGCCGATCAAATACATTGTGAAAGAAAAGAAGTAAAATGAAGAAGAGAAGAATAGAACTGGAGAAGAGAATATTCTGCTCGCCTGTGGCCACATGCTGCCGAGGCTTGGGTAGCAGAAGTGCAAGTGTCGGCTTTGAAGCTGCAGGTTCACAAGCTGGGCAAGGTGAACATTACTTGGTTTTTCCTCCTCTGTATGTATGCGATAATGGTACTTACTGATTGGTCCACAGTCTGTAGTCATCACATAGGCTTACTAGAATTGCATTTCCCATGTAGATAAGCCACATGTAAGTTCTAACTGTATTTGAGTTTCCTTTGTAGCTAGTACTTAAATGGGAAATCTGTTTCACATTTTAATGTGACTCAAAGTAGGCGTATAGCGATAGCTCTATGTAGTACATGGATATACCCTTAGTTTGCACTGTCCTATAATGAACATGCATAAGCAACTACAAGCTGTTACCGCCAACTTTGAAGATGGTATATTCCCGGAGCTGGCAAACCACTTACGTTTTAAATTGTAAAACGCAATCGACAGTTTCAGAGAAATCAATTAGTGTTTGTTACCTGAACCGGAATTGGATGTACAGCCAGTTGGTCACTAGATTGGTAATATGTATTTTCAATCTCATGAACTGGGTCTGTTTTCCTTGGTACTCACAGTATATGCTCATACTAGGTGCAGAAGAATTCTTCAGCATTCAGAATCTTGAGGCCACTTCATGGGATTCACACAAACCTCACGGTTGATCCAATGGCTGAACGTTCAGGAGATGTCCAAGAAAAGGATTCTACGCTCTAGGTACCACCATTATTTCCGATTCCGCGGACTTCATTTTAATCTTCCGAACTGTACTTCTGCCTTGTTGTATGCTTTCATGAGTTGTAGTTCATTACAAATGATATTTTCATGAAACTTGGATCTAAATGGTTGGGACTATGTCTATTGTTAGAGTGTGGGCTTGGAGATGCAGCCAACACCAAACTGTAAAGACCAGAGCAACCATCAATGTGCCTTTCGTTTGCTTTGCAATTTTTTATGACAACCGATTAGTCAGCCTATTTTGAAATTTGTCCTCTTTCAGTTTAAGATACCAGGGTTCTATTGTTTGGATGGTTCCTTGGCAATCGCACCGGCTTGGTGTCATGTTTTTTCCTGGGTGGTAACTGGTAACTTTGTTTCTTAATTATTTATCTGGTCAGCATTCTATGTTTCAGAGAGCGGGAAAAGCATGTCCCTTCTGATATTCCTTTAATATATCATACAGACAAAATCTGGATATAAAGTATTCCGTGTAATATGGACAGCTACTAGTAAAAATGCTTCCTGATCAAATAAATTACTGAATACCTGCATTCTTTATTTTATTAAGAAAGATGGTATGCACTTTAGTTTTTCATATCTTGTAGCGAAAGCTAGTGTTTTGTGTAAGATGCGACATTTAACAGTGGCTTAATTGAAGTGTCGCCACCTCTCACCAGTTTTCTTTGCCCACATTGCCATTGGTTAATCTACTCGTTCTTCCTCCTAGGAATTATCACCGACACGGGATGATTAAACCAAACTGTTTGACATCAGCTGGATGATTGTGCTGTCACATCTGCGGAGACAATTTGATCGTTAAAGAGGTGATGTGGCGTTTTTCCTACTGTATTTCTAGTAGTTTGCTTGCATGTCTCGACAGTTTTATGGTGCATACATTTGCAAAGCAATAGGTCGATATTCTCTGTATTAAGAATCTTGCTCTGTTTCTCTATCCCTTTATGACTACGTCTTCAGATTGACCTTGGCTGGATTTTCTTTTGGAGCTATGAAGTACTTCCTGATACTTTTGTTGCACCCACACAAAATGTAGAGCGTGATGATGTGTATAGTTATGGAGTTAGATGACTTGTGTTTATCAAGTCTGAGAATAATGCGATTTGTATGGCAACTTCTGTTTGAATTTTGTGTTTTGAATGAGCAAAACTACAGCTTTGGATCTCAGACCTGAATGTACCCCGTGAGAATTCTATAGAAGTATCGTTTGCATGATAGTTTTGTTTGCATGCACAGTAAATGTAAACTTCGACGTGTACTGTCTGATTTTTCAAGATTTTGCTCCTTAAGTCTCAAGAGAGCGTAGTGTTTTGCAGCTGACTCGATTTGAATTGCTAAATTTTAGGAATCTGTGTGAATGCGATATTCAGGATATGAACACCGAGTGGAAGAATTGTCATGAAGCAAAATAGTTCTTATCTTGAAAGAATAAAATTTCAATTGACGAGAACAAGAAATTCTATGAAGCACAGATGATGTCCGAAGAGAAGCTAGAGCCGGTAAAAAACATTGAGAAAGAAAATAAGTGAAATGGAGAAGAGATAAAATAGAATTGGAGAATAGAATATGCTGCTCGCTCATGGACACACGTGGCTGAGACTGTGTTGGGCTTGGGCAACAGCAATTGCAAGCGTCGGCTTTGAAGCTGCAGGTTCACAAACTCGGCAAGGTGAACATTGCTCTTTTTCGTCTTCTGCATGTATGCAATAATGATACTACATGCAATAATGATACTTACTGATTGGTTAGCAGCATTGAAGTTCCCATGTAGATAGCAACATGTAGGTTATAATTGTGTTAGAGTTCCATCTGTAGCTAGCTAGTACTTAAATGGGAACTCTGTTTCACATTTGTATGTGACTAAAACTTCTGGAGGGCGTATAGCGATAGCTCTATGTAGTACATGGATATACCCTTAGTTTGCACTGTCCTATAATGAACATGCATAAGCAACTACAAGCCGTTACTGCCAAACTTCCAAGCTGGTATTTTCCCTGAGCTGGCAAACCACTTCACGTTTTAAAATGTAAAACACAGTTGACATTTTCACTGAAATCAGTCAGTGCTAGTTACAACCGGAATTGGATGTACAACCAGTTGGTCACTTATTTTGAGACGGAGGGAGTAGAAAAAGCAAGCATTTTGTGTGAGGCGGGATTATATAATAGTGGCTTAATTAAAGTGTCGCCATCTCTTTCCGGTTTTTTTCTTGCTCGCATTTGGCATTATTTTTGTTGACTCAATTCTTCTCATAGGAATTACCACTGGTTGTGGAGATGATCCAGCTGAGCTGTTAAGCAACAGTTGAGATGATTGTGCTGTCACATCTGCCGAGAAGCTCTGCTCGTTAAAGAGGCGATGTGGTGTTTCTCTTACTGTATTTATATTGTTTTGCTTGCATGGATTGACAGTTTTGCGGCGCATATGTTTGTAAAGCAATGAGTCGATATTCAATGCATTGGTATAATGAGAAGCTGTCGTGCTATAGTTCGAACCTTGAACGATGTGGTTTAGTTATGTGGTTCAGACTGACCTTGGTTGTCTTTTCTGTTAGAGCTATGAAGCACTTCCTCCTAGATCTGCACACTTGATAGTTCATTGTGCATATGTTGTTCATTGTGCTGATGTGATACACTGATACCACGAATCACGTCAGACAATTTTATGTCACCGGTCATGATGTGAAAACTTGATAATTCGATACCCTTTTGCTGAATAGTTTCATCGGTCATGAGCTGGGTTCTGCATTTCAAAATACCATAATGACCAGGAAGTCTTGCATGCTTCAAACACGATGTCATGCTCCCACTTGCTTCTGATAATCTTGAACCAAAAGTATGCCTATAAATTAGATATTTTTTCAGTCAAGCCTTTCCACTAGTACACATGACTGGTAAAGCTTGGTAGTACGGTGTTCACCTCTGGCAGCCTATCTTTAACCCATTTAAAAATCATACTGGTAAAAGGAACACAAAGATAGAAAGAAAGAAAGATGCACCCTGGGGAGGGCAAGCCGGCAGGACATGATGGACATACATGTAGGACACGCCGTTGGATATTTATTTTTCTAGCCATAGAGAAGAACTGCTAAAAGTCTAGTTTCGTTGCTTGGCGGTTTTTGGTACGGTGATAATTTTTTGTTTCTATATCCATTCATTGTGTTGATGCTCATATTCTTCTGTGGTTTACTATCCGATCGACATGCTAGCTAAGTTGATTTTGTTTAGATGATAATAAGTACTCCCTCTTCTTAAATATAAGATGTTTTAGCTTTTTTTTTTTCACATTCACATATGTCTTGATGCATCTAGACAACTTTTAGTCTATATGTTCACTCGTATTAATCTGTATCTAGTCAAGATGAGCAATAGCTAAAACATCTTATATTTAGGAACGGAGCGAGTACTAGCTACCATTGAGAAATGCAATTATCCTCTTTTTTACCTTTTCCTTGCACGCGCCATTGATCTTGCAGTTTCAGCCTTGACTGTAAGATCATATCAACTAAATCTTCAACATTTGAGGATATTTGTCGATGGGGTGTTTTAGTTCAAGGACTGACTATGCCAGCATGATGAGTAGGCGACTGGCGAGCCTCGACGAGTTGGACTTGTTCATGCCCTGGCTATGGGTCCCCTAGCCCCTGGAGCTGGCCTCTGCTACTCGCGGACACCCTACCGAGGAGGCTCACCGAGTGGCTGGTGACGTCGAGGGAACCGAATCACATCCATGACAGCTGTCGAGGTGCTCGCAGTGACCAGGCCCCGAACACACGCTGCCACCCAACATGGTTCATTGTCATCTGATATATACTACAATAAACAGATCGGCATTTAAGTGTTTGTCTAAATCCAGTAACTAACATTTAAAAAATGTGCTTGTAGGAGGATCCGGAATTCCGCATGAGCTGGTCTTGTGCGGGCTCTCGGAGAGTACCTGCCGTTTAATGTGGTAATGGCAAAATATGGCAACCCACCATATTTAATATGTACACTTGGTCCATTCTTTGCTCTGAAATGACTAACACTTGAATGACGGTTTTTTTCCCATGGATGATATTTTGTTTTACAGGAAGCGAGTTGGACGATAAGATAGGCGAACCAAGAAGATGACCCAGAAATCTGCATGCATCCGGCCATCATTTGAGCGATGTACATATGCATTTTGAATTTCTTTTGTGACTAGCACTCTGTGTTTGTGTTGGCAGCGGACGGTGTCGCCCTATGAGTGGTACAAGGTGCCAGGGGCGGAGCCAGGATCTGAACATGTGTGTGTGTGTGTGTGGGGGGGGGGGGGGCGAGTTGAAAACATAATTTTTTTTACCATTTCTAATAAATAGTTCGATCATTTTAATTACTATTTGTGTGAAAATGACTACATATCTATATCTAAAAGACATTTAGATGGGATATGCCAATGTTAGTATGATATATCAGAGTACCCATAAATCCATATTTTGTGTCACCCATTATTATCAAATTTCATTGTAATTTAAAGTGCCAAGGAAATAGTTATGTTATTGCATTACTATACGCACATGTTAAATTTATAGTCTAATACCAACTTAACAAAATTATTAGCTTGTAAAGTACAACTGTGACGATACAATCTTAGAAGGTGTGCACCAATTAGCTAGACTAATGTGGAGTAATTAATGAAACAAAGCTAGAGTAACCCTGGGTACACCGGTGTACCTTAGAAGTTGAGTGCTTGATCATCTACAACTATGATCTCGATGGACTGCCTGACTGGACCGTGGCAGCTCCGTCGTCAGCCATGGCATGCAGAATCAACGGAATCTAGTGGTCTTCTAGCTCCCGGTCGGCAGCTGACAAGCCGGAGCAGCGAGGCTGCAAGCGCCGCCGCCGCTGCCCAATAAGTTTCGATCAAGATATGAGTTCTTAGGGTAAGGGCTATGAGTCGATACATCTGACCGGGACAAAGGAACGCACGAAGGAGTCACAGTTTGGATTGGCTTCCTGCACCCACACGATCGATGGATACATGTGTTGTTGGGATTTTCTGTTGCCGTTTGGGCTTTGATCTCTAATATACTAGATGGATTAGTGCTAATATGGGATTAAGTACTGATTAATAACAGTGATTAGTGCATGTATTATTATAGGTATGCGCCCTCAAATCTTGAGGGGGGCCGATCGTTGGGGGGGGGGGGGGGGTCTAGCCCCTGCAAGGTGCTGTCCGTTCTGCACATGATGGCGATGTTTTGTTTATCCCAAGCAAACTCCCAAAGACATGCCTCGAGGAGTGTGCCATAAATTCGTCACCGATCACCCGCCTGTTGGCCCTGCATCTACTATTTTGGCATTGGGCTTGGGTCGCATCATGTCTGCTTAGTCTATAGGTAACCCCTTCATCGCTTAGTGATCAAATTTTCACCTGTCACCCTCTTGTTGCCCCTGCATCTTCTCTTTGGCCTTGGGCCTTGTTCTCGGGAGGCACTCGGCTGCTAATAGGTTCCATGGTATGATCTTGGGTCGTGGTCTGGTATCATGTGAGGGTTTCATCCTTCAAAAGGGTGTTACCTGCCAGATCAAGGGATTGTTGGACATTAGCCGTGAGAGTTTTGCTGCTCCTAACAGGTTTTGTGGTCTGATCTTTGATAACGATTTCTTCTTTCAACAGGGATGTGATCCGGTCTGCGGAGAGAGTTTCATCCTTCAAAAGGGCGTTACCTACCAGATCAAGGGATTTATGGACATTGCCTGCAAGAATGTTGCTGCTTGGCTCCCATGTCTGCTCGCCAAGGCCCTATCTCGTGACTGGGTGGTGCTCTGGACTTCATGGCTACCATAGAAGGTAATTATGCCATCTTTAGGAGGGTAGCATGTTTCACTGGTATGTCCTTGTTGCATTGAAGTCGAGTAACCAGTTTTGTTTATGAACAATAATCCAATGGGACCTCAAATGATCATTGTATTGTCTCCCAAGTTGCACATTTTATTTTTTAAAGATTTAAAAAGTTGTTAAACAATTCCAGTGGATGAATGTGTATAAAGTTTCAAAATTCTTCTTGAAATTTTAGCCATTTTGCCGTCGGAAACTTGGCAGTTATGCCAGGTTCTATCTTTTAGTGTTTTGAACGGTCTTTATGTGGTCATGGTCAATCGAGGAACTGCTTGCTAGCATGGTCTTGTCTTGATGAACCTCTGGGCATGGTTCAATTGTGTTTCGACAATCTTTAGTCCTTTCTTATTCCACAAAAAGGGTTACTGATAGATCAATAGTTTTTTCTGCAAATAATTACTAGTGAGTCATGAGTGACAAAGCAGAGGGGTAGTTCAGAGACCTTTAACATTTATATAACTCTTGAAATCTGCAAGTAGTTGAGCGTTCAGGAGGACTCACTAAAATTAATCTAATTAGTTATGATGTTGTGATTTTTTGCAGTGGTAAACGTTAAAGTAAATTGCATGTTTTGTTGTCTCGATTTTCTCCCCCCGCAAATTCCAAAAATAATCTTCTTGCTTCTTCCATGGGCGTCCTACTACCGAAACCGACTTCCGCCGTTGCTAACCGCATTTTCCTTTGCTGGCTCTGTTGCTTCCCATGGTTTTGCAATGCATGGTTCTCGGACATGACTTCCTTTCATTGTGTCAGTTGATGATGGTCCATGGGCTTTGTGCTTTTGCTCTTCTATTCATGCTTTCTTATTGGAGGCCTCCTGCTTATGTGTTTTCTTCTTGCATTTATGAGAGCAGGTATCCCTGTTGTATGTCACCTCACCTGACTGTTTATTTTGTTTTCTGTATGATTTACCGACTTTTGACCCTAGACGTTGTTGTGTGTCGTGCAGGTAAGTACAACTATGTTTGCTCTCTGGTTTTGTTGTGTGATCTAAGTGACTCCCTATTTATGAAAATTTCTTCTACACAGATGGCGCCAAGTCCACCTCATTCCACTATATTCCAAGGAGCGCAGATGATATTTTTTCCGAGTTTTGTGTGTGGATTATCTGGGCCATTCTCTGGCATGGGTGGCATGATAGATCTGTGGTGCACCCTGGCTGCAACGACGACGACATGACTGCATGTATATGCCTTCCCAGCTTATTACCTCTGGTTTCCTGTCCGTCTCCACGGCACAAAGCGCTACTCCTCCCGCACCGGCCATGCTCAGATGCTGGAGAGGGATTTCGGCGGCAAGACGAAGAAGATACGCCCTCCTTTTTGCAGCCATTATCCGGCAGTGGTACTGCTTTGCTGGCAGCAACCTCCCGCGCCTCGTGCACGGTTGTAGGCCTGGCTGGCCCTCGACTTCGACTACTTCCTTGGCCGCCTTTGTGCTCGCTGCAGTGACCTTCTAACATCTTGTATTGGTGCTCTGTTTAGGTTTGAGTGGCATGATTTGCAATGACATGTTTGTAAGTGGCAAATCAGGATGCTTCTCCTCATACAAAGAAAGGGTATCATGTTATTACAAATTTAGGTGCATTTGTAGAGTATTTTGTCAAGTGGTGATAGCTATATCACCTAGTCCGCTCCCTACGTCTAGCAGGGTGTGCTCTGTTCACCTATCGAGTGCAGTGATGCTTGCTAGAAGTGTCCATGTTTTTTTGTATGGATTTGGTAGGCATGCCATTTGCATTGGTTAATGTAAGACGAGAAGATGAATATTATAGTTGTTCCATCATTTTGTGTACTGTTGATTATGCTATCATCTATTTTGGGGTCTGATATTGACTTCAACATTTATTTTGCTTCTCGATTTTTTTTACTATTGAAGCACCATGTTGGCGAGCTTATTTTGGGGTCATGGGATACTGTTGGCGAGCTTAATGTAGGTCTGGCTGTGGATGGATTGGTGTGGTCTCTCCTCCATGTTGACTGTCATGGGATACTTTGGCTTTATTAGTTTGCCCTTCCCAGCTTATCACCTATGGTTGTCTGGGCTCAGCGCTGCTACTCAGCTGGAGATGGTTTTCGGCGGCGAGACGGAGAAGTGGCGTCCTCCTGCTTGCAGTCGTTATCTGGGGTTGTGCTGATTTGATGACATTCTAGATACTCGCTGTGGCGAAGAAGGTAGCCATGTGTGTGTTTTGAGTTCCTGTTGGATGTTGTTGCTGAATTACTTTGAGATGCCTAGCTAGAATCAGTGCCGATTAATTAATTACTACTAGTCGTTATGTTATGTTTCTAGCTGGATACCAATTGGTACAAGTAAATGAAATGTATTTTCCTTTGTTTTTGAAGCCGCGCATGTACTAGCTGGATACTCGCTGTGGGTGGATTGGTGTGGTGTCTCCTCTATGTTGACGGCCTTGTGCACTTGAGTCAAGAGCATGTCCATGTAAAGGCACTAGCTAGCCTTGATGTTTTGATGTGTGTACTCGAGCCAGATGTGATGCGTTTGTGTTCATTGGGTGTTACTACCTCCTATCTGATAAAATTGCCGTGGAAATTGTACTACGTTAGTACAACTTACCTATACAAGCGGCGGCAATTATTTCGGACCGAGGAGGGAGTAGTATTTTTATCTTCCATTTTATGTCCTGTATGGTCAACCTGAGCTAGCTGATGCAAACATCCATGTTGTGTGTTTGTGATTTTTAGGAAAGAGAAGAAGAAGAAATGTAGAGCTTCCTATGTTTGTGTTTTCCCTCCAGCTCTCGTCAGCGAGCAAGCTGGTGGAGAGTCGGAGGCTTGTATTGGGGCCAGCGGATTGAGCACTTTGGCTTTGTTAGTTTGCCCTTCCCAGCTTATCACCTATGGTTGTCTCCACGGCTCAGCGCCGCTACTCAGCTGGAGAGGGTTTTCGATGGCGAGACGGAGAAGTGACGTCCTCCTCCTTGCAGTCGTTATCTGGTTGTGCTGATTGAATGGCGTGGTAGATATCTAGCCATGTGTGGTGTTTTGAGTTCCTGATGGACGGTGTTGTTGTTACTGAATTACTCTGCGATATCTAGCTAGAATCAGTGCCGCTTAATTAATTACTACTGGTCGTTATGTTCCTACGTGACTGCCAACTGGCACTAGTAGACGAAATGTATTTTCCTTTGTTTTTGAAGCCGCACATGTACTAGATGAACAATGAAGATAAACTTTTGTTCATGTGTATGATTCTTGGGTAATTACAATTAAGAGATGGACTTGGTAGCTGATTGAATACTACTTGTACTTGTTAGTATTAGACGAGGAGTTGTTGGCAGTTTATTATCCATGGATTATACCAAACACTGGTTATGCATGTTGATTATACCGGATATAATATGAGACGCCATGAGTTTGAAGGGATCAAATAAGCAGCCTACAGCTGGCTCTAGAATACTCTAGTACGATTTCTAGGTGGGCCATCGTGAAAACCCGGAGTAGTAACATTTTACACGGGTTAGGGGTTTATTAATTTCGTACATCTCCTGTGGTTTTTTTTACTATTGTTTTTTCTCTTTCTTGTGTGGACGTGACTTATGGGGATAAGGAAGGAACGGAAACACCCTACGTAATTGTAGGGAAGTGAATGGAAATGGTTAATTAGAGGATCTCATGCACGCCTCCGTGAACGGCAGGAAATTAACTAACCCGCCGGCCCGCCCGCTCGTCTGCCACCAATCACGAAACTGTGTTAAATGGGATGTGCGCCATGTCATCGATCCGAGTTGCATCGTGCACGTCAACCGTCCGTTCTACCGTGCCATCCAACAAACAAAGATATGGATGGACACGGGCCGGACTAAAATATACTCCTTCCCGCTCAAGCATTTTCCCCCTCTGGAAAAACAATTCAAACATTGATGTGCCCTCTTTATATACCGGTCCATGGCCGAGGAGCCGCGGGCGGATGCGCGTGACGTGACTTGTGACTTTGGATCTTTGGGCTTGGCGAGGCGAGAGACGAGAGAGCGAGAGCGAGCGGCCACTCCACCCTCCAGGTCACTTGGAGCGGATGCCGGCCGGTGGCGAGTTCTTGGCCGCTTGGGATCCATGAATGAATCAGGTGATCGACCGGTTCGTGTACTAGTTACTTATTTGATGAAGCGGCCATGAGATGAGATGAGATGGTTTTTGTTTTGTAGATTTTTCTTTTTTTGCGAGACTAGACGCGCAGGCAGTCGACGCTCCGGCGAGGTATTGGCGTGAATTAATTAAGCAGGTAGGTAATCCATCCATCCGTCCCCCCATTAGCTAGCTAGTATTGAGGATGAGATTTGTTTGGTTTTGGCTCTCTTGTGTAATTACAAGTCATGGATCCCAGTAGTTAGGTAAAAAAAGAATGAACGATTGGTAGGGAGGGGCTAGTAATTAATTAATTAATTAAACAGAGTTGAGATTAGTCCCCGATGGATCTGGATCTTGTTATTTTTGTTGCTTGGTTTGGTTCATCCATAGAGCGAGCAGGGATGGAAAGAAATGCACCGCGCCAGAGGTCATACACGACGTACGTACTACTCCCTCCTGTCCCTGGTAGTATTCAGACCCGCGTCAGCACATATATACGCATATGGATCGATCCTGTGCTCATCCTTGGAATTCAGATCCTTGACGCGCGCGGCAGCATACCTTGTGCCGGGTACTCGGGATCGCTCACGTTGATCTGTCCCCGAGAGCGCTCCACGAACGTCGGGTCGTATATATACACGCGCACGTTTAATTGCGTCGATCCAGCGTGCACCCTAATTAACTTGGTCGGCGTGGATGGTCGGACATCTATAGCTTCTCTCAGCATTTCAACTATATGATATTACTGTAAACATCATGGTTTTCGTTTCCTAGAAACAAACACCAGATGAAGCTGATTCCATGTGGACTGACAAAGTTCATGCATTGCAGGCAATAAATATGTAGCAGCATTGTAAGATATAAAGCTACCAATAAGAAGGTGTATTAACAGGAACTTTAGACACAAACAACGCTGGGGATCAATTCTGATTACTCTCTATAGTCCACCAAACATAAAAGTCTTTTGCCTTGTTTAAAAAAAAAAGGTTCTTGGTATAAAATATGCTTAAAGCTCTTAAAAATAGTTTTAGAGTAATAAAAAACAAAAACAAAATATGATCAAAGTCTTTGATGTTACAAGGTTGATTTTGGTTGTGACCGGGGTTATTTAGGTAAGTAAACTCCGTAAATCTGGCATATTAGTTTCAAGTATGTTGACATGCATCAAGATAATCCACTACAAACCAAATAGAAGATCCTTTTGAGATAGAGAACACACATATATTCTATTAAACTATGGCTGAATAGCCAACTCTACCTAGATATATCAGCATTGAAGTTTGTGAGCTAAACAACATGGCCTCTTATGAACTTCCTTTGTATCCAAGGTTCATTGAATCTGGTGACGGCGAGCAGCGGCGACCGAATCATATTTGGGGAGGAGGTCGGAGGGCGGGTGCTACGGGGTGTCGGCGGTGATACGTGGAGGCCGGTGGAGGCTCGCATGCACGTCGGCGGCGGAGTGAGCATGGGCCGAGCAGGGGGCAGTTGTAGATGCTGGGGTGGGGAATTTTTTTTTTTCCTGCGGACGGTTGAGGTCGAGTATATTTAAGAGTCGGCCGACTCCTAGAGAAAATGTTTTTCCCCTTTAAAGATTATAGGGGTTTGGTTAGGTGCGGTTTAGAGAAAAAAAAACCTTGATTTTTCTGCTCTAACTAAATATAAGGGATCGGCTAGGGACGCCCTTGAGGGAGAATCAGGCCGAGCATGCATGTGCAAAACAAAATGATCAGAGAGCTATAATTGAGCTGATTGGGCGATTGACATGGACACTGAAAACTAAATAGCAATGAAGATTGGGTGAAAACTAGGATGGGGTCCTGGTTGAGCGGTAATTTGAAAGATACCTGGAATTAGGGTTGTAATTTTGCCTTGAAAAGCCTGCTATTCATGTCAGAATACTATTGCTGGGAAGCAGCCACATAGGAAAATGTGAATATGAGGAGCGGTGGTGCACCCAGAAGCTAGCTCCAGAGAGCACAGGGGTATGAAAGGAGAAATTAACATGAGATGCTTAAATCCTTCAACAAAAGCTTCCATGGAAGTAGAAGATAGCACTAGTATTCCATGGTGCACGTTTCGAGGAAACGGCCTTCCTTCTCTTTGCGATGATAGCTACATTCTGAAAACCGCAATCACGAGACAGAACTCCACACACTTTGAGCAGCACTGCACTCAGAAAAACAGGTTGGCGTCGGCTCGGGTTCACAGCAAAAAATCTCTTACCACAATATTACGGTTGGAACTTGGAAAACAACCCCAAGAAAATGTGAAGATGAGTCAGCCAGGAGCCCAGGAAACACATCAGCAGCAGCACAAAGCAGAAGGTACTAAAGATTCTCCCAAGGAAGTCAACTGTCGGATAGGACAATCACCACCATCAGTTCCTTAACTAAACATCTCAGTAGTCTTCATGCTAACATGAACAGAGTTAAGACTCCTGCTCCGTGACCACAAGTTACTGCCAGACACAAGGCACAAGAGCTTACTCATACCACGACTTCATCAGCTCACAAAACAGTATCCTTTTACGATTGGTCTCAGTGTATCTGTAAAAAGGATTAGCCAATCTGCGACCACCTCGACGGTTGGCATCATGGCAGGGCACTCGTCGAGAACCGGCAGGTGGACGACCTCTCTGAGCTCGACGATCTGGATCTTGGACACCACCCAGTCTGAGCCATAATCCCATGACGAGCTCCAGCACTACGACGCTGAAGCTGTGCACGTCGCTCTTCCCAAATGTCTTCTCCTGAAGCATTGGACACAGGAATTACAGCACTAGAGACTGGACACAACAAAAGCATGTCACGATCGACTGGGCGTCAGCTAGAGGTCGACAGACATAGACTAACGGGGGTTCCAACAAGAGTTACCCGGTGTATCGCCGGCTTTTAAGCGCCGCTGTAACTGAACAAATGCTCAAACCGAAGATATAGAGGAAACCATCTGCTCTCCCGTCTTCTTCCTCTGCAGTTATTGTAGACAGCTTCACCTCGCGTCAGCAATCAGCGCACAGTGGCAACACGGCGACGGGGACTTGCAAAATCCGCAGGCGCCATCATCATCAGATTTCTTCCACAGCTTCAGATCAGCTCCTCCTGGAACCTGTGAGTAATTTCTTTCCTTCCCGGTATAGCCTCCTCGGAGGCGACTCTGAGCACGTAATTCCTGTTCAACATTGTGGTGACACGATCCACCTCTGTCAACTGCATATCCTTGCACCAAATCTTCCATGAGTCATGGCGCATAGAAGAGAATACTACTCCCCAGGCTCATCTGCATCCGAAGACGCTAACTCTGTTTCAAGTCACTGTCCTTCCAACGACAATCTATAAACTAGCCACACGCTAAAAACTGTAACCACAAGATAAACTCCACACTCCAGGCAACAACAACTCACTTAATGAAACAGGTTGGTGTAGCCTCAGGTTCAAGAACAAAAAAGACGCAGCTCTTGCCAGGATACTTTTGTTGGAAAGCAACCACAAGAAAATGTGAGTATGGCTATATGAGGAGGCAGTATGCACACACAAGCTCCAAAAAAGCACAGGGGCGTCAAAGTGGGGGATCCCTGAAACCTTAATATGAGCAGAGGACGAATGTACTGAATATTTTCCTGAGCAAGTCAACTATCAGATAGGACGAACAGTCGCCATCATAAGGGAAAAAGAAGTTGCTACTACTTACGATCTGACAAAGACCCAATAGCATGTTTTATACCATCAGTTCCCTGACTAAACAGCTTACTAAGTTGACAAGAACAGAGTTAAGACTCTTTCAGCTCACAGAACCAATCACACAGTATCCTTCTAAAAATAAGCTCGGTGTATCTATAACCTCTCCACACACCTTTTGATTGCCACAATGTCTCGCGAGAAATGAGCGGCTGTGTTCTTCATGAAGATGTATGTAATGTGCTATCTGAAGGCACTTGTCTTGGACAAATGCAGAGGATAATGCCAGGCACTGGAACCACAGCCATCAACATGAGACGTCAAGAACCCTTGTGGCTGGACAATTCAGGAGGAAGCATCCCCTGGATCCTCCTGGCATGAACAATTTATGTTTCAGTTCTCTTGTGATGGATCCTATCTTTGGAGTGCCAATTTAACTTTGCTTTTGGTTGTCGATGCAGTCCTTTTTTTTTTTTTTTTGCTTCCAAGGGCCCTTGTACATTTTATATATGTGACACCATGCGATAGTCATATAGTGCACAGATTTCAATCAGCTATTTGCTATGATGATATACTAATCTATTTATTTTTAATACAATATGTTTTTATTGGATACTAATATTCAGATTCAATTGATCTGCTCCAAAATACAGAGAGTTGTGGATTTTTTTTGTGTGGTTTAAAAGAGGTCATCAATATTGCAGGTTATTGCAGGACTGGTAGGTTGACGATTGTGATCTACTATTACCATCTTCTCTAATAAATACTATTCTTGAAGTATTTAATTACATTTTTGTAAGTGGTCATCTGGGCTATTTAGTCCTGATGAACAAGATTGCTAAGCTAGTAAATGAAAGTTTCAGAAGGGCTACACTTGCTACTGAAAGTTTTAGAAGGGCTAGGTTTGCCATAAGTGTAAGATAAGACTAGTTAGACCAACCAAAGTTGAAGCTCCCCTTTCCCACGGTGACCGGATGAGTAAAACCTTGATCAATACTCCCTCCGTGACCACAAGCTGCCGCCAAACACAGGGCAGCAGAGTTTGCTCACAGTACTTCATCAGCTCACAGAAGAAACATGGTATCCTTCTACAACTGAGATCAGTGTATCTACAACTGAGATCAGTGTAATGCAAGGATAATGCCAATCCTTCTTCAGCAAGGAGGTCGGCATTGGAAGACGGCCATCAGTAACACAAGAGATTGTGCTAGCTCAATTCTGATCTGTAGAATATATGTCTAAGAACCCTTGTGGCTGGACAATTTAGGAGGACGCATTCCTTGGATCCTCCTCAGCTCAGCCGGCGCCTCCCGGTTGTAGCCACTCACGGAATGTGAGTTCTGTCACCGCCTGGACGGTTCAGTTCACAGCAAGCCACTGGTTGAGCAGCGGCAGGTCAACGACCACCCCTTCTGCCAGCGTCACGTCCCTCCGCTCCCTGCAAACGTCCACCGGTCGTACACCCCGCTCTTCTTGGTGTCTAATTAACGCAACAAAACCATGTAATGACTGGGCATTAGCCAGCGGTCGAGACGTAGACCAATGAGGGCTCCACCAAGAGTTACCGCCATTGAGCCTGGCTATAACTGAAGAAATGCTCAGACTGAAGAAACCAAGAAAAGCATCTGCTCTCCCAACTCTCGCATGTCTTCTTCCGCTCCAGTCATTGTAGATAGCTTCTGCGCAATGGGCACTTACATATCCAGGGGCGCCAGCCATCATCAGGTTTCTTTCCACAGCTTCAGGTCAGCTCCTCCTAGCAACTGTGAGTTGTTCCTTCCTTCTCAGTATAACTTCTCAACTCTAAATATGTAGTTCCTGTTCAACATTGTGGTAACGCGATCCACCTCGGGCAACTGCATATCCTTGCACAAAAGCTTCCATGACTCATGGCGCATAGAAGAAAACACTACTCCCCACTCCCCAGGGTCCTCTGCATCCGAAGACGCTAACTGCCTAACTCTGTTTCAAGTCAGTGTTCTTCCAATGATGATCTAGAAAATAGGCACATGCTAAAAACTGTAGCCATGAGATAGAACTCCACACTCCGAGCAACAACAACAACGCATGGTTGGTATAGACTCAGGTTCGGAACAAAAAAACAGGCAGCTCTTACCAGGATACTTTTGTTGGAAAGCAACCGCGAGAAAATGTGAATATGACTTTGAGGAGGCAGTGATGCACATACACACACAAGCTCCAGAAAGCACAGAGGTGTGAAAGGGGGAGATCCCTGGAAATTTAACATGAGCAGAGAACAAATGTACTGAATTTCTCCCGAGCAAGTCAACTATCGGATAGGACAGTCACCATCACCAGGAATAGAAAAGTTACTCCTACTTTCGATCTGAGAAAGACCCAATGGGATGTTTTATGTTCTCTGACTAAACAGCTTACTGGTGTTCATGTTGACAAGAACAGAGTTAAGACTCTTCTCATACTACATCAGCTTACAGAACAAACACAGTAACCTTACACAATTAAGTTTGGTGTATCTATAACCTCTCCACGCACCTTTGATTGTGACAATGTCTCGCGAAAAAATGAACGGCTGTGTTCATCATGTAGATGTATGTTGTAATGTTATATCCGGTCAATCGCCATGAGGCACTTGTCTTCGACAAATGCAGAGGATAATGCCAATGCTTCCTTCTTAAGCCAGGAGGTCGGCACTGTAACCACGACCATCAACAACACGAGACGTAAAGGTATCACGACTCTGATCTGCGCAAACAGAGTTAAGAACCCTTGTGGCTGGACAATTCGGGAGGAAGCATCCCTTGGATCCTCCTCAGCTCGGCCACCACCTCCCGGGAGTCGGGCCGGTCATCCTTGTCCGGAGTCACGCACCGGAATGCCAGCTCTGCGACCGCCTCTACAGTTGGCATCACGCCAGGGCACTCGTCGAGCACCGGTGGGTCGACGACCTCCCTGAGTTCGCCGATCTGGATCTTTGACACCACCCAGTCCGCCAGCGTCACGTCCCTGCGCTCCCTGCGCACGTCCACCGGGCGCAGCCCCGTGACAAGCTCGAGCACGACGACGCCGAAGCTGTACACGTCGCTCTTCTCGGTGAGCTGGAAGGAGCGGTGGTAGTCCGGGTCGAGGTATCCCGGCGTGCCCTGCGGCGCGGTGCAGCAGACGACGACCTCCCGGCCGGTGGCCGTGGAGCAGGCGTCGGGCTGTGCGAGCAGGCGCGAGAGGCCGAAGTCGCCGAGCCGCGCGCGCATGTCGTCCTCGAGGAAGATGTTGGAGGAGGTGACGTCGCGGTGCACGACGTGGGGCTTGACGGCGAAGTGGAGGTACTCGAGCGCGGACGCGATCTGGGCGGCCATGGCGAGGCGCGTCCGCCAGGGGAGCGGCGGCGTGGGCGGCGGGACGACGCCGCGGCCCCGGCGGTGGAGGTGGTGCGAGAGGGTGCCGTTGGGCACGAAGTCGTAGACTAGGAGCAGCGCGCGCGGGTCGGCGCAGAAGCCGTGGAGGCGGACGAGGTGCGGGTGGCGGAGCGCGGAGAGGATGAGCACCTCGTTGCAGAAGGACTTGGTGATGGCGGCGGCGGCCGAGGGGAAGGCCGGGCCCGGGGAGGGCGGGACGTGGAGCCGCTTCACGGCGGCGGGGCGGCCCGCGGGCGGGAGGTACCCGAGGTAGACCGTCCCGAACCCGCCGTCCCCGAGCTTGCGCCCGGCGTCGAACCCGGCCGTCGCGGCGCGGAGCTGCTCGTAGGTGAAGGCCGGGCGGTTGTGGTGGAGCCCGTGGCGGCGGAGGAACGCGGCGGCCCGGGAGGACTGGGCCAGCGACGGGACGCCGCCGCCGCCCTCCTCCTGGCCGCCCGGGCGCGGGGCGCGGAAGCGGCGGACGGCGATGGCTACGCAGAGGTAGAGGAGTAGCAGGATGAGCAGCGACGCGGCGCAGACGAGCGCGGTGGTGAGCACGGTGCTTCCGCCACCGCCCCCGCCGGCGGCGGCGCTGCTGGACCGGAGTGGGTGTGGGCGCGGGTGCGGGGGAGGAGGGGCGGCGGGGTCGCCCAGCTGGGACGCGGCCGGCGGGAGGAGCGCGGCGGCGGCAAGGAGGAGGAGGAGCGGGAGGCGGAGACGCGGGGGCATCTGGGCTCCGGCGCCTCGCGATCCAGGTTCGATCGAGTCGAGGAAGCAGAGGGGAAATGCGAAAGGGGGAGGTTTGCTTCTGCTGCTGTGGCCAGTGCCAGCGGAGTGCACACACACGAGAGTCGTTATCACGTCAGCACATGGGCTGTGGGGCCAGCCGGGGGAATGCGATTCTGCGGTGTCCTCGTGGGCTCGTGGCGTTTAGTTTTGGAATTGCAACGAATCGTATCTGGAAATTTTCAACGGCTGGAATAGTTTTAGGACAAATATGTGAAGAAACAAAAATGTAGGGTTGGCAATGCCAGATGTAGGATTCACTTCTCTGAGATCCTTGGGCCCAGAAACCACCTATGTTTTATGTGGGAATGAGACATATAATGGGATATTACTTTGCAATATTTTTTTTCGTTCACATTTTTTGATTAATAAAGTGTGTGTCCTTATGCATTTTTATTACTCCATGTATATAAATGGATAGTTAGGTACCCGTCGGGTATAGATATGAAGGTATGGGCGGGCAATGTATGAGCTTATGGATATGGACGTGGATATGGAGGGAGGTTTCACCTTCCAAAACCGCTCCATTGTTATCCCTACTTGCAAGACTATGCCTTATTACAAAAATAATGAAATGTTTAACCTAAGAATGAGCGGTGCATAACCAAATGTTGTGGCCATTAGTCCCCGTACATAATGACTAACATGTGATACTCGAGAATTAGCAATCGAGTACCAATTATTTTAAGATCCTCCTCTTAGTGTCGTTCACATGAATGACATTGGAAAATACGATCAAATTTAAATCATGACCGTTCGATGAAAATACACATAGACACAAACTCATATCAGGAACGATCCGTAGAAAATCTTAAGGTAGAAGGTTTTGCTAACTCTCTTTCAAATGAGAATTGGCCTAGAACTCAATATTCTTATATCAAAATCAAAGAGTGAGCAACCTTTCTTTCTCGTAGCCATGGTTGGTGTTCCATGGATGAGTTGTAGCGTACGTGATGTATTCTAAATTGTGATTGTGTGCATCGTCTAGACATGGAGTAGACGGAGAGGTAACGGAATTCTTCCTTTGTCGGGAGTCGTGACACGGGCCCGTAGCAGAGAGGAAAAAGCCGAAGGGGTGGAGTCAACTCGGCAAAGTGATCAACCGGGCCGGGGCCCGGGGCGCGAACGCAACAGCCAAGTAGGCAGCTCCGGAGCTAGCTAAACGTTTCATTTTCCTTTTTTGATTAGGCAGCTGAACGTGGTGGCTTGGCGTCCCGCTTCAGCGGCGCGGCGAGGGATGGGATGATCGGATCGGGATTTGGGTTAGGCGGGCGGAGGTGCCGACCTGCCGTTGATTCGGTTGCCGCTCGGCTCGGGTTAATGCGCGCATGCTCCGCTGATGGCGACGTAGACCCGATCACAAGTACGGTGTCGATTCCGAGTTGATTAGCGACGACTTCAAGCTCCTGAAAGCGACGGCGACGTGGAATTTGTAGTCAGTAGGCTGGGATCATTAAGGTTGTGCGGGGTGATTAGGAATGGATGATGCCAGCCACCGCGAGTGGGGAAGTACTAGACCGCTACTCAGTCTACCGGTCCTCGTCAAACATAAAAGATGGACGAGGAGCCGTCCGTGTGTTGAAAATAATTTCCGGAGCGGTGGTCGCTGGCCACGGCTCACCGGACAACCACGCCAATTTACGAAAAAAAAAAAAATTCCAGCGGTTCCACGCTAACAGTCCATTTCAGTCTCAATTTCTGTATTTGTTCTGTGTAACAAAAAAAGGTCCGTTTTTCTCCTATGTAGCAAAAAAAAAAGATTTGTCTTAAAGAAAATAGATAGACCTCGCCGGATACTTGGCCGGAGACATGGCTAGGAAACTCTCGCTCACCGGATAATCTTGTAGCAAAATATTTGTACTGCTATAGCGAAAACTTACAATAGTTATAGGGAAAAAAATTATATTGTAGAAAAAGTTGACCTGATATTGCGGGAGTTCTCGTAGCAAAAAGTTTGTACAAAAAAAAGCAAAAAATAAATATATAAGTATGGAGCAGAATTCCGGCCGAGCACCACTTGCCCTCGCATCATCTCCGGTGAAGTTGAGGCGGGCTTGCAGCACCACCGGCGGCTTTAGTAGCACCGTCGCCTCAAAAGTCCAATCTAGCTCTTCTAGAGTCCTCTTCCGACACCGCGCCGGAGAGGGGGATCTTCACCGGAGCCTCTACATCTCCATGATTGCTTCCGGACACATGTGTGAGTAGTTCATTCTCGGACTACGTGTTCATTGCAGTAGCTAGATGCTGCTCTCTCCACTTTGTGTCACCATTTTGTGAGCTGCCTAACATGATCAATACCACCGTCTTGTAATTGATACATGTTGTGTTTGCTGGGATCGATAAACCATGAGATTTTGATTATTTTGTTCATGTCATATTGAGATGCTTCACTTATATCTTCAGAGAGTTTTAATCTTGTCTTGCAATTCTATCTGGCGTGCATGATTTCCTTGGCCAAGTTGTTGTATGAACGTTCAGGAGAGGGTTTATATGCTAGATAGTTGGTTCATGACCCCATTGTTCTTTAATTTTCTCAAGCCACTTTCTGTCATGTCCGAACTCCACCGATCCCAAAAAGTCTCTAGGCGGCAATGGATTAGTTGTGACCCCATTGTTCATATTTGCAACATCAGGGCAGCCTGCCGTCAAGTTTATCCACTTTGTAAACCTATAAAAAACAGTTCTATTGGTCCATTCCCCTCCTTCCGCGACATGTCCATCCTCCAACATGCCTACCGCAACAACAACGGTTTCGATTCCATCTATGTTGACTTATTCTATGGGACAACAACGTTGTCAAAATCACCCTTAAATTTTATATCATATATATCATCCGGAGGTTTGATCATGCATGTTGAATTCTCTTCTTTGATCATGAAGCTGCAGTCGCTCGGACTGGGGCCGCTACAACCTGACCAGTAGGATCCATTGGTCCTATTGCCTCCAGGTACTCATGTTGTCTGAAAACTATCTCTCCGGTCCAACCTTATTCATCCGGCTTCCAAATAGTAATGATTTGCACGAAAATGGGCTAAGTAGTGTTGTTCTTTTGCTAAATTTTACTTGACATGGTTAGGGGGGCAACGGCCCCCCTGAGCTACATGTAGCTCTGTCACTCTTGGTGAGGCATAATATCATCACTACTATACATTTATTTGTTATCTCATTGCAACACACACACATACATTGAGCTATCGAGCAATTAATGTGAGTGGGTCATGACGACAATTTTACATTTTTACCAGATTTATGTTTTCTCCTCATCAATCTTAAAACGATTAGTAAGTAATTAAAGTATCTTACATACTCACATCATTGAACCAACAATCTCCAAGTTTAGGAGAACAGATTAGACAGAAGGAAAGAGCAGGGTCGCACTTAATTCTCTGTAATTTAGGTAGATCAAACACAAAAAGCTCTCAGACACAATTGATTTTATAACCACAATGATGGGCCTCTAGGATGTCTCACTTGCTAACAACCAACTCTCACGGCCAATCCATGATGGCATTGGTGCGTTCAAGAGCTTGCATCACCTCTATCTCAAGGATAACATGCTCGTAAGTATGGTGCCGCCGAGCCTCAAAACCTGCACCATTTTCATCAATATCAATATCCTAGGAGACTACCGTTTATGCACACTTTTTCTATTCAAGATTAAAATCTCAAATTGCGCGATCATACTCAATATAAACAAATTATGCTCATATCCCATACAAATCGTGCTCATCAGAGGTAATGGAATTGCTCTATTACCTCGCTGATGTCCGCTACTCCCTAGGTTTAGTCAACTCATGGTCAGGAAATAACACCTGCAAGGCATGTTTTTGTGTTTCTAAATTTGAGGGAAGGACAGAAGTGCTCATATTACCGGATTATGCACTCGGTTGCACAATAATCTAGGGCATGGGCAACCTTGAAT
Organism: Alopecurus myosuroides; assembly: GCA_028641055.1. NCBI lineage: Eukaryota > Viridiplantae > Streptophyta > Magnoliopsida > Poales > Poaceae > Alopecurus > Alopecurus myosuroides. The sequence goes on from CM054057.1 coordinate 105,835,896, forward strand.
GGGATTTTGGAGATTAGGTTGAGGACAACCATCTCATGGGACATGTTACAGATAGCTTGAAAAACCTTGGTTGGTCTTATAAACTTGACTATTGGGGTCGCTGCCCACATTCAATCCAAAAGTGATGGTGAATATGATTGGCAATTTCAATTTCACGGGCACAACATTGGGTGAGCTTACTACATTTTTTCGTAGGTAATCATGGTTGGATTTGTTATTTAACCCTTTTGTATCACTTGTATGTATCCAAATTTATAGACTTGGATGCATAGACCACTCATTTCCAATAGCTAGAGGTAGAGATATCATTGCAGTAAAAAATGTGAGGGATTTGTAGAATATATGGATTTTCCACAACATGACCCCACTCCTAAATATCTATCAATCTAGACCCCTGGAAGAAAAACATTTTGACCCTTGAGATTAGGGATACCATTGACGCCAAACTCCTTATATATATATGGATTGCTCCCTCCTCCTCGTCGCCATCATAATCAACACTGCCACTATTATGGATCATGGCGGTGCCAACATCCAGCCATCTAATTTTCCGGTGCTCCAGGAGCTCCGGAAGTTAGTGATATAAACTCCCACTTCCTTTCATGTCCGAACTCCACTGATCGCTAAAAGTCTCTAGGTGGCAATGGATTAGTTGTGACCCCATTGTTCATATTTGCAACATCAGGGCAGCCTGCCGTCAAGTTTCTCCACTTTGTAAACCTATAGAAAAACGGCTCCATTGGTCCATTCCCCTCCTTCCACGACATGTCCATCCTCCAACATGCCTACCTCAACAACAACGGTTTCGATTCCATCTATGTTGACTTATTCTATGGGACAACAACGTTGTTAAAATCACCCTTGAATTTTATATCATATATATCATCCGGAGGTTGGATCATGCATGTTGAATTCTCTTCTTTGATCATGAAGCTGTAGTCGCTCGGACTGGGGCCGCTACAACCTGACCAGTAGGATCCATTTGTCCTATTGCCTCCAGGTTCTCATGTTGTCTGAAAACTATCTCTCCGGTCCAACCTTATTCATCCGGCTTCCAAATAGTAATGATTTGCACGAAAATGGGCTAAGTAGTGTTGTTCTTTTGCTAAATTTTACTTGACATGGTTAGGGGGGCAACTGCCCCCTGAGCTACATGTAGCTCTGTCACTCTTGATGAGGCCCAATATCATGGGTACTATACATTTATTTGTTATCTCATTGCAACACACACGCATTGTGCTATCGAGCAATTAATGTAAGTAGGTCATGACGACAATTTTATAGTTTTTAGACGATTTATGTTTTCTCCTTATCAATCTTAAAACGATTAGTAAGTAATTAAAGTATCTTACATACTCACATCACTAGTAGAGAAGTGCCTTTCTATGGAACAGATTCTGTGGCGCATGGCTTCTTGGTGCGCCACAGAAATATATTTTTGTGGCGCACGGGTGGGCATGCGCCACAGAAAAGAGGCATTTTGTGGCGCACGGGACCGTGGTGCGCCACAGAAAAGAGGAATTCTGTGGCGCACTGTGATGGAGGGATGATAACCCAGTAGGCCAACACCAAGGTGTAACTCGGCCCAATGGACGCTGCGCAAGATCCGGCTAAGGATAAAGGAGTTTCTGGAAGGCCCAAGTTCGTAGGCCTCGTAACCCGGATTGTGGGTTACGGTAAGGAAAGTTAGGGTTTTTCGTATGCGGTGTCCGGGTAGGGTTCAGGGTGCGCCTTGGGGGGCAAGCCAGGGGAGTCCGGATGCTTTATAAACCGGCCCCTCGGTCAAGTTTAGAGATCCAAGAGTTCTAGCAATATCGCTTGATATCGAGCATCCAGTGTAACACGAGAGTTGAGTTAATATATCGAGATCGGAGACTCGGCGACTTGATTGCCGGCTACCAGATCGAGTAACATCATGTTTTCCTCTGAGCTAAACCCTCTCCCAAACGCCTGTGTCGTCTTGCCCCAAGATAAGTTACCCCCGGTAACGTCTGCCGTGATTATCCCACGACACACTGGATAAGGGTGCGCCACAGAAATAAGCTTGGGGACCACACCAATGATTGCCACACTCCTATTCTGTGGCGCATGGTGGTTAGTGCGCCACAGAAATATGACATTTCTGTGGCGCACCACTGCCACGTGCGCCACAGAATTCCCATCCCAAAAAATTCTGTCCACACGCACCAACTCCACCCCCCCCCCCCCGGGAACGCCTTTTCTAGTTTTTGACGGAAGAGTTGGCGGTCTAAAAAGCATCAAAAAATAAAACCCTTATAGATGCACGGAGAGTTTAAGGTCTACTTTTTTATCAAATTTTGAAATATGAATTTCGACTTTCTGAGCAAAAGTTCGTTAAAAAAAGTAAAATGGGCATAACTTTTTCATACGATGTCGAAAAAAAATGATCAAGATATCAAAAAAAACTAGAGAGAAAAAGGAATCCAACCTCACGCGCCTTCGGCCTGTGAGCTTTTTTTAGAATCGCCAAATTCCAAAAGGAACAAAAGTTATGGCAGTTTTAAGATTTTGACTAGAAAATAAAAAAAAAGAAAAAGAAATTCTGTGGCGCACCCCTTCATTTGGTGCGCCACAGAATTGTGGAGGCAGGATTCGAAATCCTGCCTCCTCCCCTCCTTCCTCTTCTATCCTCCTCCCCTCCTCTTCTTCCCTTCTCCCCTCCACTTCTCCTCCACTTCTCATCTTCTACCTCTCCACTTCTCTCCTCTCCTCCACCTACTACTCCACCTCTCCTCCTCCTCCACCACCACCACCACCACCTCTCCTCCTCCTCCACCACCACCTCCGGCGAGCTCCTCTGGCGAGCTCCTCCTCCTCCTCCACCACCACCACCCCTCCGGTGAGCTCCTCCTCCTCCTCCTCCACCACCACCACCCCTCCGGTGAGCTCCTCCTCCTCCTCCACCACCACCTCTCCTTCTCCTCCTCCACCACCACCTCTCCTCCTCCTCCTCCACCACCACCACCACCACCTCCGGCGAGCTTCTCCTTCTCCTCCCCACCAACTCCGGTGACCCCCATCCTCCACCCACTAACTCCGGCGAGCATCCGACGAAATCCGGCGAAATTTCGAAATTTCGAAAAATTCCCGCGGCCAGATCTGGCCGCCTTTTTTTTTGAAATTCAAAAAAAAAACTGTGGCGCACCCCCCTTGGTGCGCCACAGAATTGCAAATTTCTGTGGCACACGGCTGAGGTGCGCCACAGAATTGACATTTCTGTGGCGCACGGCCACGGTGCGCCACAGAAAAATTTTCTATGGCGTGAATTCTGTGGCGCACCCCTCTGGCCCCTAGGTGTGCCACAGAATCTCAATTTGGTGCGCCACAGATAGGCCTTTTTCTACTAGTGCATCATTGAACCAACAATCTCCAAGTTTAGGAGAACAGATTAGACAGAAGGAAAGAGCAGGTTCGTACTAAATTCTTTATAATTTAGGTAGATCAAACACAAAAATCTCTCAGACACAATTGATTTTATAACCACAATGATGAGCCTCTAGGATGTCTCACTTGCTAACAACCATCTCTCAGGGCCAATCCATGATGGCATAGGTGCATTCAAGAGCTTGCATCACCTCTATCTCAAGGATAACATGCTCGTCAGTATGGTGCCGCCGAGCCTCAAAACCTGCACCATTTTCATCAATATCAACATCCTAGGAGACTGCCGTTTATGCACTCTTTTTCTATTCAAGATTAAAATCTCAAATTGCGCCATCATACTCAATATAAACAAATTATGCTCATATCCCATACACATGTGCTTATCAGTGGTAATGGAATTGCTCTATTACCTCGCTGATGTCCGCTACTCCCTAGGTTTAGTCAACTCATGGTCACGACATGACACCTGCAAGGCATGTTTTTGTGTTTCTAAATTTGAGGGAAGGTATAAGTGCTCATATTACCGGATTATTCACTCGGTTGCACAATAATCTAGGGTATGGGCAACCTTGAATGGGATTTTGGATATTAGGTTGAGGACAACCATCTCATGGGACATGTTACAGATAGCTTGAAAAACCTTGGTTGGTCGTATAAACTTGACTACTGGGGTCGCTGCCCACATTCAATCCAAAAGTGATGGTGAATATGATTGGCAATTTCAATTTCACGGGCACAACATTGGGTGAGCTTACTACATTTTTTCGTAGGTAATCATTGATGGAATTGTTATTTAACCCTTTTGTACCACTTGTATGTATCCAAATTTATAGACTTGGATTCATAGACCACTCATTTCCAATAGCTAGAGGTAGAGATATCATTGCAGTAAAAAATGTGAGTGATTTGTAGAATATACGGATTTTCCACAACACGACCCCACTCCTAAATATCTATCAATCTATACTCTTTAAAGAAAATCATTTTGACCCTTGAGATTCGGGATACCATGGACGCCAAACTCCTTATATATATATGGATTGCTCCCGCCTACTCGTCGCCATCATAATCAACACTGCCACTGTTGAGGATCATGGCGGTGCCAACATCCAGCCATGTAATTTTCCGGTGCTTCAGGAGCTCCGAAAGTTAGTGATATAAACTCCCACTTCCTATCATGTCCGAACTCCACCGATCCCTAAAAGTCTCTAGGTGGCAATGGATTAGTTGTGACCCCATTGTTCATATTTGCAGAATCAGGGCAGCCTGCCGTCAAGTTTCTCCACTTTGTAAACCTATAGAAAAACAACTCCATTGATCCATTCCCCTCCTTCCGCGACATGTCCATCCTCCAACATGCCTACTTGAACAACAACGGTTTAGATTCCATCTATGTTGACTTGTTCTATGGGACAACAACATTGTTAAAATCACCCTTGAATTTTATATCATATATATCATCCGGAGGTTGGATCATGCATGTTGAATTATCTTCTTTGATCATGAAGCTTGTCGTGGGATAATCACGGCAGACGTTACCGGGGGTAACTTATCTTGGGGCAAGACGACACAGGTGTTTGGGAGAGGGTTTAGCTCAGGGGAAAACATGATGATATGTAATCCGGCAGCCGGCAAGCAAGTCGCGAGTCTCCGATCTCGATATAATAATCTCAACTCTCGTATTACACTGTATACTTGATACCTAGCGATATTGCTCGAACTCTCTCTCTTGGGTCCTTGAACTTAACCTAGGGGGCGGCTTATAAAGCATCCGGATCCCTGGCCCGTTCTCCAAGGCGTACTCTGAGTCCTACCCGGACACTGCTTACAAAACCCTAAACTTCCTTACCGGAACCCACAATCCGGGTTACCAGGCCTACGATCTTGGGCCTTCTAGAAGCTCCTTTATCCTTAGCCGGGTCTTTGCGTAGCGTCCTTTGGGCCGAGTTACACCTTGGCGTTGGGCTACCGGGTTATCATCCCTCCATCAGTAGTCCCCAGAATAGCCTGGGCTTCACGGGATCCTCCTTGAAGCGCTTGCTATTCCCTGTAAAAATATCAAACCTACAAGCCCATAGAGGCCGGGTTAAGGTGCTTTGATAAATAGCTAGGCCTAACTCCAAGGTGGCCATATAATAACCCGGCTTTCTCTAGGTCCTTCTTTACTTTTCCCGGGTCAATGCCCTGATAAGAATGTCAAAGATCCGGCTTACTTTACTCGATAACTGATCCTGATATCGCGGAGAAGATCTCCTCCTTATCTCCGTCCGGATATCTCGTCCAGCACTTAAAGCATATCTCACCAAATCCAGGCAGGTATCCGTTATTCCGAAATTTCCGGCTCCCACCCGTTGGACTAGGTTTATCCGCCCGCACCTTATAAATAGGTGCCCAGGAGATAGCCTAACCCTCCAACGGTTCATTCCAGCTCCTCCTCTTTCCTCACCTCTCGTGCTCGCGCAACATCACCACGAGAACCTCAAGCCCCCTGCCGGAGCAAAACCGCCACCGGCCACGTTCATCTTCGAGCCGCTCCGCGCCGCCGCCGAGCTCCGCCGCCTCACCCTCGTCTGGCTCGCCGGGAGTTGCGAAGGGACATTTCGACTGCGTGATTCGCCGCCGCCGCGTGCTACTCCAATCCCCTTCAGTAAGTTCCTTGTATCCATCAATTCAACCTCGCAATTTCTCGATTTACTCCAGATTGGATCTAGGTCAACCCGCGGGCAGTTTTTCTTGTCGCGTCGGATTAGATTGCTTAGATGCTTGTTAATTCCTCCAATAGCTTGATTGACGGTCACACACCACTCTCCTATCATCATTAACCATTAATTTCTCCGTAGAATCGCCCGCAAGTTTTCCAATCTAGATCCATTTCGTCCCAATTTTCCGCGCATGTCATTGACACCCGGAAAATCCTTTTCTTCCGGTTCTTTTGCTTGCAGTAGATACATGGGCAATCATCCGTCTTCCTCAAACACCTTTGAATACGTAAGTACCCCATAGTTTGTATAATGATGCTTGATACCCGTATAACCTGTAACGTTGCCTTCTAGAATGACACCCGGATAATTCTTAACTTCCATGCTTTCTTGATACCATTCACAAATACTCGGATAGCTCATGGTTTCCGAGTCTTACTTCTTGCACCTTTTTGCCTTGTGTTTTGCAGGTTGATCCCATGGCTCCCAAAAGGCAAGGGAAGCAGCCCGCCAAGGCCAAGACCTCCAACTCCATATCCGCCAACTGGGCGCGATCCACGGTCACGAAGGCTAAGTTAGAAGAGCTGGCCGAGTTAGGGATTCTCCCTTCTCAAAAAGATATCCATTGGAGGGTGTCGGGTGATGAGACCCGGCCCACACCTGCCGACGACGAGGTAATCTGCTTCGTCGAACACGTGGCCCGGGGGTTCCGTCCTCCGGGTCACCCCTTCTTTCGAGATGTTCTGAGCCACTATGGCCTCCGGGTATTTGACATAGGGCCTAACTCTATGTTGAATATTTCCCATTTCATTGTTTTATCCGAGTCATACTTGTACACTCCGCCAAGTTTGGCTCTCTTTATCGAACTCTTCCAGTGCAAGCCGTGCCGCGAAAGCGGTGACGGAGCACTTCTCACTTGCGGCGGGGTATCCATCCAACGCCGTAAGAACTCACCGATGCCAACCCTTAATCTGAATTCCCACGTTAAGCACTGGCACTTATCCTTCTTTTACTGCCACGACACCTCCCCACCCGGCGAGAAGAAACTACCGGGTTACTCGGAGGGCCTCCTCGACATTTCGGAGAAATTCAACGCTTTCGCCCCTGACTCGGACATGGAGGCAATCCAGCCCCTTCTCTCAAAAATATCTGTCTTATCCGCCCAAGGTCTCCTTGGGCTCAATCTGGTCAAGACATGGGTGGATTTCCGGATCCAACCCAACTCTATCCGCACTAAGTTGATGTGCGATTACTCGGGGCATACCACGGACGCACTCCGGTATTCCTCCAAGAACTACCCAGCCGGCGACACCAACAAAACCATCAAGGGCTTCTTGACGGAAAGGTTGGAAGTGATCAAGAACATCGCTGGGTTGCCGCCATTCACCCGGGAAAATCCGGCCCCAGCGGTAAGACCCGATACGTGTAACCTTATTCACACGCCTTTAACTTGATACAACTACCGATTCTCACCTTCCTGTTTTTATCTCAGGCTGATAACGCTTTCTGGAATGTTGAAACCTCTCCTACTACCGGAGACCCGGAGGAAGAAGACGAGCCGGCTGACAATGATGAGGGTATTTATCCGAATCTTGTGTCGTCTTCGCTTGCATAAATTTCCTCTCATTTAACTTTTTCCATCGATACATACTCGGCTTGCAGGGATGGAGGACGAAGACGAGAAGGATGAGGAAGACCCGGAGGCCACCGAGTCCGATCAAGAAATAACAGTCGGGGCCAAGAGGAAGGCCAGAGGAGTGGTGTCCAAGGTTCCTTATTCCACCATGTCTTCCAAACCCTACTCTTTTGATAACATGCACAGACTTAACCAACAGCTATCCAACTCATCGCACTTGAAGGACTCTCTCCCGACCAAGCGTAGGGTGACCCGGAGTTCACCGGGCGATGATCCCCTAAACCCGGGTATGTCCACCTCGCCTAACCGCCGGGCCGGTACTCCTCCTCCTCGCCCCTCCAAATATCCTCAGCGTCACCCCTCCCCCAACCATCCTTTGGCCGGGCAGCTCCGGGTTCCGCTATCAACTACTATGACAATCTCATCGGCTTCTAGTAGTGAACTCCCGCCGGATTACACTGTGAACACCGGGTAAGTCTTTGCTACGTGATGCCCTTACATACCCGATAACTTTCAACTACTCTTGATAACTGCCTTTCTCCTTTTTCCTTAGCGCCCAAGTCACACTTAGTGACCCGGAGAACATAGAAACAGATAACCGGGGGACGAAGGAGCCGACTGATGATGTAGACACCGCGACGGGCGGTGAGGCTGGAGACGGCCAGGGACAAGGCCCCTTTGGTGACCCGGCTCACCAGGAGGCCGGGTCTCCAAAGTCATCCGAGGACGTGGATGAGGAGATTGAGATCCAAGAGACGAGGACGGGTTCCCCAGACCCGGAGACCCAGACGGTCCGGGTCTCGACCCCAAAGTCAGGAAAAATTCTTCATCCAGACGATCAAGCCGCCGGCTCTTCTGGCGTCAGGCCCGAAGACATGACATTCTCCCAAATGCTTAGTGCCCTTCACACCTTGAGGGCCGATGAAGAGAATATCCTGGAAGCTTTGATAGCAAAACATGAGGTAAATCCGAATAACATTGCTTGTATCCTTATCTAGTCCCCAAGTTTCGGGTGAATTTCTTGATAATTTGCTTGGAACTTCATAGTGTGTCCGACTAATTTTTTCCTGTAACTCCACTCAGGCTTTCGTGACCCAGTCTAAGAAGAAATTGGCTAAGGCCACCAAGCTCATTGGAAAGGAGGTGGCTCTGCGTGAGGCGGCCGAGGCTGAGGCCATGAGGAGTGGAAAGATCACGAGAAAGTATAGGAGGAGGGCTCATGCAGCCGAAGATAATCTAATGAACCTTTCTGTTCAGATTGCTGATACGTATCGCGCTTTGATCGGTATGATTCTTAGCATAATATTCATAATCCGAGTTATCCTTCTGATAAATAGCCGGGTTTCCTTACTCGTGTTCACATTTCTTTTTGCAGGTCCGGATGAAGTAATGCCGGAGGAAGATGATATTGCCAGGCTGAAAACCATCAAGAACGTTATCCGGCAGCTATGTGCCGGAACCAAATGGATCCTTCAAGAATTACGGTGGCCGGGTGTTGGGCATGTCGACCTGAAGAGAATGCTGGACGCCTGCTCCACTATTCCCGAGTGGATTTGGCATTGGAAGCGCTCGTCCTGCCGGGTTGGGGTAACCCGGGGGCTTGCGCTGGCTAAAGCTTATTTCCCTAAGCTCGAGCCAGCCAAGCTTATGGGCGGGTTTCCGGAATTCAACCGTGATGGGTCCAAGTTTTCCGCGAAGGATTTCAAGGCCATCCAGAAGGAAGTCCGTTACCCGGCCAACGTGATTGCTGACGGCTTGGATGTCAATTCCATTGTCCCTGCATATGATGCTGATGGTGAAGCGGTTAAGTCAGACCTTCCCAAGCCGTACGATATGCTAGCCCGATGGAAGGAGGAAGCTGCCAAGTTGAGGGAGGCAGCTGCAAAGAAGAAGGCTGAAGCCGATTCTGCGCCTGCTACCTCCACACCCGTCGTCCCTCCTCCTGCGCGAGCCGGCACTGCTGTTGATCCGGGTGTTGCTGCTACCAAGCGTAATAGCAAGGGCAAGGAGAAGATGGATGCCGCAGCCCAGAATGCCGAGTGATACCTGCTACCTGATGCCGTTTTGTATGTGTCAACCGGCCAATGGGCCGTTTAAACAATCATTTTTTGATGATGCGCCTGTGCACCTTTGATACTAGTACCGAAATTTGTAATGCGCTTTAAGTTCTTGATACACTTTGTGCTTCTTCTGAACGTTAAATTTATCAACTTTTGAGCCCACTTGTTCTTGATATCCGACTTTCTTTATTGTTCCTTTTGTGAGACTCGGTTTCCGAGTTTCATGGGTTTTGATAAGCAGACTTTTTTCTAAGTCCCCAAGTCCCCCAGACTCGGATGTTTGGGTTTTTTGAGTTTTAGCAACTGAGCAACTTGTTCTTTTTCAAAATCCTCAGTCCCCAAGGCCCGAAATTCCGAGTCTGGGATGTGTGGTCTTTCCAAGAGAACAAGTTGTTTGCTGCTAAGCCCCAACCCAGAGCCGTTTCACATAGGTATTGAAGTTATGCTTGATAAACGTTGAGTTTCCGGCTGTTAGCCCTGTACTCTGCATAACTTGTGGTTTGGATGACCCTTTTGACTATCTTGTACTATAGGCCGGCTTTCGCGTGGATATCATGTTGTTACGTCTATACGAGAACAGGGTCAGGCAAGTCCCATTGGGCTTCATAGCTGATTGTAATCGTAAGCGAGCAAATCATGCCACTTTAGTGCGAGTCACATCGAGCTTAAGTAAGAAAAGTCAAGAAAATTTGGCTCCTTTGTCCGGTTATAAGATTGCAGTCGTACTCGTTTGCGAGTAATCGGCCCTTATAAGTCATAGGCATCAAGGCCGGGTCATTGAGTTTGTAACTGTGCTATTCGAGCAATCAGCCCCCAAGACCTAAATATATGCAACATACCAAGAGTGAAGAACATACGAATAACCACCTCTTTATTTGATATGAGAAAGTTAGGTCAGCAAGCCGCCTCATTAAAAACCCATCCAGTCCCCAAGGGTACCCTAGATAGGAAAAGAGTGCGTCTAAAACCTGCTGCCTGTTACATCGTGCAATTCTGCTTGCCAATATGGTCTATACTAAGTATAGTAGGGACGTAGCTGAGCCACGTTCCATGGTCTGTCTCTTTCTTGCATAGATGAAGTGGTATGAGCGGTGTCGTTAACTGTAGCCGACTCTTCCCTTGCGTCTATCAAGTAGTATGATCCGTTGTGCAGATTCCGACTTATGATAAATGGTCCTTCCCATGGAGGTGATAACTTGTGCTTTCCTTCGTTTGACTGTATCAGGCGTAGAACCAGGTCTCCTTCCTGAAAGACTCGGGTTTTCACGTGCCGGCTATGATACCTCCGTAAATCTTGCTGGTATATGGCTGATCTTTCCAGTGCTTGTTCCCTTTGCTCTTCTAACATATCTACGGCGTCCTGCCGGGTCTTCTCGTTCTCTACCTCGACGTAAGCCGAGACTCGAGGCGAGTCATGGATGATATCACTCGGCAACACCGCCTCTGCACCATAAACCATGAAAAACGGTGTCATCTGAGTGGATCTGTTAGGTGTTGTGTTGATACCCCAAACCACTGCAGGTAATTCTTCAACCCATGCACCAGCAGCTCTGATACACGGAACTCGCAATCGTGGCTTTAGTCCACGAAGCAATTCTTGATTTGCCCTCTCCACTTGTCCATTAGCCTGTGGATGGGCCACTAAAGCTACGTCAAGCCGGATTCCATTGTTACCACAAAATTTCTCCATCTCACCAAGGGACATATTGGTTCCATTGTCGGTAATTATGCTATGGGGATACCCGAACCGATAGATAATCCTTTTCAGGAACTTGACTGCTGTAATTGCTTCACAGTTGGTGACTGGCATAACCTCAACCCACTTGGTAAACTTGTCAATGGCCACCAAGCACTAGTGGAAACAGGGCCTTTTGTCCCGGGTCGTAAGGGCCAGTTGTCCCGGTTGTGCAACCGGGATGGGCTGGCCGGGACAAATGGCCCTCCCCCATTGGTCCCGGTTGTGCCAGGACCCGGGATGGTAAGGTTAGGCCACGTGGCGAACCTGGGCCAGGGAGTTCGTCCCGGTTCGTTCAAGGGACCGGGATGGATACTTTTTTGGAAAAAATATATATAATCGTCAATTTTCGCGTCCAGGCCCACGTCTTTTGGGCTCCTGTCTCCCAATCCCGAGCCAGCCTCCCCTTCCCCAACCGCGTTCAGGCCCACGTTTTTTATTAAGCCCACTGGCCCGCGTCTTTTATAATGGTCAGTCAACGGTTCGAAGGGCCCACTGGCCCACGTCTTTTATTATGGTCAGTCAACGGTTCGAAGGGGCCACTGGCCAGCGGCCTGGTGGCTGGCTCGCCTGGTCCCTTAAATTAAGACCACATGACGGTCAAAGGGCCACTGTTGCCTCGTCTTCCCGCCCCGCCTCGGCTTCCCGCGCCCCCACTTCCCCACACGCCACGCCTCGGCTCCCGCCCGCATTCATGGGTGCATGCAACCGCCGCCACGTTCAGGCCGCTGGTTGGCATGCCAGCCCCCCCGGGTCCTTTTTAAAGGGCCCCCGCCGCCCGTACAACCCATCCACCCCGGCCGCGCCCAAGGCAGAGCAACCATAGCCACCATGTCCCGCTGGTTCGGCAGCGGCTCCGGCTCCGGCAAGCGCCCCAGGAACGACCACGAAGGCTCCTCGAGCGGCGCCGGCCGCGTCCCACCCCCGCCGGCGGAGGCCTTCGGCTACGGCCCTGGAGGTGTCCGCCTCGGCGGGACGCCGCGCGTCCCCGCGCCACCTCCGGCGGCACGCCCGCCACCCCGCGCCGCGCCCAAGGGCAAGAGGTTCCGCTGGTACGTCCGGGGGGATGAGGCCGAGTGGCACTGGAACAACGCCACGCCGGTGTTCTATGCTGACGTCCACCTCCCGGACGGCTGGCACCTGAACCCCCAGCGGATCCCTGTGCCGTCGGTCCCGACCGGCGAGGCGCTGCTCAAGGAGATCGACCGCCGGCGCGAGCTCCTGCCGGCCTCCGTCCGCAGGGAGCGCGCGTACGCGCGCAGCTCCCCCTACTGGGCCGCCTGGCTCGAGCAGGAGCACGAGCAGCGCCGGCGCTCCTTCATCCCCGCCCCCCACGAGGCGGACGTGGCGGACTACCCCGCACCACCGCCCGGCCGGGAGAGGGAGCTGTGGCTCCTCGAGGACATCCCGGAGGACTTCTCCGGGGAGGAGGACCCCGAGCTCCGGGCCGCCATGGAGGAGGCCTGCGAGGCCTCCCGCCGCTCCCTCCGGTAAGACGAGATCAAGCGGTGGGAGCGGGTCGTGGCCGCCGCCACCGCCGCCGCCGCCGCCGCCCCCTACCGAGCCTGCCCCCTCGTGGCAGCAGATGTACGCCGACTGGGAGGCGTCCGAGGACAAGCCGCCGCCACAGCCGCTCCCCCCAGGCCTGGAGTACGGCATGTCCTGGGTCTGGACCGGCGGCGCTTGGGCGCCGCAGCAGGAGGAGCTGCCCCCACCGCCGCCGCCGCAGGAGATGCTGCCCCCGCCACCGCCGTACGCGCCTCTGATGCCCCCGATGCCTGCACCCCCGGCCCAGCCGCCTGCCCACCTGTGGCAGCCGCCCCCCTACCAAGAAATCTCCTCCGACGAGGAGGACGAGTAGATCGGCGCCGGTGCGCCCCTAGACTAAGCTACCCCCCTAGACTAAGCAACCCCCCAAGAAAACGGCCGGCCGCCTGTGGCCGCGCCGCCGCCCCCTTTATGCAAGTACGGCCGGCCGCCTGTGGCCGCGCCGCCCCTTATCTATGTAAGCAAGGCCACTGGCCTTTTTTAAAATGAGTTGTGTGCCCTAGTCTACTGTGTCCCTAGCCCATCCCCGCCGGCGGTCCGCCGGCGGGATCTGTCTAGTCGTTCCCGCCGCCGGGGCAGGGCTTCGCCAAGCCATGTCCACTGTCCTGGGGTGTTCGTTCGGCCTGGAGAGAGGGCCGCGATTTTTATACACCTGGGCCTCCGGTCCCGGCCCGTGCCACCAACCGGGACTAGAGCCCCTTTGGTCCCGGTTGGTACCACGGGCCGGGACCAAAAACATATTTCGAATTTTGGGGGTGGCACCCTGCGCGCCCAAAAGTTTTTAGCGCCAAAGTTTAAAAATTATTAAGTTTGCACATTAACAACTTCTATATACTTTCGAATTTGACAAAAATTTCAACATGAAAAACACTAGAATTTGCATAACTAATTTAAATCCATTTTTCGTTTAACTAAATAATTTTTCTAACTACTGAAACTATTAATTATTTTACCATTTGTACATAATTTGAATATAAAAATGTTACAATTTTTATTTTCTCTCGTGATCTTCCGAGTTAGTCCAGAGCATACAAGGCATCCCGGGTGATTTATATAAAGTTCGACAAAGCGAGTTGTACCTTATTGACACGGTGAATTTGAGATCTTCGTCTCCCTTTATCCCGACCCCCGCTTGAAAACATAGTAACTTCCGTGTACGCGGCAAGCCTCAGCGGGAGCATCAGACTTAAAGCAGAGACGGGCGGTCGGGCGGGGGAGACCGCGCCGTTGCTGTCGCGCTTTCCTCTCCTCTGCTCGTCCGCCGTCTCCGTCGTGCTCCCCTCCGCCTTCAACATTTGGGATCTTCGTTGTTCAGTTAGACGTTTCTCGTCCAAAAATTTATCATATCTGTTAAAGAAGTACCGAAGCTCTATTTCTGTTTTAAGGATATCTGTCAGGATGGTATCTCTGCTATCACTTCGAAGTGTGACTGCAATATTTGCGCAGAATATATGACACCCATAAGGCAAAACCCATTTTTCTCTATCCTCATACAATCTACTTAGCCACTCGTTATCCTTCAGATTGTACTTCGCCAAGACCTACTAAAATCATGAGCGAAAGTTTCCGAACAGTGCAATATATCCCTTAATACTTTCGTTGCATTTTGATATATATCCGAGCGGTGGACAGTCCCTGGCCAAGCAGAAGCAACTGCATCCCCTATCGATGTAAAGCAGTCCGTCAAAACAGTTTTCGGATGTTTATGCTGGTTAACTCTAATGAATAACAATAGAGGCCTGCCATAATCACTTGTTCTATACCGTGTGTCAACACATACTACATCTCCAAAGTAGTTATAATCCTGCAATATCTGTCAGGATTGTATCTGTACTATGACTTCGAAGTGTTCCTGCAATATCTGCCTACAGTTATCTCATACTCGGATATGGGTCATAGTTGTCAGCTTTTTACCGGTCAATACAAAATACTGATCAAACAGAACTATATGATCATGTATTCCACGCTTATTATTACACATCACCAATAGACGGAGGAGAGAGAAACAGAAAAGTGGGTGGGTGTGCTGCTGGTTGGAATAATAATGAAGTCAGGCTGGTCATAGTTGTCAAGCATTCAATGCTTGCCAGCTTTTGACCGATCAATACAAATTATTGGTCAAACTTGCACCTACTCCATTCATAATCACAGAATATGTATAAATTTCATTTTGGCTAACAAAATCTCGTTCATACTGCATTATAAGAACTATGATCATGTATTCCACGTTTATTATTACACATCACCAACAACATCCCTATCTAGTCTTCTGAATTTTCTTCGTGTCCCTTGCTTATGATCGCTTCGGCCGTAACCATGGAGCATCTTCATTATTTAACGGGATGGTGGGGTCAGCTTTCACTGTGAAGGGTGGAATTTCAACAAACTTATTATAATCTTCTGACATGTCTGTCGTGTCCTCAATTCCCACGATGTTTCTTTTCCCTGAGAGAACTATGTGACGCTTCGGCTCATCGTATGATGAATTTGTTTCCTTATTTTTTCTTTTCTTCGGTCTAGAAGATATGTCCTTCACATAGAAGACCTGAGCCACATCATTGGCTAGGACGAATGGTTCGTCATTGTAACCAATATTGTTGAGATCCACTGTTGTCATTCCATAAAGCGGGTCTACCTTTACCCCTTCTCCATTCAGGTTGACCCATTTGCACTTGAACAAAGGGACCTTAAAAGAAGGTCCATAGTCAAGTTCCCATATCTCCTCTATGTAACCATAGTGTGTGTCATTTTTTCCATTCTCGTTTGTTGTATCAAAGCGGACACCACTGTTTTGGTTGGTGCTCTTCTTATCTTGGGAGCTCGTGTAAAATGTATTCCCATTTATCTCGTACCCTTGAAAACTCCCAATAGTCGAAGATGGTGACCCTGCCAACATGTATAGCTGATCTTCAACAGTGGTGTCATTTATAAGACGTGTTTGCAACCAACTTCCGAAAGTCTCCATGTGTTCGCGTTTAATCCTTGAGTCATCCTTCCCCGGGTTTGCAGACCGTACAATATTCTTGTGTTCCTCGAGATACGTAGCCATGAACATAGAATTTTGTAGAACTGTGTAGTGTGCTTTGGTCAAAGAATGTCCGTCCCTAGGTATCATTGTTTTCTTTCCCAGCGTTCCTTTTCCCCTCAGTCTCCCCTCATGCCGCGATTCAGGAACACCAATTGTCTTAAGGTCAGGAATAAAGTAAACACAGAACCCAATGACCTCCTCTGTTCCATAGCCCTTCGAGATGCTTCCTTCTGGCCTAGCACGGTTATGAACATATTTCTTCAAGACTCCCATGAACCTCTCAAAGGGGAACATATTGTGTAGAAATACCGGACCAAGAATATGAATCTCTTCACATAGGTGAACCAGGAGATGAGTCATAATGTTGAAGAAGGATGGTGGGAACACCAACTCAAAACTAACAAGACACTGGACCACATCCCTCTGTAATCTTGTCAGACTTTCTGGATCGATTACCTTCTGAGATATTGCGTTCATGAATGCACATAGCTTCACAATGGGTACTCGAACATTTTCCGGTAGAAGCCCCCTCAATGCAATCGGAAGCAACTGCGTCATAATCACGTGGCAGTCATGAGACTTCAGGTTTTGGAATTTTTTCTCTGCCATGTTTATTATCCCCTTTATATTCGACGAGAAGCCAGACGGAACCTTGATACTGTAAAGGACTTCAAAGAATATTTCCTTCTCTGCTTTAGTAAGAGCGTAGCTGCTTAAGTAATGACGCCTATCTGTGTGCTTGTTGCTTGGGTCTTTCATACGTTGCTGGTCCTCCCGTGCTTCTGGCGTATCTTTGGACTTCCCATACACGCCCAGGAAGCATAGCAGATTGACACAAAGATTCTTTGTCACGTGCATCACGTCGATCGAAGACCGGACCTCTAAAACTTTCCAATAGGGTAGCTCCCAAAATATAGATTTCTTCTTCCACATGGGTGCGCGCTTATCAGGGCCGTACGGAACTGGTTGGCTGCCAGCAGCCTTACCAAAGATTACTTCTAGGTCCTTGACCATATCGAATATATCATTACCACTACGCAGCTCAGGCTTCTTCCGGTTATCTGCCTCACCTCTGAAATGCTTCCCTCCTTTCTTTCTTACGGGATGCTTGATCGGAAGAAATCTACGATGCCCCAGGTATACAACCTTTTTACATTTATCCAAAAAAACACTGTCAGTATTATCTAAACAGTGTGTGCATGCATTGTATCCCTTGTTTGTATGTCCGGAAATGTTACTAAGAGCAGGCCAATAATTGATGGTTACGAAAAGCAACGCCCGTAGGTCAAATTGCTTTTGTTCGTTCTCATCCCACACACGTACACCTGGTTTGCCCCACAATTGTAATAGTTCTTCCACTAATGGCCTTAGATACACATCAATGTCGTTGCCAGGTTGCCTCGGGCCTTGGATGAGAACTGGCATCATAATGAACTTGCGCTTCATGCACAACCAAGGAGGAAGGTTGTACATACATAGAGTTACAGGCCAAGTGCTATGACTGGAGCTCTGCTCCCCAAAAGGATTAAAGCCATCTGTACTTAGGCCAAACCATAAGTTTCTCGCCTCTCCTGCAAAGTCTGGAAAGTCTCTCTCGATCTTTCTCCACTGCGATCCATCGGCGGGGTGCCTCAACTTTCCGTCTTTCTTACGGTCTTCTTTGTGCCATCGCAACAACCTAGCATGCTCTTTGTTTCTAAACAGACGTTTCAGCCGTGGTATTATAGGAGCATACCACATCACCTTAGCAGGAACCCTCTTACGGGGGGCTCGCCGTCAACATCACCAGGGTCATCTGCTCTGATCTTATACCGCAGTGCAGTGCATATCGGACATTCATCCAAATTCTCGTACTTCTCACCGCGGAAGAGGATGCAGTCATTAATGCATGCATGTATCTTCTGCACATCTAATCCTAGAGGGCAGAGAGCTTTCTTTGCTTCGTACGTACTCTCAGGCAATTCGTTATCCTTTGGAAGTTTTGGCTTCATTAGTTGAAGTAAACTCTCAAATGCCTTGTCAGTCACACCGTTCTGTGCCTTCCATTTCAGCAACTCCAGTGTGGTACCGAGTTTTGTGCTACCATCTTCGCAATTTGGGTACAACAATTTTTTGTGATCCTGTAACATGTTGTCCAGCTTCAACCTCTCCAATTTATTTTCACAGTCTTCCCTTGCATCAGCAATAACTCGGCCAAGATCATCATCAGGCTCTTCTGATGCCTGTTCTTGATCACCTCCTTCTTCTGCATTCTCTTCCATTGCAGTATCGTCGTATTCAGGGAACAAAGGATCTTCTTCTTCTTCTTCATCGTCTTCCATCACAACCCCTCTTTCTCCATGCTTGGTCCAGCAATTATAGCTGGGCATGAAACCTCTCCGAAGTAGATGGCCGTGAAGGATTCTTTCGGAAGAATGTTCTCTGACGTTCCGACAATCAACACATGGGCAACACATGAAGCCATTATCTTTGTTCGCCTGAGCTACAACAAGAAATGCATTCAGGCCTGCCATATACTCGGAAGTGCGTCGGTCACCGTACATCCATCGCTGCCGTGCATCCATCTGCATCATATAATTAAGTTTATCAAAATACATTACAATAACATATTAATACAGAGATGACCACAGTACATAGACAAATAATATTTTTGTATGTATCAGTTACAGATGAAAAAGATAATATGTTAACCTCGGTCGAAGATACCATTTTCAGTGAGCTTGTGTGCGTCTCGGGAATTTCGTCGAACACCTCGTGTGCATAGTAAAAAAAAACACACTAACACCACACTCTCTCACACCTCCAAGCAAAAAAAAAAGATGGAAGGAGGGGGGCTGGGGCAGTATATATATAGGGGAAGGGGGCATTGGTCCCGGTTCGTGGATTGAACCGGGACAATAGGTCATGCGCGTGCCACGTGGCCTGTGGCTAGGCATTGGTCCCGGTCCATGGCAAGAGCCGGGACCGATATGCCCCCCACGAACCGGGACCAATGCGCCCAGGCGATTCCTGTTGCCCCGGGCGCACGAACCGGGACCAATGCAGGGCATTTGTCCCGGATTTGGTTGCAACCGGGACAGCTGCCCCCCGGCCCCCTGGACGAGAGGGGTTGTTTCCACTAGTGAAGAGGTGCGTCTTTTTGCAAGGTGACATGTGAAAGGGGCCAACCATGTCCATACCCCAAACAGCAAACGGCCAAGTTAACGGGATAGTCCGTAGTTCCATAGCCGGCACATGGGTTTGGCGAGCGTACCTTTGACATCCGTCACACCTTGCCACCAAGCGCTCCGCGTCTGCTAGGGCCGTGAGCCAGAAAAAACCATGTCGATAAGCTTTGGCCACAAGAGATCTTGTGGATGCGTGATGCCCACAATCACCTTCATGGATTTCCTTGAGGATTTGTCGGCCTTCTTCTGGTGCTACACAGAGCAAAAAGACTCCTGCTGCGCTTCCCTTGTATAACTTTCCATTGATGATAGAATATCCTTTTGCTCGCCTCAGAATTTGTCTTGCTAATACTACCTGCTGTGGTAACTCGCCCCGTGATAGGTAAACCAAGAACGGCTCTGTCCACTCGGGAACAACACGTACTGTGGCCACGAGCTCCAAATCCGGGTCTTGATTTGCCAGTTCTTCCTCAGACTCGGTTTTAACTGATGGTCGCCATAGTTCGTCCAGGAAAACATTAGGTGGAACCGGCTCTCTGCGCGAGCCGAGTCTGGCGAGTGCATCTGCTGCCTCATTTTTTCTTCTGTCTATGTGCTCCACCTCGTACCCGGAGAAACGTCCGACAACTCTATCAACTTCTCTGCGGTATGCTGCCATAGTTGCGTCTTTTCTATCCCATGTTCCTGAGACCTGCTGCACCACAAGGTCCGAATCTCCAAAGCATCGTATCCTCTTAATGTTCATTTCCTTGGCTACCTTTAAGCCGTGCAATAGGGCCTCATACTCGGCCACGTTGTTGGAACAATCAAAGTGAATCTGTAGCACGTAACTCAATTTGTCTCCTTTAGGTGATGTTAGAACTACTCCAGCTCCTGATCCCTCGTATTGCTTGGATCCATCAAAGTGCATGGTCCAAGACTCGGAGTTTGGAGCCATGGTGGGCATGCCTGTGTGCGTCCAATCGTTAACGAAATCGACCAGAGCCTGAGATTTGATTGCTGACCTGGGCTCGTAGTTGATGTGATAATCCCCCATCTCTATCGTCCATTTGGCTATTCTTCCTGTTGCATCCGAGTTTCTGATGATATCCGACATCGGTATCGAACTGACCACTGTTATGGGGTGTTCCTGGAAATACGGCTTCAGTTTCCGGCTAGCCATAAATACCCCGAAAATCAGCTTTTGCCAATGCGGATAGCGCTGCTTTGCCTCTGATAATACCTCGCTGACGTAATAGACCGGTCTCTGAACCGGGTAACCTTTCCCATCCTCTTTACGTTCCACAACAACTACCGCGCTAACGGCTCGGGGGCCAGCTGCTACATATAGCAACATGGGCTCTTTAGGACCCGGGGCCGCTATGACTGGTGCTTCAGATAACTGCTTCTTTAGTGCCTCGAACGCTTCATCCGCCTCCTGATCCCACACGAATTTATCGGATTTCTTCAAGAGCCGGTACAAGGGTATTGCTTTTTCTCCGAGTCTGGATATAAATCGGCTCAAGGCTGCTACACAGCCTGTGAGCTTTTGGACATGCTTCAAATTTTCCGGCTTTTTCAGACTTTGGATAGCTTTGATTTTATCCGGGTTTGCCTCAATTCCTCTCTCGGAAACGATAAAGCCGAGTAATTTCCCAGCTGGAACTCCGAACATGCACTTTGTCGGATTAAGCTTCATCTGATACCTCCTCAAGTTCTTGAACGTTTCCTTTAGATCATCGATAAATGTCTCCGCCTTCCTGGTCTTGATAACCACATCATCCACATAAGCGTGGACGTTGCGTCCGATTTGGTCCTCGAAGCACTTCTGAATACACCGTTGATAAGTTGCGCCAGCGTTCTTCAACCCAAATGTCATGGTTTTGTAACAGAAGGCCCCAAAAGGGGTTATAAATGATGTTTTCTCCCAATCTTCCCTCTTGAGCTTGATCTGATGATACCCGGAATATGCGTCTAGAAAGCATAATAGGTCACTTCCAGCCACTGCGTCTATGATCTGATCTATCCTCGGTAGCGCGAACGGATTCTTTGGGCAATGCTTGTTAAGACTCGTGTAATCAATGCACATCCTCCACTCATTGGTCTTTTTCATTACGAGAACCGGGTTTGCTAACCAATCCGGGTGAAATACTTCCATGATAAAGCCGGCTGTTAGCAAACGAGCAATTTCTTCTCCTATTGCTTTCCTTCTTTCCTCATTCATCTTCCTCAAGCCCTGCTTCACAGGCCTGGACTTGGGATCTACGTGCAAACTGTGCTCTGCCAATTCTGTGGGGATGCCCGGCATGTCGCTGGGCGTCCAGGCAAACACATCCGCATTTGAACGGATAAACTCCACAAGTGCCTTCTCCTGCTCGCTGTCCAAGTTAGACCCTATAGAAAACTACTTAGAGGGATCACCTTCAACAAAAGCTATCATCTTGGTGTCCTACGCTGCTTTGAATTTCGCTCTCTCATCTTCGGCATTCGGCCTTTTCAATGCTGTTCTGTCATCCGGGTCTACTTGAGACCGGTAATACTTGACTTCCTCTTTTCTGCAAGCCTGCTCAGCCATTACTGAATCTCCTTCATCGCACTCAGCCGCTATATCCCGGCTTCCATGTATGGTGATGGTCTGCTTAGGACCCGGGATTTTTAGCTGTAAATACACATAACACGGCCTAGCCATGAATTTAGTGTAAGCCGGCCTTCCGAACAGCGCGTGATAGGGACTGCGCAACTTGACCACCTCGAAAGTGAGCCACTCAACTCGATAATTGTCCTTTGATTCTCCGAAGGCTACCTCCAATGCGATTTTTCCCTCGGGGCACGCTGAGTGACCCGGCACTATCCCATGAAAAATTGTTGAGCTTTTCTGTAGCTGAGACTCCTTGAGACCCATGCGTAAAAAGGTTTCCCAATATAGGATATTGATGCTACTTCCACCGTCCATTAGGACCTTTTTCAACTCATAACCATTAACTTGCGGTGCAACTACTAATGCTAAGACTCCCGGGTGTTCTATTCTTTCCGGGTGGTCTTTTCTGCTCCATGTTACGTCCTGCTCTGACCACCTCAGGTATCTTGGAACAGCCGAGGAAACCGAGTTTACCGCTTGCTTCAGTATCTTTTTATCCCTGTTAGAAGTTCCTGTAGTATGCACATGATATTGTCCTCTTGAATCGTAAGTACGTACCATGCCGATGAAGATGCTGATCCGGCCGATTGTCACGATAGATCCGGATTCGAGGTGATCAGACTCTGGCCCCCAGCCGGAATCGTCCACCATCTTCTCTCCTTCGCGGTCGGTGTAGATCTCGCCGATGACAAGATTCTCCATATTCTTCCGAGCTTCTCCCGTGATGTAAACACCTTTGGACGCAGGCCCCACGGTGGGCGCCAACTGTCGTGGGATAATCACGGCAGACGTTACCGGGGGTAACTTATCTTGGGGCAAGACGACACAGGTGTTTGGGAGAGGGTTTAGCTCAGGGGAAAACATGATGATATGTAATCCGGCAGCCGGCAAGCAAGTCGCCGAGTCTCCGATCTCGATATAATAATCTCAACTCTCGTATTACACTGGATACTTGATACCTAGCGATATTGCTCGAACTCTCTCTCTTGGGTCCTTGAACTTAACCTAGGGGCCGGCTTATAAAGCATCCGGATCCCTGGCCCGTTCTCCAAGGCGTACTGTGAGTCCTACCCGGACACTGCTTACAAAACCCTAAACTTCCTTACCGGAACCCACAATCCGGGTTACCAGGCCTACGATCTTGGGCCTTCTAGAAGCTCCTTTATCCTTAGCCGGATCTTTGCGCAGCGTCCTTTGGGCCGAGTTACACCTTGGCGTTGGGCTACCGGGTTATCATCCCTCCATCAAAGCTGCAGTTGCTCGGACTGGGGCCGCTACAACCTGACCGCTAGGATCCATCGGTCCTATTGCCTCCAGGTACTCATGTTGTCTGAAAACTATCTCTCCGGTCCAACCGTATTCATTCGGCTTCCAAATAGTAATGATTTGCGCGAAAATGGGCTAAGTAGTGTTGTTCTTTTGCTAAATTTTATTTGACATGGTTAGGGGGGCAATGCCCCCCTGAGCTACATGTAGCTCTGTCACTCTTGGTGAGGCATAATATCATCACTACTATACATATATTTGTTATCTCATTGCAACACACACACACACACATTGAGCTATCGAGCAATTAATGTAAGTGGGTCATGACGACAATTTTACATTTTTATCAGATTTATGTTTTTTTCTCATCAATCTTAAAACGATTAGTAAGTAATTAAAGTATCTTACATACTCACATCATTGAACCAACAATCTCCAAGTTTAGGAGAACATATTAGACAGAAGGAAAGAGCAGGGTCGCACTTAATTCTCTGTAATTTAGGTAGATCAAACACAAAAAGCTCTCAGACACAATTGATTTTATAACCACAATGATGGGCCTCTAGGATGTCTCACTTGCTAACAACCAGCTCTCAGGGCCAATCCATGATGGCATATGTGTGTTCTAGAGCTTGCATCACCTCTATCTCAAGGATAACATGCTCGTCAGTATAGTGCCGCCGAGCCTCAAAACCTACACCATTTTTAATCAATATCAATATCCTAGGAGACTACCGTTTATTTATACTTTTTCTATTCAGGATTAAAATCTCAAATTGTGCCATCATACTCAATATAAACAAATTATGCTCATATCCCATGCACATGTGCTCATCAGAGGTAATGGAATTGCTCTATTACCTCGCTGATGTCCGCTACTCCCTAGGTTTAGTCAACTCATGGTCAGGAAACAACACCTGCAAGGCATGTTTTTGTGTTTCTAAATTTGAGAGAAGGCATAAGTGCTCATATTACCGTATTATGCACTCGGTTGCACAATAATCTAGGGCATGGGCAACCTTGAATGTGATTTTGGAGATTATGTTGAGGACAACCATCTCATGGGACATGTTACAGATAGCTTGAAAAACCTGGGTTGGTCTTATAAACTTGACTATTGGGGTCGCTGCCCACATTCAATCCAAAAGTGATGGTGAATATGATTGGCAATTTCAATTTCACGGGCACAACATTGGGTGAGCTTACTACATTTTTTAGAAGGTAATCATGGTTGGATTTGTTATTTAACCCTTTTGTATCACTTGTATGTATCCAAATTTATAGACTTGGATGCATAGACCACTCATTTCCAATAGCTAGAGGTAGAGATATCATTGCAATAAAAAATGTGAGGGATTTGTAGAATATACGGATTTTCCACAACACGACCCCACTCCTCAATATCTATCAGTCTAGACCCCTGGAAGAAAAACATTTTGACCCTTGAGATTAGGGATACCATGGACGCCGAACTCCTTATATATATATGGATTGCTCCCTCCTCGTCGTCGCCATCATAATCAACACTGCCACTGTTGAGGATCATGGCGGTGCCAACATCCAGCCATCTAATTTTCCGGTGCTCCAGGAGCTCCGGAAGTTAGTGATATAAAATCCCACTTCCTGTCATGTCTGAACTCCACCGATCCCTAAAAGTCTCTAGGTGGCAATGGATTAGTTGTGACCCCATTGTTCATATTTGCAACATCAGGGCAGCCTGCCGTCAATGGATTAGTTCCGGTGCTCCAGGAGCTCCGGAAGTTAGTGATATAAACTCCCACTTCCTGTCATGTCTGAACTCCACCGATCCCTAAAAGTCTCTAGGTGGCAATGGATTAGTTGTGACCCCATTGTTCATATTTGCAACATCAGGGCAGCCTGCCGTCAAGTTTCTCCACTTTCTAAACCTATAGAAAAACAGCTCCATTGGTCCATTCCCCTCCTTCCGCGACATGTCCATCCTCCAACATGCCTACTTCAACAACAACGGTTTCGATTCCATCTATGTTGACCTATTCTATGGGACAACAACGTTCTCAAAATCACCCTTAAATTTTATATCATATATATCATCCGGAGGTTGATCATGCATGTTGAATTCTCTTCTTTGATCATGAAGCTGCAGTCGCTCGGACTGGGGCCGCTACAACCTGAACACTAGGATCCATTGGCCCTATTGCCTCCAGGTACTCATGTTGTCTGAAAACTATCTCTCCAGTCCAACCTTATTCATTCGGCTTCCAAATAGTAATGATTTGCGCGAAAATGGGCTAAGTAGTGTTGTTCGCTATATTTTACTTGACATGGTTAGGGGGGAAACACCCCCCTGAGCTACATGTAGCTCTGTCACTCTTGGTGAGGCATAATATCATCACTACTATACATTTATTTGTTATCTCATTGCAACACACACACACATTGAGCTATCGAGGAATTAATGTGAGTAGGACATGATGACAATTTTACTTTTTTTTAGCATATTTATGTTTTCTCCTCATCAATCTTAAAACGATTAATAATTAAATAACGAATCTTACATACTCACATTGTTGAACCAAAAGGCTCCAACGTTAGAAGGAGAGATTAGACCGAAGGAAAGAGCAGGGCTGCACTTGATTCTCTGTAATTTAGGTGGATCAAACATAAAAAGCTCTCGGGCACAATTGATTTTATAACCACAATGATGGGCCTCTAGGATGTATCACTTGCTAACAACCAGCTCTCAGGGCCGATCCCTGATGGCATTGGTGCGTGCAAGACCTTGCATCACCTCTATCTCAAGAATAACATGATCGTCAGTATGGTGCCTCCGAGCCTCAAAACCTGCGCCATTTTCATTTATATCAATATTCTAGGAGACAACCGTTTATGCACACCTTTTCTATTCAAGATTAAAATCTCAAATTGGGCCATCATACTCAATATAAACAAATTATGCTCATATCCCGTACACATGTGCTCATCAGAGGTAATGGAATTGCTCTATTACCTCGCTGATGTCCGCTACCCCCTAGGTTTAGTCAACTCTTGGTCGGGAAATGATGCCTGCAAGGCATGTTTTTGTGTTTTTGAATTTGAGGTAAGGTATAAGTGCTCATATTACCAGGTTATGCACTCGGTTGCACAATAATCTAGGGCATGGGCAACCTTGAATGGGATTTTGGAGATTAGGTTGAGGACGACCATCTCATGGGCCATGTTACAGATATCTTGAAAACCCTTGGTTGGTCGTATAAACTTGACTACTGGGGTCGCTGCCCACATTCAATCCAAAAGTGACGGTGAATATGAGTGGCAATTTCAATTTCACAGGCACAACATTGGGTGAGTTTACTACATTTTTTTCGTAGGTAATCATGGTTGGAATTGATATTTAACCCTTTTGTATCACTTGTATGTATCCAAATTTATAGACATGGATGCATAGACCACTCCTTTCCGATAGGTAGAGGTAGAGATATCATTGCAGCAAAAAATGTGAGGGATTTGTAGATTATACCGATTTTCCCCAACATGACCCCACTCTTAAATATCTATCAATCTAGACCCCTGGAAGAAAAACATTTTGACCCTTGAGACTAGGAATTCCACGGCATGCATACTCCTTCAAAATCATTCCACTGCCGTTCGTCAACCCGGACTTTATCTTCTCAAGAGCCCATTTAAGAGCTTACAAACAATATTGAATGCAAATTTGTATGCTAGCTTAAGAAGCCTACACCCATAAGGTAGCAAATCTCCAACTATTTTTTTCAGAATTTTATCAAAAGGTGGTGGATATAAAACTCTAGCTATGAAATACTTGAATTAGTTGCGGAGAAAATAACCATGACCATGGTCATGATATTGCAATGGTACCAAGCCCAAGCAAGGAGTGAAGTGGCTAGAGGAGGTTTTATGTCAAATCCACATGTGGGTGGGAGAGGTGACATAATTCTGCAAACCCCCGTTACACGTGTAGAAACATAAACCGATGTAGTTTCAACTTAAGCCGGAGGAGAAGGTTGACACCCTTGCTAACACTATTGATGACACAAGTGAAGTTGTATTTGTGTTGCTAAGTACTCAATTGCTGCAGGATACTCATAGCTCCACAGATCAATACATTGGTTTCTCAATGAAGGAAACTTGTTGGTTGCTACAAACTCCTACTTTGCAGAGCCCAATAAGATATCCATGTAGGAAGCAGAAATCCAGCATGTAACATATCTCCTCATCCGTTTGATTAGCAGACTTAACATCTAGGATATGTAGGAGCGCCGACTGAGGTAGAGGTTTTTAAATAATGAACACCGAAAAAACGAGGGATGGTTCCCAAGGAAATTCTCAATCTCTCGGAGTTATCAAAGGGGAAAGAAATCACGCCAACTTGGATAATATCATGAACCAGCTCAGGAACCGAATGATCACGCATATCAGTCACTGGTGAAGAATTAGCTCGAATAGCTTCTATTGGGAGTGATCCCAATCTGTTCGAACTCGCTACAAGGGCGTCACCCAGCTTATCATCACCTTTAAAAAAAAATCTAAATTTGCACGGATGGCTGAATTGCATCGAGACTTGACTTTTTCTTAGAAAATATTGATCGAACTACACCATAGGAGCATCGTTGACACCCTTAAAGCGCTCAACGGAGGGGCGACACGGACAAGTAGGGAGCTCCGCAGCTAGCTAAACAGAATAGGCAACTGAACGTGTTACGGGCGCGGCGAGGGATCGAGATCGGCAGGCGGGCGGCAGGGGTGCTGCTGGCCGCTGGTTAATGCGCACATGCTCCGTTGATGCCGACGTAAACCCGATCACAAGTACGGTTTTGATTTGATCCCGGATTAGTTAGCGGCGACGACTTGGAGCCCGGCCGTGAAAGCGAGAGCGACGGCGAGGTGGAATTTGTCTTAGTCTGGGATCATTAGGTTGCGCGGGGCGATTAGGAATGGAGGATGCCAGCCATCGCAAGTGGAGGAGGACTAGACTACTAGTACTAGTCGCGGTCTTGGACTCTTGGGACTAGTTGTAATGATAGATGGAAGAGCCGTCCGTGTGTTTAAAAATAAATTGGGGAGCGGTGGTCGCTGGCCACGGCTCACCGGACAAGCACGCCAATTTCTGGAGTTCCGTGCCAGAACAAAAACAGTTTTGACGGGGACCGGCCGGCCGGAGCAGTGGCGAAACGGCAGTGCTGCGCATTGACTGGTCCGGCAACAGGATGCTCTGGTGTTGCTCGTCTTTTCGAACCTGCGATCGACCTTGCATTGATCCGGCACGGGGGTGTGCTTTGATGCTGCTGTCTTTCAAAGTTGCAGCAGCGGCAGCTGTTAAATGAATCTGATCTGGACCGGAGACGTGCTTTTGGTCTGTTTCCAACAGTGCCAAGTGAATGCGAAATCGCTTACTCACGCGCGCGCGAGCGCTCGCGCGCTTTGCTTTCTCACGTGCCTTCCGCGCGCAACTACTACTCCGTACTTTCTCACGTACGTACGTGCTAGCCTCGCCCAATGGAACCCGACCTATATGGCTAGTACCTTTTTATCTCTTTGAGCGTGGGATTGCATGCATGGATGATTCCTGTTTACATGCCATGGGTCACCTCACGTGACCAGATCGATTGGAATCGATCGATCGGGAGACATGTAGCTAGCTTCCTTCTTATTTGTACGTGAAACTTCCGAAGGTTATATCTTTTAAATAGTGTGTCGAAATATTAATCTGTTTTCACCATTGTGATGTGCATGACGATCTCTACAAAATGAGTCCAATATCACATATACATATTTCATAAAAGAAATTTATGCCTCATGGGACCCACATGTCATAGACTAGAGCAACACGTTGTGGATTGGAACAAACTGCATGCATGCTCACGGTCGATTGGAGCTCTAAAGCTTCACAAGCTAGCTAGCTCATTTGAACCTACATCTTTCAAATATTTATATTTTCTCAACGAACTTATCAATTGTGATATGTTTGTACCATTGTGACGTGGATAATAAACTCTACAAAATGAGTTCAATATTGAATATATATTCTTTCCGAAATATTTTGTATTGCGTGGGACCCACACGGCATGGAAAAGAACTATACTTATTTTCAAATTTAATGAATATTAGTACAAAAATGCATTAAACAAATCCCCCGCCAAGTATAGTGCGTGCGGCGAAGCAGCAGGTGCTAGACTTGGC
This sequence comes from Alopecurus myosuroides, assembly GCA_028641055.1. Lineage (NCBI taxonomy): Eukaryota > Viridiplantae > Streptophyta > Magnoliopsida > Poales > Poaceae > Alopecurus > Alopecurus myosuroides. Next base: position 105,865,237 of record CM054057.1, read on the forward strand.
GAAAGAGAAAAAAGAAAAGATCAAAGCCATGAGGCTTTATTAGAGCAATGGTATTGCATTGCATATCCGTGAAGGCATACGGTAAGTACTTCCGGTTTACTCCATATGACCAAAAGTATATTGCCGGCCAATGGAGAGAAAAAACAACCGATGGATATTGTAAATACACTGCGACCAATTTTTAGTACGAAGCAACAAGAACCAGACCTGGCGAAATACTCGTGTCACTTCTTTAGCGGGAACCAATGAGATTCAGAATGTCGTATGACAAGATATGGCGAATAGTTCATGCCATTTTTTTTTGAAGGGATATTATTTCCGTTCTACTCCATCGCGACCATGTATTTGGTGCCGGCCAATAGAGTACTCAACATTTATTCATAGTATCTTCTGTTTAGTAGCGTATGTCCATGCAATTATTCAATAACACCCATTAGGGAGAGTAGTATTACAAAGTAATACGACAAAAGAAGAAATATATACTCATCCATATAGAGATCATGCTCTTATTTATTCTCATCGCGACCAGATACAATATGGTGCCAGCCGATGGCGTAGGCATTGTAAGAAATAATTCATCAAGTAAAATGCGACCATAAAATGATGTTGGTGCCAACCATCAAACTCGAAGGGTTTCAGAGGTCGACACTGACCGCAATGGTGTGTCGTATCGCTCCCATAATTTCTTTACCGAGTTTGATGCGATCGTAAAAAAAAAGCGAACGATGCCAGCCATCACACTCGAGGGGTTTCACAGCTTAGCACTGGCCGCACTGGCGCACCTTGCTGCTCCCAATAGTTAAAGTGTCGGAATATCGTCGACAATGTAAAAGCACTAGGTGATAATGATCCCCCAGTGTCATTGGTATGATTATTAGAGGAAAAATGCCCCCAGCATGGTTGATATGATCAGTGGAGGGAAAAATGCCCACAGCTTGATTGATATGATCAGTGAAGGGAAAATGCCCCCAGCGTGGTTGATATGATCAGTGGAGGGAAAAATGCCCCCAGCTTGGTTGATATGATCAGTGGAGGGAAAATGCCCCCAGCGTGGTTGATATGAATGAAAATTACCAACCTTTTGAAAACTTATATGTAGTATTCCCAAGAATGTTATCAAGGACGATGAATGGAAATTACCAACATTTTGAAAACCTATATATATTTTTTATCCCCAAGAATGTTATCAAGGGCGATAAATGAAAATTACCAACCTTTAGAAAAATTATTTGTAGTTTTTCAAAGAATGTTATCAAGGGCGATGAATGGAAATTACGAATATTTTGAGAACCTATATATATTTTTTATCCCCATGAATGTTATCAAGGGAGATGAATGGAAATTACCAACCTTTTGAAAAATTATATGTAGTTTTCCCAAGAATGTTATCAAGGGCGATGAATGGAAACTACCAATATTTTGAAAACATATATATATTTTTTTATCCCCAAGAATGTTATGAAGGGCGATGAATGGAAATTACTAACCATTTGAAAAACTATATATATTTTTATTCCCAAGAATGTTATCAAGTGCGGCGAATGGAAATTTCCAAAGTTTTGAGAAACCGATATATATATTTTATTTACCAAAAATGTTATCAAGGGAGATGAATGGAAATTACCAACCTTTTTAAAACCTATATATAATTTTCCCAAGTATGTTATGAAGGGTAATGAATGGAAATTACCAACCTTTTAAAAACATTTTTTCCCAAAAATATTATCAAGGATGATGAATGGAAATTACCAACCTTTTTCAGAAACCTATATATATTTTTATTCCAAAGAATGTTATCAAGAGCGATGAATGGAAATCCCGCGCTGCCGCCCGCCCCTCCTCTGTGGCCCTCCTCGCCGCTGCCACTGTCAACAAATGGTGACAAAGGTGGTATCAATTTCTCTGAGCGGCGTAGGTGGTCGCGGGCTCGGCTTAGGACGGCCATAGCGGCTCGCCGACGCAAGAAAGAGGGAGCGGCGGCTCTACGATCGCGCTGGCTTCGTCATCTGCTAGCGACCAGCAGCATGGCGGCGGATCTGGGGCCTGACGCCTCAAATCTGATGGTGAAGCGGGATGTCGGCTCCTGGAGGCGGTCCATCGAATGCGGCGCTGATGTGGCTGTGGGGACGATAGGGAATCGACGTGCATCGTGTGGGCATGGTGACTGCATCGGGAGGCAGCTTCGGGGTGATCCGTCGGACTTCGGGGTGATCCGTCGTACTTTTTTTAGAAAGCAATATATATTTTTATTTTCCCAAGAAATTCATAAGGGACAATGAATTAAAATTAACAACCTTTTTCAAAAACCAGTATATAGTCTATTCCCAAGAATGTTATCAAGGGAGATGAATGAAAATTATCAACCCTTCAAAAACGTATATATAATTTTTCCCAAGAATGTTATCAATGGAGATGAATCGAAATTACCAACTTTTAAGAACCAGTATATATTTTTATTTCCAAAGAAATTATCAAGGGAGATGAATGGAAATTACCAACATTTTTTTTAGAAACCAATGTATAGTCTATTCCCAAGAATGTTATCAAGGGTGGTGAATGAAAATTTAGGGGATACCTATATATAATTTCCAAACAAAGTAATCAGGGGAGATGAATGGAAATTACCAACCCTTTGAAAACCTATATATATTTTCTTTCCAAACAAAGTAATCAGGGGAGATGAATAGAAACTACCAACCCTTTGAAAACATATTTTATAACTTCCCCAAGAATGTTATCAAGGGAGATAATGAAAATTACCAACCTTATTTAGAAACCACTATATATTTTTATTTCCCAAGAATTTCATAAGGGACAATGAATTAAAATTAACAACCTTTTTCAAAAACCAGTATATAGTCTATTCCCAAGGATGTTATCAAGGGCGATGAATTCAAATTACCAACCCTTTGAAAACATATATATAATTTTCACAAGAATGTTATCAAGGGAGATGAATGGAAACTACCAACCTTTTTAAGAACCATTATAAATTTTTATTTCCAAAGAAAGTTATCAAGGGACATGAATGCAAAATTACCAACCTTTTTTTTAGAAACCAATGTTTAGTCTATTCCAAAGAATGTTATCAAGGGTGGTGAATGAAAATTACCAACCCTTCAAAAACTTATATATAATTTTTCCCAAGAATGTTGTCAATGGAGATGAATGGAAATTACCAACCTTTAAGAACCAATATATATATTAATATATCCAAAGAAAGTTATCAAGGGCAATGAATGGAAATTACCAACCCTTTTTTTTAGGAACCTATGTATAGTTTATTCCCAAGAATGTTATCAAGGGTTATGAATGAAAATTACCAACCCTTTAAAAACCTATATATAATTTCCCAAGAATGTTATCAACGGAGATGAATGGAAAGTACCAACCCTTTAAAAATATATATATATCTCTTTCCAAACAAAGTAATCAAGGGAGATGAGTGGAAACTACCAACCCTTTCAAAACATATTTTTATAACTCCCCCAAGAATGTTATCAATGGAGATGAATGGAAATTACCAACTTTTAAGAACCAATATATATTTTTATTTCCAAACAAAGTTATGAAGGGCAATGAATGGAAATTACCAACCTTTTTTTTAGAACCCAATGTATAGTCTATTCCCAAGAATGTTATCAAGGGTGATGAATGAAAATTACCAACCCTTTAAAAACCTATATATAATTTCCCAAGAATGTTACCAACGGAGATGAATGGAAATTACCAACCCTTTAAAAATCTATATATATCTCTTTCCAAACAAAGTAATCAAGGGAGATGAGTGGAAACTACCAACCCTTTGAAAACATATTTTTATAACTCCCCCAAAAATGTTATCAATGGATATGAATGGAAATTACCAACTTTTAAGAACCAATATATATTTTTATTTCCAAACAAAGTTATGAAGGGCAATGAATGGAAATTACCAACCTTTTTTTTAGAAACCAATGTATAGTCTATTCCCAAGAATGTTATCAAGGGTGATGAATTAAAATTACCAACCCTTTAAAAACCTATATATAATTTCCCAAGAATGTTATCAAGGGTGATGAATAGAAATTACCAACCCTTTGAAAAGCTATATATAATTTTTCCAAGAATGTTATCAAGGGAGATGAATGGCAACTACCAACCTTTTAAGAACCAATATATATTTTTATTTCCCAAGAAAGTTATCAAGGGCGATGAGTGGAAATTACCCTCCTTTTTAAAAACCTATATATATTTTATTCCCAAGAATGTTATCAAGGGCGACCAATGGAAATTACCAAATTTTTTAGAAACTTATGTATATTATTTTCCCAAGATTGTTATCAAGGGCGATGAATGGAAATTACCAACCTTGTTAGAAACTAATATACATTTTTAATCCCCAAGAATGTTATCAAGGACGATGAATGCAAATTACCAACCCTTTGAAAACCTATAAATAGTTTCCGCAAGAATGTTATCAAGGGATATGAATGGAAATTACCAACCTCTTAAGAACCAATATATATTTCAAAAAATGGTTACAATTTAAATCAATGGTGATAATTGAAAGCTACCAAACTAAAAAACATTCGTAGCAATGTTATCAACTAAGATGTACGAAATTACCAACCTAAAAACCCATCAAGTATGTTATCAAGTGGGATGATTATATTCACGAACCTAAAAACCCATCAAGAATGTTATCAAGTGCGATGAATGATATTTACCAACCTAAAAACCATTTTTTGGAATGTTATGAGGTGTGATGAATACATTCTTGAGAATGTTTATCAAGAGTGATGAATGAAAACTACGACAGTAAAAAACTTTCAAGAAAAATTATCAAGTGTCATGTATGAAAATCACCAACCTAAAAACTTTTTATGAATGTTATCAATGGAAATTACCAATTTCTTTAAAAAACTTATGTATAGTTTTCCCAAGAATGTTATCAAGGGTGATAAATGGAAATTACCAACATTTCAAAAACCTATATATGTTTTTTCCCCAAGAATGTAATCAATGGCGATGAATGTAAATTACCAACCCTTTGGAAAACCTATATATAGGTTTCCCAATAATGTTATCAAGGGTGATAAATGGAAATTACCAACCTCTTTTAGAAACATATTTATATATATATATATATATATATATATATATATATATATATATATACACATATATACATATTTCAAGAATGTTATCAAGAGCGATGAATGGAAATTATCATCGTATTTTAAAAATTATATATACTTTTTTTATAAGAATGTTACCAAGGGTGATGAATGAAAATTTCCAACCAATAAATTATATCTATACTTTCTCCCTAAAATCTTATCAAGGGTGATGAATGGAAATTACCAACCTATTTTTAGAATCCTATATATAGTTTTCCCAAGAATGTTATCAAGTGCGATGAATGGAAATTACCCACCTTTTTTAAAAACCTATATGTTTTTTCTCCTTAATAATGTTACCAAGGCTGCTGAATGGAAATTATCAAACTATTAGAAGCCTATTTTTTTTCTTAAGAAATGTTACCAAGGTGTGATGGATGAAAAATTACAAACCGGCGAGAAATAGTTGAAAATGTAAAGGGGTCATGTCTAGTAATTTCCATGTTTATGTAAGGGCATCTCCAGTCGCCCCCCCGAGCCCCCAAGGCGGCCTTTTTAGCGACGGAAGCGGCGAATAGCGCTGTTTTCGCACCAGTCGGCCCCACAGGAGCCCAAATAGCGCCGAAACGGCGCTAATTCGCGCCACGGCACCCAGGCGAAACCCAGGTGAAACTGCGGTGCAGCCCACGCGGGCCAGCTCTGTCAGTGACGCGTCGAAAAAACGCGGGAACAGAAACCCCCGTGATCATATTCTCGGCTCCCGCGTCGGTCAAAGGCTTCCGGCGTTTATGGCGTGGCGGCGGCGCAGTGCATGCGCCCGTTCAAAGGCTGTCGGAGTAATGGCATGGCGAGTGGCAGCGAGGGCACGCGGCGCAGTAAATGCCCGACAGGCTACAAACCCCCCCCGCTCGCCGCCCTCCCCATTCTTCCACCTCGCTGCTCCCCCGTCCTTCCTCCCTCGGCGCTCTCCTCTCTCCCCGTGCTCTCTCCAGTCGCAGTAGATGGCCAACTACGACGATGCCGCCGCCGCCAACGGCTGGCGCCGACGCCACCTTCGCTGGAACGAAACTTGGGCGTTGTACCGGGCGGGCTATCCGTGCCCGCCCGACATGCGCCTCCCGAGCTCCGCCGGAGGGCAGCCTCGCTGGCACCTCAGCGTTGGCGGAGTTCCCGTGCCCCCGATGCCTTCCACGGACGCCGAGTTCCGGCAGGCCATCGCGGAGGTCCGCCAAAGCCTGCCGGCGGACGAGGCCGCGCGGCTCCACTAGAGGTCGCACGTCCATGAACACTTATGGTGACAGGAGCTCCAGCGCCGCCACGACGCGGACCTCGCCGCCGAGGGAAACAACGGCCCTGTCGAGGGCCACGCCCACGGCTTGGGGCGCAAGCGTTGGTGGGGAGGCCAGCACCGCACCCTCGAGTGGGTGCTGGACTACATCGACGCCGGCAACGAGCCCCGGCTGCAGATGCCGCCCCGCCTGCACCCCTCGTGGGAACCGCGGCGGATGGGCGGCGGCTCGTCGTCGGCTACCTCGTCCTCCTCCGGCGCTCAATCTCTCTCTCTCTCACCCCTCCCCTTCTGAACTCCGGCGCTCATGTCCCCATGCGCATCGGCGGCTCCCTGCGCATTGGCGAGCCGCGCCAGCGGCAGGATGCCGAGTTCGAGCGCATCGTCCGCCTGAAGACGGAGGTGGACGAGGACGAGGAGTGGACGGATTTGAGGGCCGCCGAGGAGTTGTCGCGCAACACGCTCCAGCCAGTCACCGCCGACGTCGCCGAGGACTCGAGCTTGCATGACAACACCGCAGAGGAGCTGGAGCTCCAACGCCGCCTCCTCGCAGAGGCCGATGAGCGCAAGGCGCGGCGCAAGCAGGAGGCTGCCGCCAATGCGGCCCGCCGCCGCATTCCTTTCCCGCCGCAGACGAGGGAGATCCCCTACGTCGTGCTCGACCCCGATAGCGACGAAGAAGTCGAGCTGCAGCGAGCCCTTGCGGTGAGCAGGTGGGGCGACTCCGGCGCGAGGCAGAGCAACCCGCACTGCCGCGCTCCCGGTGAAGGAACCAGCAGGCGGGACGGCGGAGATTCGGACGACGACGGCGACGGCGACGTAGTCGACTACAGCCAGGCGATCGCGGCGCGCCTATGGCTACAGTAGCGTAGTTTTAGTTTAAATTTACTGTTTTTTTAGTTTAAATTTCAGTGGAATTGTATGAAATTTGCGTCGAATCAATAAATGCGTCGAATTTCATTCCTCGATTTATTTTGGGCCGATTGTTGGGCTGGGGGTCGACTGGGAACCCTGCCCCCAGGTTCCAGATTAGCGCCGTTTGGCGCCGCGGCGGGCCCAAAACGGCGGCGTTTTGGGCCCTCGGGGGCGCAACGACTGGAGATGCCATAACTGGTAATTTTTTGATTTTTGTTCTAGTTGGAAGTAGAATTTTTTCCATCTCCCACCCGATTATCTTTTACCCTAAAATATCACTAGCCCGAAAATGGAATTAATTTTTTACCGGCGGGTTATTTTTATGCAAGTAAAAAAGATAAAACGGACCGTTTCTTAAAACGCGCGCACATGAAGACGACTGTCGAAAAAGGGAATAGCAGGCACGCCAACAACCCGTATATTTTTTCGACAAGCGAAACCTGTCGGAAACCATTGAGCAGAGCCTTCGGATTGCGCGCGCAATATAGACCCACCCGATAATTATTTCTTAATCCGAAAAAAATTTAAAGGAACGGGAGAGCACTTAGCTGGTTTAGACAAAAGGGAATATGATTTTTCAGAAATAAAATATTTTTGTAGCGTATATTTGTACAGTATTATTTTCATGTAAAGGGAATAGATTCGCTCCATTTTTGTTATTTTAAATTCAATGCACGGTAATTGATTTTGGCACCAAAACAGTGCGATTCTAATAAAAGGGAATAGAATACAACTTCTTTGGCGAAGTTTTTGGCGTGAACAGGTTCGCACGCGGGCAGGAAAGGAAATAGAGCGATCCTGCTATATTAGACGTTCGTGTATTTCTAAAATGGAATAGCGCTGATCGCTTCCTTCCTTTTCTAGGGAAAAACTCTTGGTTGGAGAACCGATCGACCGAATCGATTCGGTCGCGCGCGCGCAGGCTAGTCCAGCCCAAGTGAATGCATCTTCGAGGTTTGACGAGGTAAAGAAAACGAGAAAGGAAAAGCAGCACGAGAAGACGGCACGCGCGCTTTAGTTACGACCAGGTACGGTACGCGGATTCCGTTTTCCGTCGTCTCAGTCGCAAAGCAGGCTCGTTGGATGGCGCCAAACTATCACGAATCATTCTCCTTAATCTCCATGAAATAAAATCTGAATTTCTCATATATTTTATGCTGGAAACAAATTATGCGGCCAATCTCAGCTGCGAAAAGTTCCAAACTCTAGAGGGTTTTGGACGAGAGGTCACTCTTTAGGAAGTTTTGGTCCCTGATTCAAATTTAACCCAATAATCGCACACAGTTAAGAAAGTCGGTTTTGCTATTTCTCAAGTCGGTCGAGAAACACTAGTTGTCTAAAAAGTCAGCATTGAGAACAAATAAAGATAAAGATAGATATATCTTGACATGAGGGCTACGTTTTTTTTTTTTTGAGAAAAGGGTTTCCCTAGGTTTCGTTAACCAAATCAGCACTGAAAAGTTCAACCTTACAACACAACCTGAACCTCTCATAGCAAAACAGCCACATGGATACCGGAGAACAAAGAAGATTCAGAAACGATTGACGGGATTGTTATTATCGCATATGCGCTCTTCATTTTCTCCTACAGCCCTCCTGTCTCTCGGAAACAACGACGTCCACCTTTTTATTGTTGTAAAAAACCTCCATCGCAACCTTATCTGGAACTATAGCGCAGAACATGAGTTTATCAACCTATGATATTAACATTTATATTTTCTTGTTACATTTAGCAAAATTAACAAAAAAAATACTTATTGTTAACTTATTGCATCAATAACTGCAATGCTTTATATCCTTCTATTATAATTTACACTTAGCAAAACTAACCACAAAATATATTGATACTAATATTATTCTAACATATTATTTGTTGTATAGATATTTAGTGCATATGATAGCAAATGCACTTGCATTAACTTTAAATTGTGTTTGTAATAAAAAAAATTAGTACATGTATCTCCGAACAATGGCCCTAATAATTCTTTTGTTTAAGTGATCAGAGCGGGAGAGACCCCTTTGGCATTTGATTATTGATGGTACGAAAAAAGCGGTGAAGATGTTTGCTTTCAAAGGGGCCAGATCTATCTAAATTTAAGCACGACAAAACATCCCACTATTTTAGCACTAATTAGTCTGATACGAGAAAGTTTTAATATGACAAATTGCATTGCTTCACTTAGTAATTTATTTTACTTAGACGAAAATATTGTATATATATGTTTGTCTGTGTCTAGGTATTCTTCCTTGAATACTTAAATATCTCGGCAAAGATCCTTAAAGTGAGTGCCAAATATGATGATAAAGGTTTCTGGAATATATTATAGATGTAACAAAATAGAAATTTCTATACTTTATGCATGTTTACAATGGTTTTCCATCGAATCATGGACGTGATGCATCCATGCACGCACGTCCATATGGCTTGTGCCAGCTAAGTTCAGACCCCCATCAGTGGAGGAGCCTCACTCCGGGTAGAAAAATAGACTTTGCGAAATAGCATTTTTTCCCGCCATATATGCATGCCTAATATGTTTTTATGCATTGTGGCAATCTATTTCCATAATTTTGCAAATTATAGTGATAATATCAAGATATGATCATACTTTTTTCATGTACAAAATCTTTTAAAGTGCCAACATGCACTACTGATGACCCACAAGTGTAGGGGGTTAATCATAGCTTTTTTGATAAATAAGAGTGTCAAACCCAACGAGGAGCAGAAGGTATTGATAAATAGTTTTGAGCAAAGTTTCACTGTAAACACTACATATCAATTGTTTAGAGATTTTTGTAATAGTAATAAATCGATAACAAGTGAGTACCAACGAAAGTAAATGGTTGCTTCAAGTTGCCCAATCCTTTTTAGCACAAAGGACAAACCGGTGGCGTTTCTTATAATGGCTAAAACGTTCATGAGGACACATGGAGGTTTCGTCTAGTTATTTTTATCACACGCCGTTGATTAATCTTTACCATTTTGGTAGGTGTTATGTGGGTAGACCTATGCTAGTGCACCTTCCTACCCAAGACTAATGCACACTTACGATTACACTACTTGCAAGCATCCACAAATACAAGAAAATAATTAAGACATAAATCTAACCATATAAATAAACTCGTGGTATCTACTAATCCTTTTTTCTTAAGTATTGCAAATTGGATTTTAGGTTTTTGTCACTCCGGAAACCCACTATAAGCAATTAAACACACAATGCATTCCTCTAGGCCCATAAAAATTGAAATGATATGTAGTCTACGTTCACATAACACCACTAGAGAAATAACAACATAACTTAAATATCAAACCGATAAATATTACTCAACGAAACATTACTACTAATCACTAGACTTCTCCCATGTCTTCAAGAACTAAAAATTTACTCACGACACATAATATGGTACATGATCAGAGGTGATAAATGGATGATCTGGTCATAAAGTGCAAACACCAATAAATCTCATAAGCATCAACTAAAAACGACTAATTTACACCGGGAGAGAGATCTAGAGGAAAACAACGATATAGAACCCTAATTGTTAAAGAGGGACGGAGGTGGATGGTGCGGATGATGGTGCTGGTAGTGATGATGATGACGATGATGATATTGATGTTGTCCAGTGCGATGATGGTGGCAGTGGTGACGATTCCAGCCCCCCCGGAGGGAATTACCCCGGCGGACTCTCCCTGCCAGGAAGGTGTTTCTTATCTTTGTCGTTTTCGTTGTGAAGAGGCCAGGGAAAAATTCTACGAAGTGGATCCCTGATGTTTTTAGGTCACGGGGGGGGGGGAGGGTAAGTACTCCGAAGGAGAGCCGGAGGGGGGGCCAGGGGCCCACCATGCGCGCCTGGAAGCTACTTGGCTTTCGGTAAGTGCCCGAACATGTCTTTGTGTTATCGAAACTTTACAGGTCACATGCTTAAGACGTGCCAACCTTTTATTGTGATAAATAATATGTTTTTGTTGGTTTTATGAATGTTCGATGTCGTTATGATATCATAGAAAGAAGTCTGGTGTCAATCGGAGTGGTTTTGGGGAAGTAGCTATAAGAGAGAATTATGCTGGTGTTAGGTATACTTTATATGAGAAGCTAAGAAGAACATGAGATGTTCCACCATGTTAGAAATGTATTCTAACATCGTTAGATAATATCGATGATTTCATCTATAGGGGTAACGGGGTTCCGGAAGAGTTCCGGGGAATTTCCTTAATGGAAGCAGTGCTGGAGCGGGGCAGATTTCCCCTATTGGCAAAACATAATTTTAGGTAATGCTAGGTGGTTCCCATGGTATCACAAAGTGCACAAGCTTTACTTAAGAATTTTCCTAAATTTATTTGAGAAATAAATGAGAGGAAAAAAAAATAGAGAGGTGGGATTCGACTCCACAAGGAGTCCAATAGAAAATCTCTAAGGATGAGGGGTGCGGCCAAGGAAGGGGAGGGGGAAAACCGACCCCTCCCTCTTTGGAGAACATATCAATTGAGCCTTTTGGCCTTCTCTCTCTCTCATAGAATTAGAGATCTAATTAGAGGGCATCTAGAATTAGAGTATCTAATTAGAGGTCTAATTAGAGAACCTCTAATTGAATTGGAGATCTAATTAGAAACATATCCAATTGAATTAGAGCCTCTTCTAATCGGGTTTTTTAGTTATACTCTCCCGATTAGACCTATCTCTACTTAGTTTTATCTCTCATGTGTTAAGAATTTCTAGATTCATAATAGCTCTAATCAGAGTTTATTAGAGCTACTAATTAGCAACGCCGGAAGGCTGTCTCTCTTTGTCGGTGTTGATCCCTGAATGGCGGAGCGCTCACGGGTTGACACGAGCGTACGCGTGCACACCATAAGAGGGACTACACGTGTGATCCTCGGGAGGTAAGAGTTAGCGACATCCTTGCAACTAGGCCTAGTTGTGAGGATCTACAATTGTTCAGATTCTTATACGATTACATCGAATCCGCTGCCCGGCGAGTCGTTATCCTGATCCTCGCATGTATATACATGTCTCGTTATCTGCATAGTGATCTTAGCGGACTACGTAGGGCAAATTTTTCAAATTCTGAAGCGTAGACCGGCAATAGGTGAGGCTGACAGGTGGGCCCTAGGGCCTCCAATCATGGCACTAGGAACCTTCGTATATTTTTTCTATTTTAGTTTAATGGAAAAATAAAATAAAAGGGAAAACGGAAAAATGAGAGGAGAGATGGAGTTGGACTCCCACTAGGGAGTCCAATCCAAGTTGGACTAGGAGGAGGGGTGCGGTCACCTCCTTGGTGCGTCCAAGCCCCCTCCTAGATCAACTAGGACTCCTCCCTCTCTTGGGAAATTCCCCCTTCCTCCAACTATAAAAGGACCCCAAGGCTTGGATCTAAGCCATAATTATTGAGCTAGCATCTCTTTCTCTCTCTAGTAGAATCAGAGGGTTTAATTAGAGTTTCTATTTAGAGCCTCTCTAGTTGAATATAGCTTTTTCTAATTGGTTTTTGAGTTGTTCTTTCGATTAGACCTAAATCTAATTAGTAGTTCTCCCTCATGTGTTGACAAATTTCTAAATTCATATAGCTCTAATCGCAGTCGATTAGTGCTACCAATTAGCAATTCCAAAAGGCTGTCTCTCTTCGTCGGTGCCGAGCCCTAGATGGGGAAGCACTGACGGGTTGACACGAGCGTACGCGTGCACACCATAAGAGGGATTGCACGTGTGATCCTTGACGAGGAAAGCTTAGCAACATCCTTTCCAACTAGGCCTAGTTGTGAGGATTTACGATTGTTAAAAACTATTCTTGACTACATCGATTCCGCTGCCCGGTGGGTCGTGATCCTGATCCTTGCATGTATTTGTATGCCTCGATAACTGCATAGTGATCTTGGAGGATTATGTTGTGAATTTTTTTTAAATTCTGCAGCGTAGATCAGCAGCATCAACAGCTTAACGTCATGGTATACTAGTTTCAACAGATTGTATAAAAAGAAAGCATGTATAGAGGCACACTAGTCAGATAAAAAATAATCCAGATAACTATTTCTCGAGAGGCCAACATATTTTCTTGCTAAGGACGCAATTTACTACAAATTATTTCATGTGGTTTCCATCGGATAATTTTATTCTCTTCTTGTCTACTGACACCAACAAATACTTCACATACAATGCATCTGAATTAGGTTAGAGTTAACTCTTGCCTGCTCAGTGCAGTAAATATCACTTTTATAAAAGTTTATTTTAGCAATGAAATTTTTTCAAAGAGGCACAAGATAACTTTTAAAAATTATAGCCCGAGTAAGATCGTATTCCTATAGGAGTATGCCCACTCCTCCTGCTATATCTGTAGCCAACTGAGTTAACAATTTGGCTTAAGAAAAACTGAGTTAACAATCCTGAATTTTGTACCCATTCAATTAAAATGGTTAAAACATCTACAGTAATGTCGAAAAAAAGGGGTGAAAGAGGATCACCTTGCCTTATGATATGTAGAAAAAAAATGGTCCGGTCTCTCCATTCACCTTAACCCCCACCTTACCACTTGAATCTATTTTCATTACCACTAGAACATGAAAGCGTGCGTTGCCACACCCGTCCATATTTGAAATGGTAGATATGGCTAGATATGGTGTACAAAGATATGGACATTTTCATATTTTTGAATAAAAGAATTGAACTGTAAAATATATTTATGTGGGTATGATTATCTACAACTATCTAATTGTAGACTGGGCCTTAATTGTGTGTCATGTCAAGGTATCTCTCAATAGGATCTACGTATGTTTTAGTTTTTTGGAAAGCTCAAGACTAAATTGTGCCTTGTGCTTTCCTTGGGTATTACTGCCCTTGGACTTTGGGGTTTATTGGTGATTATGAATTACATAAAGGAGCTGGCCCCATACCACGGTTCCAATCGGGTGGTACTTCCATGTGTTGTTTTCTGCTCATGGTAAGTGTTCGTAAAACTATTTCGGAAAAATGATAAAAAGAAGAAATATGAAATAATAAATAAATTTGAACAGTTTATGGTGTATATACTATATAGAGGTGGTATACTTCTTCGAAGTTTGTCAATGGAACTTGCGAAAAAATTGCAAGAGCAGCAGTCTTACACAATATTTAAATTCATCAAACAAATAGAAAGAATAACTTGAGCAGTACCCTTCTTTCCCAACTAGAAATAAATCCGCAATCCACGGTGTGAGTTCCTGTTTAAGATTCAGTCCTTACAACAAATATCCGGATCAGGATCAACCCTCTGGAAAATCAATTATCCTCACACCTTGTAGAGCAGTTGGGTGAATGGAAAAAAAGGGTTCAAAACTAAAGAAGCATTGAGGCACAATAGACTCACCGAGTGCAACATCCAAGCCTACCATCAGCGGGAGATCCGAGCTGCTTAGATTGAGATATATTGGTATCAGATAATTGGCATAAATAGTAAGGGCGCAAATTTGGTGGCAGCGACGACCATCGCGCTTAAGCCTATCTTGTGTAACCCCATTCCTGCTTACAACATAGAGACAATACAATTCCAGTAGAGCTGTCTGCCTGTCACTACTCGACAACAGTCAGCCTGTCTAGATATGATGATCAATGAATGTTTCGTATAGCAAGAAAAACCTGCACCGCTGTCGTGAATTCGCGGAAACAAAAGTATGTCGGCTGTTTGGAGTGTGTAACCTAGACCTTGCGACACCAAGATTTTCAACGAGTGCATCATATATGAAACGAAATCAACAGGTATATGAATAGTACCGGGAGATGAGGGAAGAGCAATCGGAAGTCGCTGGTACCTGCTTGAGGTAAGATTGGACCTGAGTCGCCAAAGACGAACCACTTGTTGATGTTTAGGGTGAATGGTCGTACCCGTTAGGGTGACCGGCTGCGTGTTATATGGCACAGGAAAACCCCATGTGGTGGCAATACAAGAGAATACGTATGGGTAGGATACTATCCTATACCCAATCCGTATAGTACACAATAACTCTAATACCCCCCCCCCCCCTTAATCGAAACCTGGGAGAGGTTTAGATTACGTTTAAACTCATCTAACTTTTTTACACATAAAGTCTTTGTGAACCCATCTGCAATTTGGTCTTTGCTGGATATGAACCGAACATCAAGTTGCTTGCTAGCAACTCGTTCTCGAACAAAGCAGAAATCAATCTCAATATGTTTTGTGCGAGCGTGAAAAACTGGATTTGCCGAGAGATACGTAGCACCAAGATTATCACACCATAAGCATGGTTTCTCGTTGAGAGAAACACCAAGCTCTCGAACTAATGCTTCAACCCAAATCAATTCAGCAGTGGCATTTGCTAGAGACTTATACTCAGCTTCTGTACTTGACCTTGACACAGTAGGCTGTTTTCTGGCACTCCAAGAAACAAGATTAGGACCAAAAAATATAGCAAAGCCACCTGTGGAGCGTCTATCATCCAAATCACCTGCCCAGTCAGCATCTGAATAGGCACTAAGAAGAGTAGAGCTAGACTGCTGAAAAGTAAGTCCAATTTTTATTGTACCTTGAATATACCTCAGAATACGTTTGACTGCAGTCCAATGTGCAGTGGTAGGAGCATGAAGATACTGACAGACCTTATTAACTGAGAAAGAAAGATCTGTTCGAGTCAAAGTCAAATACTGTAAACCTCCAACAATGCTCCTATAATGTGTGATATCCTCAGATCCAAGAGGAGATCCATCAGTCAACCTGAGTGATTCTGTAGTAGAGAGGGGTGTTGGACATGGTGTACATGAACTCATATCAACACGAGCCAATAAGTCTGTAGCATATTTTTCCTGACTTAAGACCAATCCACTAGACTGTTTCTTAACCTCTATGCCTAAAAAATAATGAAGATCACCAAGATCTTTGAGAGCAAAATCTGAGCTCAAGTGATGTAGTAGACTTGAAATAGCTGAGTCAGATGAATTACTAACAATAATATCATCAACATAGATTAACAGAAACATAGTGAGTCCTGACTTGTTGTAAAGAAACAAGGATGTATCAGCTTTGGATGGAATAAAACCGAGAGTGTGTAGTTTAGAGCTTAAATGAGAGTACCATGATCGAGGAGGCTGTTTCAGACCATATAAGGCTTTATCAAGTTTGCAAACATAATCTGGAGTAGCGGAAGACTGGAAACCTGGTGGTTGTTTCATATATACCTCCTCTTCCAGAACACCATGTAAGAACGCGTTCTTCACATCTAGCTGTCGTAAGCTCCAACCCCGAGAAACTGAGATAGAAAGAACAATTCTGATAGTAGCAGCCTTGACAACAAGACTGAAAGTATCCTCATAGTCAATACCATATCTTTGTTTGAAACCTTTAGCAACGAGACGGGCTTTATATCTGTCCACAGTACCATCAGCATGTTTCTTAACACGATAAACCCACTTGCAATCAATAACATTCTTACGAGCAGTAGGGGGTACCAAGTGCCAAGTATTATTACGAATGAGTGCATCATATTCTTCATCCATTGCCTGTTTCCATTTGGAATCATTGAGTGCTTCACGCAAATTCTTTGGTTCCCCTGTGGATGTTAGCAAGCCATATTTAACAAGATTACCACTGTAAATATTTGTTTTCTTACCATAGGGAACAGTGCCATTTGTTGGTAATTTGGGTTTTCGAATTCCTTGTTGCAAACGTGTACGCGGTACAGCAACAGTGGCCAATCATCCTCGGGAATAGTTCCCGCAGAATTTTCAGCAGAAGGAGTAGTACTGCTGTCCGCAGTAATCATGGGCTCATGATGAGCAATCATTGGATCATGATGATGCAGGGAGTAATCATTGCATGTCGTCCCGTCAGCACTGTCAACAGTCCCAGCTGACGAGGCGGAGGGCGACAGGTGCCAGCTGCTGTCGCGCGCAGCTGCACCACCCGACCGCACGGGCGACGAGGTGGAGTGCGGGTCGGGGCTGCTGTCGCGCGCAGCTGCACCACCCGTCCGCACGGGCGATGAGGTGGAGTGCGGGTCGGGGAGGTCGTCGTCCCGGTCGGTCCTGGCAGCGCTGCTGCTGTCAGCGGAAGATTCCGACGCGGACACCCGAGGCGAAGAATCAACCTCGGAATCAGTACGCGCAGACTCAAAAACCGTGTTGTCCCCTTCTGTCTCATGCGCATCACTGTTACTAGTATTTGATGTGCTGTTTGAAGCAATTTCATCCGAATTTTCGGCAGAATCTTGCACAGAACTTGTAGGACTTGGATCAACAGTAACCTGGGGAGGAGTGTTAGTGGGAACAAGATGCAAATAATGATCATTAGTGTGCACACCCCTATCCGAACATGGAGTAGATGAATCATGTTGAGAGATAAGTAAAATTTCATCCCGTAGACGTCTACCCGCATTGGGATTTAGGGATGCAAAGGGAAAGATGTTTTCATCAAAAACAACATCACGAGAGATATACACACGGCCTGTTGCTACATCAAGACATTTTACTCCTTTATGACGTGGACTATACCCAAGAAAAACACATTGTTTGGACTGGAATGAAAGTTTGTGCTTGTTATAGGGACGAAGATTTGGCCAACAAGCACAACCAAAAATTCGAAGAGACTCATACTGTGGTGTAACTTGAAGGAGTTTTTCAGTGGGAGTGGCAAAGTTGAGGACTTTTGTAGGAAGCA
This sequence comes from Alopecurus myosuroides, assembly GCA_028641055.1. NCBI lineage: Eukaryota > Viridiplantae > Streptophyta > Magnoliopsida > Poales > Poaceae > Alopecurus > Alopecurus myosuroides. The sequence continues at coordinate 105,883,180 of CM054057.1, forward strand.
TATTAATAAGAAAAGTAGCTGTAATGAAAGCATCATCCCAATATTTGAGAGGCATAGAAGCATTAGCAAGTAGAGCAAGGCCTACTTCAACAATATGACGGTGTTTGCGTTCAGCAGAACCGTTTTGTTGATGAGCATGAGGACATGATACATGATGAACAATGCCTACACGTTGAAAGAAACTATTCAATTTCTCATATTCACCACCCCAATCAGTTTGCATGGTGAGAATTTTGCGACCAAACTGTCGTTCAACATACTGTTGGAAATCAAGAAATACTTGATAAACCTCAGAACGTTTCTTAAGCAAATAAATCCAAGTAAATTTGCTAAAATCATCAATGAAGCTTACATAATATGCATGTTTGCTTATAGAGAGAGGAGCTGGACCCCATACATCAGAAAATATTTGTTCCAAAGGAACAGTAGACATACTACTGGATACAGGATAGGGTAGCTGATGACTCTTTGCCTGCTGGCAAGGATCACATATGTAAGGATTTATTTCTGGAGAATGTAAAAGTTTATGCTTCCTAAGAATTTGCTGAACAATAAACGAAGATGGATGTCCTAAACGACGATGCCACGTAGAGGATGAAGACTGAATAGTGACCAGTGCATGCTTGGGATCCGAAACTGGGACAAGAGGATATAGGCCACCATGACAAGGACCCCTAAAGATGATGCGCTGCGTTGCCTGATCCTTAATCAAGGAAAAAAATGGGTGAATTTCCATATAACAATTGTTATCAAGACTGAGTTTATGAGCAGAAATTAAACTCATGGATGCATCAGGGACATGTAAAATATTACGGAGTTGGATAGAACTATCAGGAGTGTGCAAAACAGAATGACCAATATTAGCAATACCCATACCTTGTCCACTAGCATTATTAACTTGATCACCCCCCCTGATATGTTTCATGAACATTAAGCTTATTGAGTTGTCCCGTTACGTGATTTGTGGCACCAGTGTCTACATACCAATTTGTATCAACGCCATACGCACCTTTTGTCTCCTTTGGTGGCTTGTCATCATCGTCATCATCACCATAGCGCCACCAACACTCATCCGCGGGATGTCCCTCCTTTTTACAGATCTGACAGAACACACCATCTTGCCATGGAGAAGCACGGCGATCTTTGCGCGGCTGTTTCTGACGATTCTGATTCTGACGTGGGCGCTGTTGTTGCTGAGATTGTTGCGGAGGAGGAGGAGGCCATGGCTGAGGGGGCATGTATGGTGTCGGCTGGTAGGGTGGTGCATACGGAGCTGATGGTGGATAATGTGGATATGGAGGCATGTAGGGAGCCGGATGATAGGGAGGAGCATAAGGAGCCGGCTGCAGGTGTTGTGGCTGTTGCATAGGGTGGTGCGGCTGCATATTTGTTGGCGGGTAGTAGGGTGCCGAGGGCATAAAGGCAGGAGCCGAGGGCATGCGGTATGGAGAGGAATACTGCTGCTGGTGTGGAGGCATATAGGGCCGATTTGCTCCACCGTAGGGGACCCGAGGGGCGGCATTGACTGATGACATGAAAGATCCGCCACTTGTACCCGAACCAACAGTAGCTGTAGAGAGCATGGCATCACGACTTTCATAGGAGAGAAGTTGAGAGCACATGTCATTGAGGGAAGTGGATGGAACCACTTTGAGAGCAGCAACAAACCCATTATAAGAGCTATCAAGTCCATTCATGATATAATCCTTCAGTTCATCCTCATCAACAATTTTCCCAGCAGTAGCGAGTTCAGAGGCAAAGCCTTTCATCTTGGTGATATATTGTTGTGCAGTCAGATCCTGTTTCTTGGTATTGGTAAGAGCGCCACGAAGATTAGAGACACGAGACTTGGATTGCAAAGAGAACAAATTGTGAATTGCACTCCAAACTTCAGCGGCATGAACCAATCCGTAAACATGGGAGAGGATTTCCTCGGACAGGGAGTTGACAATGTAGCTGACAACCTGTTGATCACGAGTAATCCACACATCATATGCAGGGTTAGGGACCTGCGTCTTCTTCTGATTGGAGTCCTCGTGCTCGAGGAACTCGGCAGGGGCCGGTTCCAAGCCTTCAAGGAGACGCATCACGCGGGCGCCACGTAATGTGGGTAGCACTTGCGCCTGCCAAGAGAGGAAGTTCTCTCTCGTGAGCTGGGTGGCCGGCGGCGCACCGATCGAAGATCCGTTTGAAGAGGAGCTGGCAGCCATCAGTACGATCCTGGACAGACGGCAGGAACGATCGGGGCAGTAGCAGTAACCGGACTCGCCGAAATCGTGGCGATTGTTGACAGAAGACAGAAAACGAGATCGTAGGTTGTAGCGATCGGGGATCAGTAGAGGACCAACCGATCGAAGAGGCGTGGTGTAGTCCTGTAGAGCTAGGTCGTGACGTAGGCGTGTAGTCGCGACAGAAGAGCAGCGACGGAGTTGTCCTGGCGGCGATCGGAGATCGGAGCGAAATCCGGTGCGGCGGCTAGAGGGTAGGAAGGGAGGGGCCTGATACCATGTTGATGTTTAGGGTGAACGGTCGTACCCGTTAGGGTGACCGGCTGCGTGTTATATGGCACAGGAAAAACCCCTGTGGTGGCAATACAAGAGAATACGTATTGGGGTAGGATACTATCCTATACCCAATCCGTATAGTACACAATAACTCTAGTACCACTTAGTCTCGGTAGATCTTCTGGCCCTTCTTGGAGATAATTTTTTACACAATGAACCATTTGGCCAAGAGCAAAGTCAAAAAGGACCACCTTCCGAATAAATTGCGAAAACTACCGTGGCGGCAGACTATTCAGGCGACACGTGGCACCTGCCGCCACAGAACGAGACGGCAAGATCTGCCGCCTAGGGCAAAGGCGGCACGTCGACCCGAACGGGAATCACGGCGAGCGGTGGCGGCATGTGTGACGTTGCCGCATGCCGCCTTGGCCTGAGGCGGCACCTTGGCCTGGCCTTGCCTGCATGCATGTATGTAGCAATTCTATTATGGCCCTCGTGCCGCCTTAACCCCAGGCGGCAGGCCATGCCGCCTCGCTCCGTGGCGGCATGTGCCACGTGTCGTCTGGCTAGCCTACCGTCACGTTAGTTTTGGCAATTCATTTGTGAGGTGGTCTTTTTTTACTTTGCACGGGTCAAGTGGTCCTTTATATCAAAAATTCTCTTGAAGAAGCTGTCTAGAGATGCTGCCCCCAGATCTCCCCATCCCAATTTCTTATGGGACACCGTTTGTATCCGGATAGTTGCCAGGAAACCCGTCGCTTCATCCTTCGCATCATTCTCTTGCAAACTTGCATCAGCTTCTCCTCTGCCGCCTCTTGCAGCTCCTAACCCACCCTGCCGAGTGGGTGTTCACTGTCGTGGCGCCGGTATGCGTCTCACCGCGGGAAGGGGTAGGGGGATATGCGATAATCCGAACAAACAAGATGCTGTCATAATGATCATAGAAATTAGGGAGGTCACAAGAAGAGTTAGTAACGCACTCCAAGGAAGGCGAAATAACCAGCTGAACCAGGAGCTCCGCCGCTGCCGTCAGCACGGACGAGACGCTTGGGTTGAAAGTAGTGACAATTCCGTAATTGTTTGCTTTTTTTAGGGTACGTAATTGATGGCCGGATCGAACTGCCTAAGAAAATAACAATGGACCAAGCCATGGAAGCCCACGGTTGATAGTATCTCGGCTCGGTTAACGAGAAAAGGCCGGAGACGATTTACAGAGTAGCAGCCCAGCTACGTTTGCTCGGCCGGTTAATGAGCAATTACGTGGTGATGAAGGCTCAGTGAAGAACTGCGGGACGTGAAGAGGATCTGAACCATTCCGAGGGAAAATCCAACGGCTCAAGATAGCAGTTCTCTGTGGTGGCTCGTAGCTAGATACCTTTTACTCTTTCTTAATATCAACTAGTTAGTGTGCACGTGCACGCACGTATGTCTTGATATGTTTTTTTTTTAAAATTTCCTTAGTTTCTCTTAATGCAAGCACGGCTATTTCGATATGAATTTTGAAGACAATATTCTCAAAAAAAAAATTGAAGACAATGGATGAGGAACAGAGGAAAAAATTGACTTGAAATCTAATATCTTGATAGGTATCATGATTGATTGTGAGTAAATTCAACATGGAAACTTTAGCATCTAAAACTTGAGCTAGAAAAGGCTATTTGATTTTATCGAAGGCTCTCAAAATCAGTTTCAAACAAAACATTCCTTTTCTTTTGTGGATATCATTAAGAAACTCATGCAACACATAATCACATTCCATATTATACCTTTCATTAAATAAAAGTTTTCGTGTAGGCTTGATGACTTTTTAATAATCAAAGAAAGCCTATTAACAAGCACTTTTGTCAGAATTTTTAGCATAACATTCAATAGGCTGATGGGCCGCCGTCTCCGGCGGCGCAGCGACAAGACGGTGGTGCTAGAGGGTGGAGGAGGCTGGCTCGTGGGGATGCGTGAAGATGCCGACGGCGCTCGACGCTGCAGACTCGATCTGGGCCGTGGCGGGCTGGGTTCGCCCAGCCGGGTTGAGCGGCTGCCTCGCCGTCTCTCCAACTTCCGGTCGCTCGGGTCAACGGCTCGAGGAGGCCGGCGTCCACTGTGTTGCTCGCGGGAGGAGGAAGGTGGTGACGGCACCACACATGGCGGGCCGGATCTGGGCCAGGCGGGCCCTGATCTGGCGGCGTGGACTGCGGTGGTGCTGCTGTCCGTTCGATGGCGGCGGGACCACGAGGTGCGGCAGCGGCGACCAGATCTAGGGCTGCGTGTTGAGCTCGTCACGGTGGTCGTACATGGCGGCCGGGATCTGGGTCCGTGCGGGTTTATTCGAGCCGCAGGTCGTGGGCACGAGGGTGGTGCGGGGTTCCTTCGGCGTGCTGCAGTGGGGCTTCGGCAGGTTTGCGGTGTGCTGGTGGCCGGAGCGCCTCGCCCATGCGCGAGCTCGATCTGGGCCAGGCGGGCCCCGATCTGGGCTTGACGGGCCGGGTACTTCCGGTGCAAGTGCTGGGGTCGCTTGGGCGTGAGGTTGAGTCCCGGTAGGTCGGAGTCCCGAGGCTAGGGTTTGCGGCGCAGTGGCGCCCTTGCTGTAGTGCGGCTACGGAGCTTTACGGGCCCCGTGGGGCTCGGCCGGGCCAGGAGGGCCTGGTCTGCTCTGTGGCTGCATCCGGTCGGCTACCGCCGAAAGGTGGTGGAGGTAGATCCATCCCGCGTGCTACCGTATCGCTTGACCCTCGTGTGGACTCCCCTACTCGGCTCTTTCGACCTCGTGTCTTGGGCCACGGTGAGACGATGGAGAGGAAGGCAAGATCGTGGTGGCGTGCTAAGGGCGGCAAGATTGATGGGGGCTGACGGAACGGGGGATTGTGGTGGTTTGGAGGTCGGGAGAAATCCTTGTCGTGAGACACTGACGCGGTGATGCCTCCGGGTGCCGCCTTCCTTCCTGAAGGGCGTCGGAGTACTTCCCCACCCCCAAGCATACCAGGGGAAACCCTAGGACACTCTGCGGGAAACCATTGGAGTTGTCCGGGCAGTAGCGGCGTCGGCGTCGTTCTCTTCTTGGAGGTGCTGCTTGGTATGGGCCGCTTCCGTGGGCTGGGAGCGTGGTGGATCGGCGGTGGGCGCCTCGGTTGCGTGTCCTCTCTGTCTTTCGTCGTGCCTCGGTGTTGGCAGCGTTTTTTTCCTTTCCTCATTCTTTTCTTTTTTCGTTTGGGCATTTTGGTTGCTGCTGCCCCAGCTTGTGTGGTGTGTGTTTGTATGCGGTGCTTGTATGTTGGTCGTTGCTTTATTTATAAAGCGGGACGAAAGCCTGTTTCGGCAAATAGGCTGATGGGCCTAAAATTTCGAATTATCAAATCTTTCCCCTTGAGGGCCAGAGTAATTACACTATCCTAGAAACATCTAGTCTACCAAAGGCTATGGATGCTAATTGAGAATAACAACTCTTTTTATATCGAGTAAGTTACGGTCACTCTCATGCTTCAAACGTGTGAATGCCTCTTCCCTCGCCAAAAATGCTACCTCACGCCTCCACAAAATGCTTGCGAGTAAGATCCAAAAACAACCCTTACGTATCTCAGCACCATGTCATCCTAGCCTAAAGTCAAGGTGTATATACAGGCGGAATGCAACTGAGGAAAGAGTCTATGTCCTCGGGGCCAGAATATTCAGGCAATATCGCCAATGATCAAATAAATAAACCAAAGAATATAATATTTCAAGTATCAACCCCCAACTAGTCTATAAATTACTACATAAACATCTCTATAGTATTTTCGCACGATGTATGTATATCTCCGCCGGTTTAATATAATCTAACACTCTTTATACACACAGAGAACGGGATCCTGGCTGGAAGCACTACTCTAGTTGCTTTCTGATACCCAGGATACCGGTATAGTCCCAAAGAACAAAGTATTGACCAGATGTACAATCCAACACTGCATGGCTCAACTGGAAGTCGGCAGCCTTCCCTCCAAAGATTATGAACCGTATGGCCACGGAAATGTTTTCGCCACTGAAATTCGCAATGGAAAAGATCATTAGATGAAGGTAAAAAGATAACAGATCATCACAGTATAGTTTGAGAACACCAAACAAACAATTGTATATACTAACAACTCTATATATGTATCACATATGTACCATGCTAGACCAAAAGAATAACCCTTAACTGCTGCTGTTCATGGAAAACGCATAAAGTAATGAGCACCAATGTTCAATAGTCAGTACATTGTACTTAGAGGTTGTACTCTGTTCAACCCTAACAGAACGATGCCATATTGGCATCTTTGGCAATTATCACAGTGGATCGAAAGGAGGGTGAGTGCTGATCTACTAAATGGGCAGATGCTTACGAAGAAAATCTGACATGAAACTATGTATGGTACTAGAATGCTGAACCATCGCATGTTATTCATGCCACTCAAAACATTAGATTTGTTTCCCCACAAAGGAGGTTCCACACCCACCAACATCTGCGATGCAAACTATTAGATATGTTCTGGTATGTCCCCTCCTTTCCTGATCAGGTTAAAAACAGAGTTGATCCCAAGCATGATCCAGGAGACCTGGACAGATGTTGTGGATAGATGAAACTTCAAAAGGGACTGGGCCCCGTCATCTACTGTAAACTGAATCTAATCACAACCAAGTAGGCTGAGCTGTAATGGGTGTGTAGTGAAACTACATGACCAGCTGAAGTCTTCTCGCACCTATCAGTACATCCTAAACTAGACTGACTTTAGTGAACAAACTAAATCTGCACGATTAGAAGTAGGAAATGAAGACGATATAACACACAAAGGAACCTTCCATATGACTTCATTATTAAGGTACCGTGGGCTAGCAGAAAAAAGTCCATGTTAATTTATTAAGGATACACACTCTTTTGTGCCCAGCTTGTTAAAAACCAAGGATAGTGTCTGACATCATAGCCGTGTCTATCATTGAAAAGCATTAGAACGACCATGTACAGTAATGCAGTTATCATTACTGTAGAAGATGATTGTTGAAATACCCGCAAATGATATACTAAATAAGATCCACTTTGCTTAAAGGGAACTCACAAACAATTCAACACGCTGAGAGTATCCTAGAGTAATTTGCTCAAGATTCTATCTAGAAGAGCAAAACATGATATGCTGCTTTAACTGATACTCAAGTATGGCACCGGAAGAAAAAAAGCGTAACAGCCATGCCAATCTCTTAATGGAAACCAAGACCACATGGGACAAGTTTCAGGGCATACTTATAATATAAGTACAATCAGCATAATCAACGAATACGAAGGGTTCAAACAATAAGAAGTGAAACACACACCTTTTGAGGACTCCTGGACGAGCACAATATGCATTGCTGCATTGTTTGGTGGCAGACGCAGAAGGAGAGGAGTGAGCTTCCCGTTGATAGGGTTGCGTGTGCAGATGACTAGATCATCGATGCCTGTCTCCTCTTTTAACTTGCTCTTAAGCTCCTCCAAGCCGGAGCCATTAAATGTGAATGAGTGTCTCTCGGTGTCATCATCTACGTCGCCGTTATCATCGGCAACGTGGTAATGAATTGCGCGGCCCACCACCTTGTGCAATGGAGCGGAGAAAGAATCTGAAGACTGCAATATAAGAAAGTCCAATGTTAATATTTTGCTCACACACATGTTAAAGATTAACGGAAAAAATTACCAAAGATAAGAGTGATACAACTTGCAAGTTCTTCAAGATAAAATGTAGAACTCATAAACATTTCATACTATATAGTCCCGGACAATTATAAGGAACTGAAACAAGGAGAGTTCTCGGGATGCACTGGACAAGACTAAGAAAACTAAGACAGAGCAGTGACAAAAGATTTGCCATTGAGTATTGTTAGAAATTTGCACCGGAACTATCAAAAACAGTTTTGGATGAATGCGTCAATAAGCGTCACCACGGCTTCCCAATGAAGATTGCTTGCAACAGCAGCAACAGTTTGGAATAACTGAAGAACGTCACACATGAGACAAGCAGAATTGCGTACACCCAACAAAAATACAAAGGCCAGCACCAACCTATCACAAACAAATGCAGAAAGGCTATCTACTTTATAGGGATATCCAAAACTAACGCAACACTTGTAGCTGGAGTCCTCCCTGAATCATGTGACAAAACCGATGCCAGCATTGTGAAGCCACATGGGAAACAGTTGGTATATGCATTGGGGGAAACATTTCCTATATTCCGGAAGCACGATTAGCATTTCAAAACCGTTGATTAATTAAACTACGCCGGTGGATTCCTAAATGCAATTCAGATTCGCCTATTCTGAGACGCGGCACCGCAAAGCGCGTAACGAAAATCTACGCAATTCGACGAGCAGAGAACGAGCATTCTGCAAAGTCAATGGCGTCGCCGAGACGAAATGGAGACCAGGCCTAGAGACGCGGGGTCAAAGTATAGTACAATGAGACGCAAGGAAAAGTAGCCAGAGATTGGTCCAAGTACCTCGAGCTTGGAGAGTTTGGGCTCCGGCCTCTTGGTCGGCACGGGCGGAGGCGCGTACTCCGGATGCGGCGGCGGGGTCACGTGGGACTTGGTGGGCCGGTGGTGCGCCTCGTGCGGCGTGGGCGCGGGCCTGAGCTTGGGCGCGGGCGGCGAGTCCGGCGCCGGAGCGGGCGCGGGCGCGGAGTCGGCGCGGCCGAGGCCAGCGGGCGTGGCCGGGCCGGGCGTGAGCACCTGCACGATCTCGACGTCCCAGAGCACCCAGTCCTGCGGCTCGTTGCGGTGCGGCACGTCGTGGGTGACCGTGTTCCGCCACGGCGGGAGGCCCCCGTTGGCGCGGAGGTACCGGTTGCCCTCGCCGCCGCGGCCGGCGTCGACGCGGGACTTGAGGCGGACCTGGAAGCCGTCCCGCACGGGCTCCCACTCGACCGAGTCGTCGGCCCTGCCGCCCGGCGCGGGGGCCACCTGGCGCACCTTGCGGCCCGTCATGCCGAGCAGGAAAAGCTCGCCCGAGGCGGCCAGGTAGCGGCCGTACTTGCTCTTGAGGCGGATGGCCCCGGGCGCGTGCGGGACGGGCTCGACCGTCCACCGCGCGCTCGGGGAGGAGCCGTTCCGGTCCTGCGCGACGTGCAGCTCGTCCTCGTCCGCGTACAGGTACTTGTCGTGCCGGCTCTTCAGCCGCACCGCCTTGGCGTGCGCGAACAGCTCCATGCTCCTGACGGATGTACTGCTCCTCGCTCCCTCTGTTTCTCCCTCGGTTCCGGCTTGTTTGGATACGGCGAGGCGGCGGCGGCGGTGGTGGCGCTTATCTGGGATTGGATGGGAGGGGAATTCTCTCGGCGGGGTATTTATGACGCGGCTGGCGGAGGCGGCGAGGTTGACGACGAGGCGAGCCGAGGAAGAGGAGGTGGGGTGTAGGTGATCTGGTTTTCGCTCTGGGGTGTCCCGTGCGGGGGTTAATAAGGTTGGGACCGTAGCGTCGCTGCGGGTGGGACCGGACGCGTCGTGGGCCCACCTGTCCGTTTGGTTTGACTCATTCGGCGGCTGGGGCGCACGTCGTGTGAGCTGGCGTGTTCGCGGAAATGAAGGGGTGGACACCGTTGAACACGCTGTCCTGAGCGTTTCTTTTCCTTTTCCCACGGCAGCGTTCCCGTCTCTTGCCCGTCGTGCCGCCAAAACTGAAAACTGGTCTGGCCTTTTTTTTTTTGGCACAAAGGTTTGGTACTCCCTCCGTCCACTTTTGTAAGGCTCACTTCTTACTATTGAAATGCTAAGAAGTGGGCCTTATAAAAGTGGACGGAGGGAGTAATTCTGTTTGTGCCGTCACGAACCAGGATTCCCATCTTAGGTACGACCACTGATTCTCGTGTCAGCATAATTTTGGGTAATTACTCTAAGGCTTTAAGCCTGGTGTCCATCGAGGATTCTGAGGCCATCTACGGCTTACACTGAGGCTGTCTTGTGGGCCTGTGTGTTGTGACGCTGGCACATGGCGATTGGGGCAGGCCGCACGTGTCAGGTCTCGGAGTCGAGGTGGCCTGGAGTAGCGAAGACCAAAAATGCTCACGAAGCGAGTCTCGGGGGCAACTCCTCCCGCATCTAGGATTATGCCGCCGCAATCCACACGCCGCCGCCGTCCCAGCTTGCCCGCCGTCCCAGCTTGCCCGCCGTCCTCCACGCTACTCGTCGCGCCGCCGCTCACCCTCGAGTTCCTGGTGCCATATAAAAATTTCTCGATTTCTCTTTCCAAGGTTGCTCCTCTCCTCTCTCTCCCTGGCCACCGTTGGGCCCATGCTCGAGGTCCTCTTCATCCAAGCCCCTTTTCTCAACACTGATTGACTGGTGAAGAAAGCGGGAGGAGGAAGGAGGAGTGCGTGCAGACAGAGAAGGTGGCGGCGAATTGGGCCGCGGGATCCATCCCCCTCCTGCACTGGCAGTTGCACGATGCTGCTCGACGCCTCAAGATCTCACCAGCACCGGCGGCTGCACGACGCCACTCGATGTATCGAGATCCTCCCCCATCACAATGCCCTCTCTCTCCCTGGTCGTCATGCCCCCACTGCCTGAGCTCCATAAATCTCACCAGTCGCTTCATCTCTTCAAGCGTGGGTGGATCATTGGTCGGTTCCCTTCATCTGTAACATGATACAACTTGTGTTCTTCCATATCCTGACTGGTCGCTGGGATGTTGTGATTTTATTCGTGTGTACGGGTTCTTGATTATTTTTGGTTTGTTGGCCGCAGCGGGGTCGTCATCTCTGCTGATCTTTCCGGACGACCGTACGCATGAAGGAAATATGTTCAAGCTCTCCCGCCGAATATTAGGTTTGTTGAGTTCCTTTTGTTGTTCTTGATGTAAGTAGTTTTTTCTGTGTAAGCAAAGTCATTTGAGTTCATCCTTGATGTTTAATTCTGTTCTGAACGGTGCAGGCCTGAAAACCGGTCATATTGTACATGTAGTTTGCAGTTGCCACAAAACTGTATTTAGGTCGAGAATGAAATGATGAATGCCACAAGTGAAGAGCTGCACACCTGGTTAATGATGGGTTTTATTGTATAGCATGGTACGAATATCCGATTAAGTTACAGTAGTTTCTGAAGTGGAAAAGAGTAGAACTAAATTATATTGACTGCAAGACAAGATATGATCTGAGAATATTTGGAGTAATTAAAGGCTTTTGATTACTATGAATTAATAGTCTTCAATGATGTAAGCACCAATTATCTAATCCGCAAAATATTGCACTATGTATACATACGAGTGTTCATACTGAGTAGCACAATTCTTTGTTCAATTTCTTAGGAACCTGGCATTTTAACACATATTTTATCAAAAGTTCTTTTTGTACAGTGTTACACTGCAGGTGGCATCACCTAATTATATGTCTTTTATCTTTTCTAGATTACTGATTTCATACTTAATTATTTACAACTTGGCAAGCTTATATGGTTTACTTGTCTCACTTTTTCAGTGTAATCTATTGTTGGTCTTGCTGATGTGATAATCATTTTTTAGAGGTGAGCCATCATTGAATGATTTGAATACGGCTCTTATTAATATGATGCTAAGATGTTTCCATATCAAGTTTCTGTCATAATGAGTTTTATATTAGTAGGATCTTGGTAGGACCGCACGCACCTAGCTCGAAAATGATTTCTTAGATCGGGTCCAGATAATATATACTACTTTCGTGTCGTAAGAGCATCTCCGACCGTTTAGAGACGAAGTTTAAACTAAATTTAAGACTGTAATTTAAACTAAACTTTAAACAGAAACTAAAAAACTTAATCGGAAAGCTGGGCGTCGGAATACATAGTAACATCCGAGGCCGTCCAGATGTCATTCAACCGGAGGTCATCCGACGCCAGCCCGTCGCGTCGGAGTTGGCGGCGTCGGATTCGAGCTGCGCCACGGCTGCATCGTGCCAGGCTCGTTTCGCCACCCGTCGCACCATGTGATCCGCGCGGCGCTGCTCCCCAAAAGCGTGCTCGGCGGCGACATCCCTGGGACACTCCTCTAATTCGGCGCCAGTGAGGCAGCGGTTCTGCAGGCGTTTGCGGCGGACTTCTTCTTGGGTGACGAGGTGCAGCGGCGGCGCCTACTGCCTCGTCTACACATCATGGAAGTTCATGCCGGTGCGCGGCCGCCCGAACCACCACGCCGCCGCGTCCCACAGTGGCATCGTGGGCGGTTCTGAAGGTGACGAGACCGATGCGAGTGGCGCCGCTGTGGAAGAGGAGGGGAGAAGACACATGGAAGAGGAGGGGAGAAGGCACGAAAGAACGTAGCAGTTGGGCGTGGCATGGACGCGACTCGCCATGCACCAGGCTTTTAGCGCAGCTGTCCGTGCGAGCATTACGCGTAGTTACTGGAGCGTGCAACACGCCAAATCAGTCAATTTTCACCGCGCCGCGCGTTTTTTAGAGCCATTGTTGGAGATGCTGGAAGGTAAAAGCATCTCTAGCAGAGTCCGTAAAAGGTCCGGAATTGAAAAATAACCGCCGCATACGGACTCCGAGCGAAATATTTGGTAATAGCAAAACTCGTAAACTGCTCGGGCCCATAAAACTTTTTTGGAGCGACCGAGAATTTCCCCTTCCAACCCTTGAACCCCAGGTTTCGACGCCGACCCAAGGGTGCCCTCCATTGTGAAGATAGGCTTGGCGGGACGGAAATTTCAGCTCCCGCTACCGGCCACCGCCGCCCCCGCTCCGACATTCGTCTCCTGCTCCGGCTGTTCTCGCTCCTAGCGCCGCCATGGCATCTGAGCAGTCTTCCCTCGTCAGCTTACGTGTTTGTGGAGCTCCAGAATCGGATCCCGCGGGTCGTTCAGATCTGACGGCAACTGCGCCTGCTCCCGCTCCGTGAAGCGCAAGCGGCTGGGCATCGAGCAAGTATAGCCGCTGAAGGTGGAGTCGGTTTGCTGGTTGCGGCCGCCATAGCAGGGGCGGTGAAACCGCCTAAATTTACCTAAGAAGAAGAAATCACCGACCCCTCTCGCCGTAACTCCAACGCCGATGCGGGTGTACGGATTCTCTCCTTTTCGATTTGATTTTGCGACAATTTGGTTTTATTTCTTGTGGATTATTGTACCGATTGTGTAGCTTGGCCGGGTATGAGGACCCTACGACCGCATACATGGACATGCTGAACGAGGTCAGTGCCAACATCGATGAAACCCCTCTTGCTGCTTTCGGCTACAACGAGGCTGAGCAAGGGGTTGACGGTGCCGATGATGAGGATGAGGACGACCTCGAGGAGATCGGGGGGGGGGGGGGGGGGGGGGGGTCGGTGTTCACCGCGAGCAAACAGCCGAGGGCGATGAATTACACGCAGCAAGAAGACGAGACCCTCATCAAAACTTGGGAGGCCGTTTCTCTTGATACCACTACCGTCACGGATCAAACCGGCAAGCGGTACTTGCATAGGGTCGAGGATCAGTTCTTCCAGATGATGCTTCGATTTGACCAGTCCGGCAAAGTGGTGAAAAGAACACCACACACGTATCGGTCACTGCAACGTCATTGGGATACGATCAAACTGATAGTGATCCGGTTTTGTGCATGTTTGGAGCAAATTCGTAATGCACCTCCAAGTGGAACAAATGAGAGTGATTACGTGAGTTCGCACAAGTTGACATTCTTGCTTTCTTTATCGTTGTTGTTACGCTGACACGGTTCTTGTTTATGAAAGAACGAATTGCAAAAAAAGAGATACAAAGACATGCCATTTCTACTCGATCATTGTTGAACTTTGCTCTAACGGGGTGAGAAATGGAAGGTGAGGAAGATGAAAACAAAGAGGGGTGAAGTGAGCTTGATCGACGACGAGGACGATGAAGGAGGAAAAAACTATGAAAGGCCCGAGGGCACGAGGAAGGACAAAGACAGACTCAAGTCCGAAACCGAGGCTGCAAGCTTGCGGGATCAGATAGACCACATGGTGAAATCTAATGAGTTGTTGACGTCGAAGTCTATAGAAGCAAAGAAGAAATTGTCTGAGAAAAGGGCCCAAGAGAAGAAAGAGAAGTGGGAAATGGTCCGGCAAGAAGGGTTGCGAAAAGCCGCCGTCAAAGAGGGGATGCGCAAAGCTGCCATTGAGAACAACAAGCGCGACGCTGCCATCGAAGAGGCAAAAGCCAGTGTCAAGGAGAACAACATTATGACGATGAACCACACTGAAATCGATGAAGTGACTCTAGAGCGGCACACCACAGCAAATCCCCGGGCCGTTGAAAGTAAACTGTCGTTGCGGCATCTGCTGGCGGTGGTGGTGTTGCTGGTGGCCGCGGCGGTCGCTTGATATGGTGATCCGTGCCTCGTTTGTTTCAGATCGTTCTACCCGTTCGTGCTGGACATCCTATTGCCATTCAAACTTTGATCAACCGCTTTGATGGGCAGCAGTAGTTTGCATGACGTGGAAGCACATGCTGTACTGTACCGTGAGCAGCATATGTCGCTAGTGCACTGTATGATCGGGACCGGTAGCTCGAAACGCTAGTGCCGACAGAACGGCCGTTTGCTAGCTAGCTCCTGCCGTGTGTGTGTGTGATCGGCGATAAGAGCATGTACACTGGGAGTCGCTTATGCGGATGCTTGCGCGAGCTAATAAAAATCCTTTGTGTACATCGCGAGACCCTTATCCGGTCGAGCGGCGGATTTCAGACGTGGCCGCCTTCGCATTCGCAGCCGCGTTTCGCCAAGTTTGACGGCGACGGACTATCTCCGATGGGATGGATGGACTGGTGCCGACCACAACATGGCACTATGCGCCGGGGCGGGAACCTCGCTCGCGTCGCATACAGCCATGGACTCAAGCGCGTCTGATCCAGCGCGTCACTGCCGGCTTGCTTCTCATGTCTGCCTCGGAAATCTTCTCTGGATTTAATTGCAACCTGAAACGGCCAGTGCCGAGGTCTCCACACCCTGGAAATTTTGCTTATTTTTCTCTACGCGCAGCACACAAGGCTTCGCGATTAAGAATGCGCTTTCATGGGCCAAATACTATAGCACTACACTACACGCGTTTCTCGGTTGTCAACCACAGGACGAGCCAGGATGATTGACCGGTCATACAGTACTTTTCGCTAAGTTTTACACGTGCACGCACGCACCAGCTTCATCATTTCTGGATGATTGACCGGTGAAAATTAACAAAAATAACCTCAGCACAAAAATAAACTCAAAATTAATCTTCCACACAAAATAAACCTATTTGTAATCTATTTTAGAAAAATAACCCTTTTGTGTGGCGCCCGTAATGGGGGAGCCACATTACGCGGTGTGACTCCTAGCTGGGGTGTCACACTTTCGACCAGCGTGTGACCGCGCTTGTAAGTGTGGCGCCGGTCTTCGAGAATTTACACTTGGAAGTGTGGCGCCGGCCATTAGGGTGCCACACTACCCAAATTTTAAGTTCACTAGTAGGTCATCCACCCCGCGACACCCAGCCATTTTCTTCCTCCTCCGACCCTGCACCCCTCTCTCCCCCTCTTCATCCCCTAACCCAACTCCATCCATTTTGGATTCATTTCTTCGTCGATTTCGGCTCCCCTACGTGCAAAGAGGTACTCTCCCCCTCCTACATGTTTTTATCCAATTGAAATGTTGCAATTTGTTGGCATTTCTCTAGATCTTGCAAACCCTAGAAATTGAATTTGAGGGGAAATTTATGGTTATTTTTTGTTGTATGGGTGAATGGATGTGTGCATGAATGGTATGAAGTATTTGAGCTTATACTTCTATGTTAGAGTTTTGATGTGTTAACTAGTTAATGGGGTGGATTTAGTTAGGGTTATGGGTTAGTGAGTAGTTTTAAACTTAACATTAGTAGTTAGATATTCCTTATCATAGTAGTTTGTAGTGCATATGTTAGTTGTATATCTATTATTGATTGTCAATTATGTTGTTGTAATTATTTTTTAGATGGAGAAGATTGTTAGTATTCATCGTGTGGACAAGGGTGCCTTTCAAAAAGGCAATATTGAACATGACCTCGAAAAGATTGTGTTGGTGTTTGACCGAGATCCCAACTATGAAGAGATTGTAAAGAAAGTGAGGATTGAATTGAATTGGATCGACTCAAATGATGTAGTTGAATTGGAGGGGAGGCATAATGTTCCGTTTGGAATGCAAACTCTTTGGAAGATGATGGCTATCAACTCCGATTCACGTTGGAGTGTTTACAAAGAGATTGTGGCGGAATCTCAAGATAAAGCTCGCGAGTTATTTGCCACAAAAAAGTTTGATCCCCACTTGCACTTTGAATTGAACCAGCGTGCCTCGGAAGGTGATGTTAGG
Source organism: Alopecurus myosuroides (assembly GCA_028641055.1). Lineage (NCBI taxonomy): Eukaryota > Viridiplantae > Streptophyta > Magnoliopsida > Poales > Poaceae > Alopecurus > Alopecurus myosuroides. The sequence goes on from CM054057.1 coordinate 105,899,951, forward strand.
AGCCCGTCTCAAAACGAGCCACGTGTTGACCATGAAGTGTACGACACAATGTCGAGTCCACCTCCCATGACCTAACATGAGATGAGCCAACAGCCAACGACCCAACTTGAAATCAGCCCATCTCCAAGGTTGAACCGAAATGACCAATATGAAGCATCTGAAGAGAAGAGTGATGACTACGAAGACGATGAGTTAGAGGGTGGGCTTCACAACAATGAGGTTGGTGACGTGGAGGCATATTGTTTGTATGAGGACATGAACCATGACATCCCGTACATGTGATGCTATGCATCATACTCGGACGAGGATGGTCCGGAGGAAGAGGTTGATGAGGATGGGTTCACGACTAGATAAGACGGAGTTTTCAAGAAGGTAGTGGGTCGGGCATCATTGCTCCATGATCTTAGTCTCGCGAATAAAGACGTGGTCGATGGTGCCACGGGTAAATTGCTTGGACGAAAGCCAACTTCAAAGAAGGATAAACATCTAGAAAAGTATGGGATAGGTGAAGGCGTGAAGTTTGAAAGCTTGTTCGAATTGAATACATGGCTCAAGGAGTACGCGGTGAAGTATTACCGACCCTTCAAGGGGGAGAGAGGAGTGCTGGGTCGAAGGAGGAAGAAAATGGCTGGGGATCGCGGCGTGGACGACTTACTAGTGAACTTAAAATCTCGGTAGTGTGGCACCCTAGTGTCCGGCGCCACAATTCCAAGTGTAACTCCTCGGAGACCGGGGCCACACTTACAAGTGCGGGTCCCACCAGTGCCACGCTGGCCGAAAGTGTGGCACCCCAGTTTGGGAGTCACAATGCATAACGTGGCGCCCCCGTTGCGGGCGCCACACAAAAGGGTTCTTTTTGGAAATAGATTACAAATATGTTTATTTTGTGCTGAAGATTAATTTCGAGGTTACTTTTGTTAATTTTTACGATTGAACGGTCTTATATTACTTGCCGCTAAGTTTTACTGCGAGCTACGTTTATCTTCCTATATTATTTTTTGAGAAACACAGTGTCGGATATATACCGAATAGGGGTATATCAGATGGTGGTCATAAGTGCCAGATTACCAGGGTGGCCCAAGTGGTAGTGGGCTATGGTACATTGGGCGGCCCAGTAATCTGACGCACAGAAGCCGGCTTCTAGAAGGACTCGGATCACGGCCCACGTGATCTGGCTTGGAGGAGAAGGCGGATTCCTTACTTTCCAAGTTAGAAGTTACCCTAGTCTTCTAGGTTTCGTACTCTGTATGCCCTAACCCGGCTATTATATAAAGCCAGACGGGAGATGTGATAGATAGACAAGAAGCTATAGGCTAACTCGCCGGGAAGTTGATCCTCAGCGAATAGCTAAACAGAACCTCACATTGTAATTGTATACACAGGGTTTAGTCCTGATTAGTGAGATTGCAGGAGTAGGAACGCCGTACTATTACGACGTACCGAACCTGGTTAAATCTTGTGTCTTTGTCTTCAACGCGATCCCGTTTCCCCACGTCTCTATCCGTAGTCTCATGGCACCCCCGTCTATGAAAACTACTACGATGTCTCGACGGTTGGCGCCCACCGTGGGGCAAACGATGTCAGGCGTTAAGTTCCGATCTGGGATACTCGGCGGAATCGGCAGTTCCATAACTGTCGGAAGCCTGGAGTTCGACGATGACGTCGGACGTTTCCTCGACAATGGATCCTACATACCGGTGCAAAATCATCTGGTAAATGCCTGCGTGTTACCGATCGGATCTGCTAACATCTTTATCGGACAACCGCAGAGGCCATGGGATTTTGCGGTGGAAGCAAATTTTTCCCACCCGCCCTGTACCCAGTCGAAGATGACTATGATACCGGATTTTGCTCAGATCGCCGACATGAAAGTGATACACACTTTATCGGTATGGTGCAATCCGAGGTCGCCGAAAACACGGACGACGAAAATCCCGTGCAGGAGGCAGACAACAACACGCACGCCACAGAGGTGGAAGATCCGACATCCGTCAACATGACGATCAACTCGGAAGCTAACTCAGTGCTAGCCGCCATTGAGGCGAGATTAGAGTCAGAAACCGGATCAGATGATTTTGATTCCGAAGACGAAGACGTCGACGCCTTCGAAAGAAAAGTTAAATCTTTTCAAGAGGGATTCCATGAAGTACTAATGGCGAAACCGGCTGAAAACACGGACGCCGGCAGTCAGGAAAGCCCTAAAACCCCTCCGCTAGAGGAAGAGAGAGAAGATGGAGAAACTTCTCCGATCTTTCCCAACGTCAAGGAATTGACAGAGGATGAACCTGCCAAAAAACCTCCCTCTTCCAAGAAAAAGCACAAGACCGCTAAAAAACTCCAATACAAACTCCGAAAGAAGAAATTGGCTGATCCAGCTGATGAAAGCCCGGAAGAAGGAGATGCAAGCGGAACAAAACTTGCGGAGAAGAAAACAAAAGAAATCCTTGTTCCGCCAATGACAGAGCAAGAAGAACAGGAATTGTTACAAACACCAGTGGGATTGCATGAACCCCCTGAAGTGCTAGAAGCTAGGAGACAAGCTCTCCAAAGGCAACAACAACATCTATTCAGAACTCGTGAACACCTCCAAAAAACCCAGGATGACATCAAGCTCATGAAGGAAGAAATCGAGGAGTACGAGAAAAAGAATAGATCTGGCATAAAACCTACAAGGTTACCCGGAATCGTAAGACCGGAAGTACTGCCGCCAAAAGAAAGGTTTCATAACCCATCTTGGCAAAAGCAGGTAAACGGCAAAGATGCCAAAGGCGAACCAATATACAAAACCGCAGCAGAAAATGCGGGAGCAGCGTTTGCCATCCTCAACAATGACATGTACTCCAACGGTGAAAAACTCCAAGGGGTGTATGCTTTCCTAGGAAAAGCATTGCAACAACAACAGCGGGCCCAAGAGCGATCAGGGAAGTTGCACGACGACTCTGCCCTATGCAAAACAGCTACTTGCGCCGCTGGAGCACCTGGACTGGAAGAACCTGGAGATTCCGACAATTCAAAGGATAAGAAAGCGGATCCAAGGAAAGATAAGAAAAATCCCGACAATAGGGATGAGGCGTCTAGAACTGGATCTCATCTCCCGAAAGGTGGACGCAAACCCCACGATCGGGAAGAAAAACACCGGAATGATGGCAAAGCAATGCCACCTCCGAGACACCCTGCTGAAAAAGCCGGAAGACATGACGTACCTCACAGGCGTGAGAGATCTCGGACACCTCCCAAGGACAAAGAAAGGCACAGGAGTAGAACTCCGCCTCATCCAAAAGGGCGTGATCTTGAAAGAAATAGAAACGATCCCGGAAAAGCGCGTCCGCGCAACAATGGAAAAGAAAGGAGTATATCCCCTTCTGTCCATTCAGCCGGTAGGTATTCCGCACACATGGATAGAGCGGAAAAGGATGATCTATACTTTGGACCTAAGTGTTTTACTGATAGGATCCGAAAGATAACCCTGCATTCTGGCTTTGCCAAGATCGGTCCAACGTATCAGAAATATACCGGCAGTACAAACCCGGATACCTGGCTCTCAGACTACTATACAACCGTCCAGATTAACAATGGGACAGACCTGGAAGCTGTAAAGTTTCTTCCCCTAATGTTACTGGATGGAGCCAGAGATTGGATAAATGGATTGCCATCAAGAACTGTCGACAGCTGGGATAATATGGCTCGAGTATTTACTCAGCACTTCCGGGGAACTTACAAACGCCCAAACAGCATCAACCAGCTGAACCGGTGCACCCAGTTCGAGGATGAACCGTACGTGGATTTCATCTCCAGATGGACTGCAATGAAGAATAGTTGTTCTGGAGTAACTGACGTACAAGCAATGCATGCTTTCATCAATGGCCTAAAACCCGGACTAGTACCGTTCATGGTTGGTTCCAAACAACACAAAGATCTTGGATCTATGCTTACAACCGCCAATGAGCACGCTGCAGCCGAAGACGATATCAGAGCAAGAGGCGGCAATATCGATGCACTGATACTGGCCAAGAAAAATCCTCGCCCTGAGAAAAAAGGAACTTCAGATGCAACACCGAAACCCAAATAAGTTAACATAGCCTTTGGAAGTGAAAAAGGGAACAGATGGAAAGGACGCAGTTCAGAACCAATCAACTACACTAAAGAAGAGTGGGAGAAGATTAAGTCGGAACCCTGCGTCCACCATTCGCAATTTGGGAAACCCACCCATACGAACGCACAATGCCGGCTGAATAAGCACATGAAAGGCAGTGCAGGATCCGGAAACAAGGGGAAGAGTTCCAAAAGAAAATTCTCTAAACAAAAGCCAGAAGCTAAAAAAGAAGATAGTGAATCGGACACTGACGAAAAAATCCAGGAACAACAATGGAAAGGCGAACCCAACTTTCCGAGAGTTGATGGAGAATGCGCCCTAACTTTCCTAGCAACTCCATCAGCAAAGATGGCGAAAAAAACACTTCGAGAAATAAACGCGGTTGTTCCGGCAACCCCAAAATTCTTGAAGTATTCAAACACACCAATCACATGGGATCAGTCTGATCATCCCGGAAATATCCCTGAACCCGGCACGCAAGCTCTTATCGTAAGCCCTATTGTCCAGAACACTAGGCTAAAAAGAGTGCTGATGGACGGAGGATCCAACATCAACATAATGTACCTGGATACGTTGAGACATCTGAAAATCTCCGAGACCCAGCTCAATCACAGCAACATACGCTTCCATGGCATTGTTCCCGGCAGACAAGCACGATCCCTAGGAGACATTTCCCTAGATGTCACTTTCGGAGAAAAAGATCACTTCCGTCAGGAAAAAGTATCCTTCGAGGTGGTGCCGTTCGAAAGCGTGTATCACGTAATTCTCGGACATCCAGTTTTCGCCAAATTTATGGCAAGATCATGTTATATTTATAACAAGCTGAAGATGCCAGTACCGAAAGGAGGGGTAATCACCATAACTGTAGACTTCAAGCTGGCGAACAAGCTGGAAAAAGAAAACACCCTTTGTGCTGAAAAGATTATAGCAAAGGAAGAGCTGAAGGAGCTGGCTAAGGAGGTATCGCCGACAGAAATACCGGCAGGAAAAGAAACTCGGAAGCCAGCAGATAGCTTCAAGGAATCCGAGAATACAAGACAGGTAATCCTAGATCCCAAAGACCCGACAAAATTTGTCGTAGTAGGAACTGGGATGACCGACAAATAGGAAGGCGAGCTCATCAAGTTCCTCCGTGAGAACTGGGATATTTTTGCTTGGTGTCCGGCTGACATGCCAGGCGTACCCAGGGAACTTGCTGAGCATCAACTCAAGGTGATTCTAGGCTCCAAACCCGTCAAACAAGGTCTCCGTCGATTTGACGGAAGAAGACGGAAGGCTATTGGCAAGAAAATTATCCGGCTTTTAGCAGCAGATTTCATCCAGGAAGTAATCCACACTGAATGGTCTGCAAATCCGGTATTAGTACCGAAGAAAGACACTACTGCTCTTAGAATGTGGATAGATTACACCGGTTTGAACAAATTGTGTCCAAAAGATAGGTTCGCGTTACCGCGAATCGATCAAATAATAGGTGCCACCACAGGCTCTGAGGTTTTATGCTTTTTGGATGCTTATTCCGGGTATCACCAAATACGCATGAAAAAGGAAGATCAAATTAAGACTTCTTTTATAACCCCGTACGGGACGTATTATTACGTAACCATGCCATTCGGCCTGAAGAACGCAGGTGCAACTTACCAGCGTTGCATGCAACGTTGTTTGCATAGTCAGATTGGCAAAAATGTCCACGTTTACGTAGACGATATTGCTGTCGTAACCAAGGAAAAAGACACACTCCTTGAAGATTTGCGAGAAACCTTCGAAAACTTACGCACTTACAAGATGAAGCTAAATCCATCAAAATGCGTATTCGGGGTTCCCTCAGGAAAACTTTTGGGTTTCATCGTTTCTCACAGAGGAATAGAAGTTAACCCGGAAAAGATCAAAGCCATCTTGAATATTTCCAAACCTACGTGTGTGAAAGATGTTCAAAGATTGACGGGTTCCGCCGCTGCCGTCAGCAGATTTATTAGTCGGCTGGGGGATAAAACCTTACCACTCTACAAGTTGCTGAAAAATTCCGACAAATTCGAGTGGACAGAAGAGTCCGATGCAGCGTTAACCCAGTTGAAGGAAACTTTGATGAAAGCTCCGATTTTGGCATCCCCAAAAGGTGAAGAACCTATGCTATTGTACCTCACGGCTATAAACAGCGTTATTAGTGCGGTAATTGTTGTGGAACGGAAGAAAGACGAACAAAGCATACCAGACCAACATCCAGTATATTACATAAGTGAAGTTTTCTCCGAGTCCAAACAAAGGTACCCACACTACCAAAAACTGGCATATGGCGTATTTTTCGCATCTAGAAAGTTACGCCATTACTTCCAAGGACATTCCATAACAGTGGTATGTAAAGCACCACTAGGGGATATAATAAACAATGCGGAGGCAACTGGCCGAGTAGCCAAATGGGATATCGAGCTAGCAGCCTTCGACATTAAGTATCAGCCAAGGACGGCAATAAAATCCCAGTTTCTGGCAGATTTTGTCGCCGACTGGACGGAAGCAATGGAGAAAACACCAATGCCGGAGTCCGAGTACTGGATCATGCATTTTGACGGATCCAAGATGAAGGAGGGCGCTGGAGCTGGTGTAGTCTTAAAATCCCCTAAAGGAGACACAATGGAGTATGTATTACAAATACACTTCAACGCCAGCAATAACGTGGCAGAATACGAAGCTCTGCTTCATGGCTTGCACATTGCAAAAGAAATAGGGGTTAAACGCATCCTGTGCTACGGCGACTCGGATTTGGTACAGCATCAGCTTAACCAAACCTGGGACGCAAAGAGCCCTATAATGGCCGAATACCGGAGAACGGTGGACGAGTTCGCCATTTGTTTCTTCGGATTCGAAGTACTCCACGTTAAAAAGGAGGAAAATTGGAACGCGGATGCGTTAACCCGCATGGGGTCAGAAAGGGTAAAAATCGTACCACCAAGTGTATTCGTCCAGCATTTGTACGAGCCATCCATAAAAGGTGGAGATATCGATTACCCCCTGGCTTCCGAATCAATTGAAGTTATGCTCGTTAACCCGGACTGGACAATTCCATATTTAAACTTCTTAGTCAACCAGAAGTACCCGGAAGGAGCAGATGAAGTCTTGCAGAGGCAAATTCAGCGTCGATGCAAAGGATACACGGTAATTGATAACTGCCTGTACAAACGCAGTACTTCCGGAATTTTTCTGCGGTGTATTTCACCAGAAGAGGGACGAGAAATCCTGCAAGAAATCCATGCCGGAGATTGCGGACATCATGCTCAATCAAAAAGCATAGTTAAAAAAGCATTCCGTGCTAGGTTTTTCTGGCTAACGGCCAAGACAGATGCTGAGCACATAGTCAACACATGTGCAGGGTGTCAATATTACGCCAAGCAGACTAATATGCCGGTCCAAGCACTCAAAACTATCCCAATTACATGGCCGTTTGCGGTCTGGGGGCTAGATATGATGGGACCGTTCAAAACTGCGCGAGGCGGACTTACACATCTACTTGTAGCTGTGGATAAGTATACCAAATGGGTGGAGGCTAAACCCATCAAAAAGCTTGACGGTGTAACTGCCAGAAATTTCATCATTGACATAGTCATGAGATATGACGTTCCACACAGCATAATAACCGATAACGGGACAAATTTCTCCATTGGAGAGTTGGCAAAATATTGCCGACAAATGGGAATTCGCTTAGATCTCGCATCTGTAGCACACCCGCAATCCAATGGATAGGTTGAAAGAATGAATAGCTCAATCCTGCAAGGAATACGCCCAAGACTCAAATCTCCTCTTCATAGAGCAACTGGAGCATGGGTAGAAGAGCTACCTTCTGTGCTTTGGAGTATTCGAACGACGCTAAACAAGTCAACTGGGCAAACCCCGTTTTTCCTAGTTTATGGTGCGGAAGCTATCCTTCCAACGGACATGATCCATGACAGCCCAAGAGTGCGGGATTTCGACGACTCGGATGCCGAAGAAGCACGACAGGATGCCGTCGATCTCTTAGAAGAGGAAGGAGAGCTTGTGCTTCAAAGATCCGCCATTTACCAGCAAGGTTTACGACGTTACTATAGTCGGAAAATCAGGCATCGTTCTTTTAAAGAAGGTGACTTAGTGCTGAGATTGGTGCAGCAAAGAAAGCAAAAATTGGCCCCAGTATGGGAAGGACCATTTGTAATCAGCAAAGCTATGAAAAATGGGTCATATTATCTTGTAGATATTCGGGACACGAAAGATGATCCCGAAAAGCCGAATCGCAAAAGAAAGAGAAAGATAGATGATGAACTAGGAGAGACAAAGAGGCCTTGGAGCATCCAGCAGTTACGTCCCTTCTATACTTAGTTCAATTTCTATGTAAACAACTTTGAGATCATGAAATAAAGTTGTCGGAATTCTTATATCCATGTTTTTACAAGTTTATTATAGTACAAAACATGATTCCACCTTATCTATTTCTCAATGATCTTACAAAATACTCAATGTTAACCCGAATTGTGCCTGCGTGCTCGGTGTTTAAAAACTGAATGATTTTCAGCCTGCTAACGGCTAAAGGAAACTCGGATTGTGCCTGCGTGCCCAAGTTTCAAAAAATTCCTTACTTTTCTCTAAATATTTATCTGATTGTTTACGTGTTGGGTCACTGGAGCTAGTTAGTAAAAATGCCTTTAGTATGATCCATGTTTCCGAGTTTAAACTGATTGGGTTTACCCAGTAATTCGGCATGATGATTCATAGTACTATTGAGCCATTTCAAACACTAAGGACAGTTAAAACACATAAGCCAGAGAACTTAGAAGACAAAGGAATATTAAAACCCGGAAACCTTGCAAAGAATTTCATAATTAAAACTGCAAAAGGCGGAGTTCTTGTTTATACAAAAGGAATAGAAGCATTACAATATAAATTACATTGTAAAAGTGCAGTACTGCTCCTATTGTCTACTTCCACCATCAAGGATCAGGACAACCCTTCAAGCATCCGAGTCTTCGTCGCTGCTGTCATTCTCGGGGGCTTCGGGGATCTCCTCTTCTGGATAGGTGATGGAGATGTTCACCATGGAGACGATCTTGGTGGCGTGGCCTTTGATTTCATCAAAGATGGTAGTTCGCTGGTTTTCCGTGTATCCTTGAGGGATACCGGACGCCACGCGCCAAGATTTGGCACCAGGGTAATGCATACGCATAAGGCCGAGAGCCATGCGTGCACCACCCTGTGCAGCGGAGCGTAAGGTGGACTCCCTGGATTCCGCCACCTCCAGGATAGCACCCGGAAGTTTATAAATTTCCGAGAATTCTATGGTACTTGTAGGGAAGAACTTGCTGATCAGTTGCATCCCAGCATTTCTGATTGCATTCCATACCTTCCCAAAGGCTCGGATTTTTTCAATACGAGTAAGACCTGGATAATTTCCTGGTTTTTCGGAACAAGCCTCCAAAAAGGTTAGGCGACAAAACAGAGAAAGAAAGCAAGACATGGATGAATCGGTAAATGAAATAAAACTTACCGAGAACTTGTCAATTTCGGAGCATTCTTTTAGGCGAAGGATTAAGATACTTTCCAAGTCTTGGATAGTGGACTTATCTTTTTCCGCCTGAGCAGAAGCCTTGGATTGAGCAATTCCAAGGGCCAGATTACTGGCTTCCATATCTTGTTGAACCTTCATAAGCTCCTTATGAAGGTCCAAATTCTCCTTGCGGAGACGTTCGGCATTGCCGGCATCTTCAGCTACTTCCTTGGCCTTAGTCAAAGCAGCTGGAAAGCAAGGGAAAAAATTCCGAGTTTAGAAAAAATCTCGAGAAAGTACTTATTGATAATCCGGATAAAACAGAGTAAAGCATACCTGTTGTTTCCGATAGCTGTAGCTGAGATGATGCCAGCTCATTATCCTTAAACTCAATAATAGATTGAAGGGTTTTCACCTCTTCATTCTTGACGTTAAGTTTATTAAAAATTTCCAAGTTTATTACAAGTATGCTGAAATGCGGAAATAAAAGCCAAACACTTAAGTTAGATCAAGCGTAATAAAGAAGCATTAAGGGGAAAGTATGTTTCCAACTTATTGCTTGGGGGCTAGAGATATTACCTGGCTCATTTCCCGCAAGTTTGACAAAGTCTCGTTGAATTCTTTTGCATATTCAGAAAAAAGAATCCCAACGTGATGAAGGCCATCTTGTATGACCTGACGAGGTGAAAATACGAAATCGTTTCGGATAATCAGCCCGCCCTGTGGCCAAGGACGAATTAGAGGAGCAGGAGCAAAGAATTTCTTAGCTTCAGGACGGATATATCTGAGTTCATAAAATGGTTCTTCCTTTATCCGGATATTCCTGTCCAAATTGGGGATAGGTTCGTCCCCCCCAGACATAGCAAAAGGAGGTGAAGCTGCAGCAGAAGAAGGTTCTTTTTTCATAGCAGCAGCTTTACGTTTCTTCAATTTCTTTGTCTTCAAAGGAGTTGGAGCGAGGCTGAAAAGAGAACATCCGAGAAATAAACATCTCGAAGAACTGGAGGGGAATAATGATAAAAAAGTTCCAGCAGAATACCTAGATGTGGCGACGGGAATTCCGTCAATAGTTATCATTTCCTCAAAAGTCACCTGCCTTTTACGTTTCTGGTCGCCGTAGAAGCTGGCATGTATTTCGTTAAGCTTGGCGTCGGAAGCAAGATCAGCTCCCTCAAGTTCATCGAACTAGGGAAGTAGCAATGATGCGTTTAAAATCAGACAAGGAGGATAATCCGAGAAAACCCCGAAAGCAAGGAAAATATAAATACCTTGGGGGCTGGATTCTCCACGTGATATATTGCTAGACTTTCTGCGTATTGATCGCACGTGACGACCAGTTGGTGGAGTCGCTTTATGAAATCCTTTTTGGTATAGGACTTGTTCGTCCCTCTCATGCTATCTTCTGACCCTTCATATTCGCAAAGGAGCCAGGAACGAAAGGAAAGAGGTTGAATACAGCGTCCAAACCAACATAAAACAGTATCCTTTCGAGTTAAGGGAGGCTGAGAGGAAGTAAGCTTGGCGATACGCCGTTTTATCTTCATCAGGTTTTCTGGCAATGTCTGCATTGCTTCAACTGCCCAACTCTCTTGAGGAGAGGCGGCGGAATTAACGAATGGAGGAACCCCGCTTTCCTTACCAGGGAAAGGGATGTCCTGATGGTAAAAGAAGGAACCCATCCAGGATTTGACGGGTTCCGATGTTTTTATCTTCGGATACCAATATTCCCTAAACTTCCGGAGAGTGAAAGAAATAGTTCCACAGATGGGAGGAATACCTTCTGTGAGGTTATGCTTCACTTCAAAGCAATATAGCCAGAAATCTAGACTAGGTGCTATTCCTAAGCATCCTTCAAAAAGGGCTTGGAAACTAGCTAGATAAATAATGGAATTGGGAGAAAGATTGTGTGGCTGAACGCCGTAATAGTTAAGGACATCCAAGAAAAAGGCGGAAGGCGGTAAACCCATACCTCTCGCGATGTGAGAGGTAAGGAGGACGCGTTCCCCGTTTTTTGGTATGGGCTCGAGCTCACCTTCCGAGTTCCGCCATTTGCCTTTGATTATTAGCCCTTCCCTTTCCATTTGTGGAAGGAGGAGAGGAGGAATATTACTCGGACTCCAGTTGCCGACAAATTCCACTTCTTCGTCAGCTCCGGCGGCGGTGGACGCGGCAGCTTCTGCAGCGGCGAGCTCGTCGCCAACGAGCGTAATTTTCTCCTCCGCCGTCTCGGGAGCGAACGGCGGAGAAGGCGCGGAGCTCGAGCCCGCAAGATCCGCGGCGGCGGAAGGATTCCCTCCGTCCGCCGCGTTGCTCGCGGTCTTCACTGGAACGTCGCCGCCGGCGTGCGTCGGGGAATCCAACAAAGGATTCATTGTGTTGATGATGTCCTCGATGTCTTGCGCAACGGTGCGGGCGGGCGAAGACGGCGAAGATGCCATTGGGTGGCGGCGCTGGCTCGCCTCCGGTGACGTTCTGGGGGCGGTTCACGTTTGGAAATCTCTCTCTGCTCGGGAGCTTGGGCGCGGAAATGGCGTTGGAAATGAGAGCGGAAGGTTTTCCGGGAGGACGAAGAAGGCTATTTATAGCCGGAAATCCGTCACGATACGTGCTAACGGCTCTTTTGACCATTTGATGATCAACGCGTGTCACTCGCCGGAAAATCCGGGAAATTAATCGACAGGGTGATTATGGCTATCTCCTCGTTTCCCGCGAGAATCTGTCAGAGATATGTTTCTGGGTTTCCCACTCGAAACCCAAACGTCCCTTACATCAGCAGGATTAAAGTGCTGATGTAGGAGGTTCCTTCTCCGCGAAGAATCGTGTGAGAAAAGCCAGATTTTCAGAATTCCGAGTTTTACGTTATCATCTCTTTTTGAAGAAGAATAAGAAGAATCAAGACTGCTGGCCAATATTTCTCGGACAATATGCATTTGGCGAAACACGGCGGATCAGAGTTTTGATCCTTCTTGGGGGCTACTGTCGGATATATACCGAATAGGGGTATATCAGATGGTGGTCATAAGTGCCGGATTACCAGGATGACCCAAGTGGTAGTGGGCTATGGTCCATTGGGCGGCCCAGTAATCTGACGCACAGAAGCCGGATTCTAGAAGGACTCGGATTACGGCCCACGTGATCTGGCTTGGAGGAGAAGACGGATTCCTTACTTTCTAAGTTAGAAGTTACCGTAGTCTTCTAGGTTTCCTACTATGTATGCCCTAACCCGGCTATTATATAAAGCCAGACGGGAGATGTGATAGATAGACAAGAAGCTATAGGCTAACTCGCCGGGAAGTTGATCCTCAACGAATAGCTAAACAGAACCTCACATTGTAATTGTATACACAGGCTTTAGTCCTGATTAGTGAGATTGCAGGAGTAGGAACGCCGTACTATTACGACGTACCGAACCTGGGTAAATCCTGTATCTTTGTCTTCAACGTGATCCCGTTTCCCCACGTCTCTATCCGTAGTCTCATGGCACCCCCGTCTATGAAAACTACTACGATGTCTCGACACACAGTAGAAACACAAGCGCATAGCGCTCATATACACGCGCATACACTCACCCCTATGAATGCGCACACGCACACCCTACCCCTATGAGCACCTCCGAGAGACCGAGCCGACGGATCTTGAGATTGATGAAATCACCACAGGCGCCTCACTGTTGACGAGAACGTCGCCACTCACTGAAAGAATTCCGTCTAAGTGCAACACACAGGTGTTAAACCTGGGGTTTGAACTCTGGTTGGTTGGGAGTAAAACCACCGTCCTAACCATCAACCCACAAGTTGGTTTGCATCTTCCTATATTCTTTTCTCGGTCAAATTTTGACTTTTGGTGGACACAACGAGCGTCACGAGTCCACGTACATGTGGTCGACCGTGGACGGTGCCTATGAGACGGCTTCGCCCAGGGGCTCCAGTAGTTATTTGCGTACGTGAAAGACCAATTGAAGGAATTCGTGGCCCTGCAGAAAAGCAGCGTCGAGGAAATCCACCCAAAAATCCATCTGTACTGGTTTAAAAAAACAATTCCTCTGTACAAATTAAATCGAGAAGCGGGTGTCATAAATATATATAAATAGATAAGTAACCCCTAAAAATGTCAAATTTGCAACGGAATCTTTGAACAGAGCCGAATTTTTTCAAAATGCGGAAATCCATGGAACTCGGCATCTTCTTTGAAGTTTCCGGAACAAGAATAGAGAATGCGCACACAACAATTTCCAGTCAGGGACAAAGCATCATTGGTGAATGCCATCAACACCATAAAGAAGAGTAAAACTCATATGAGTTCAGGTGTTAGAGCAACACTAGCAGAGCCCGTAAATGACCCGGAACTGAAAAATAACCGCCGCATACGGGCTGCGAGCGAAATATTTGGGAATAGCAGAGCACGTAAACCACGCAGGCCCATAAACTTTTTTGGGATGACCTTGAATTTCCCCTTCCAACCGTGAATCCCAGGGTTTCGACGCCGACCCGAGGGTTCCCTCCATCGCGAAGAAAGGATTGGAGGATCGAAAATTTCAGCTCCAGGTACCAGCCGCCGCCGCCCCCGCTCCAACCTTTGTCTCCTGCTCCGGACGTTCTCGCTCCTAGCGCCACCATGGCATCTGAGAAGTCCTCCCTCGTCAGCGTTGTTCAGATGTAACAGCAGCTGTTATGGCGTCGACTGCGCCCGCTCCCGCTCTTGCGAGGCGCAAGCCGCTGGGCACCGAGCATGCTGCTACCGCTAAAGTTGGAGTCAGTTTGGTGGCCGCGGCCGCCATAGCAGGGTTTGCGAAACCACCGAAGCCGCAGGCGAAGAAGAATAAATCGTCTACCCCTCCTTCCGTTCCAACGATGACACAGAGGTACGAATTCTCTCCTCCTCGAATTTGATTTTTGTACAATTCTATAGCTTGGCCGATTATTGTACCTAGTCTGTAGCTTGGACGGGTGTGAGGCCCCTACGGCCGCGTACATGGACATGCTGAACAAGGTCAACATCAACATCGATGAAACCCCCTTGGTGCTTTCGGCTACAACGAGGCGGAGGAAGTGGTTGACGGTGCCGGCGATGAGGATGAGGACGATCTTGAGGAGATTGTGCGGTCGGTGTTCACAGCGAGAAAACGGTCGAGGGCGATGAATTACACGCGGCTCAAACACGAGATCATCATCAAAGCTTGGGAGGTTGTTTCTCCTGATGCCACTACCGGCACAGATCAAACCGGCAAGCGGTACTCGCAAAGGGTCGAGGATCAGTTCTTCCAGATGATGTCTCGATTTGATCAGAACGTCAAAGTAGTGACTCGAACCCCACGCACGTATCGGTCACCGCAAGGTCGTTGGAGGCATGATCAAACCGATAGTGAGCAAGTTATGTGTATAGTTGTACCAAGTTCGCATTGCGCCTCCAAGTGAAACAAATTAGGGTGACTATGTGAGTTCGCACGAGTCGACATTCTAGTTTTCTTTATCATTGCTATTATGCTGACACGGTCCTTGTTTTATGAAGGAACGGATTGCAAAAGAGAGGTACAAAGACATGCCATCTTCGAAGGGCAAGCCATTTCTACTCGATCATTGTTGGAATTTGCTCCAATGGAGTGAGAAATGGAAGGTGAGGGAGATGGAACCAAGAGGGGTGAACTGAACTTGATCGACGACGAGGACGATGAAGGGGTAAGAAAATATGGGAGGCCCGAGGGCATGAAGAATGCCAAAGACAGACTCAGGTCCCAAACCGAGGCTGCAAGCTTACGGGATCAGATAGAGAACATGGTGAAATCCAATAAGCTGTTGACGTCCAAGACTCTAGCAAAGAAGAAAATGTCCGAGAAAAGGGCCCAAGAGAAGTGAGAAATGGTTCGGAAAGAGGGGTTGCGCAAAACTTATCGAGGACAACAAGCGCAAAGCTGCCATCGAAGAGGGAAGAGCCTATATCGAGGAAACCAAGGCACTCGCCAAGTTGCTTGCCGAGGAGAACAAAATCATGATGATGAACCGCGCTGAAATGGATGAAATAGCCCTAAAGTGGCACAACATTGCAAGACAACAAATCCTCCAGGTTAGAAGGAAAGCTATCATTGCGGCATCTGCTACTGCTGGTGGCCACGGCGGTGGTACTGTCGCTTGATTTGGTGATCCACGCCTTTTTGTTCTTCTTGTTCTCCTTATTTGTGTTGAACATTCTATTTGTCGCACTTAATCATTCAAACTATTTTAATTGTCGAACATTTCTCCAAATTGCGATAAATTGTGCTTAAATGATTATAGTTCCACTTTTTCAGCTTACGGGTTGAAAACTGGTGCGCCGTTTAGAGGTTGGGTTTACGGGGACTACTACGGCGCACCCGTTTTCAACTCGTAAACCTCGCTTTCCCAGATTTGTATCCTGCGTTTTCAGTTCTGCGGGATAGGGGTTCTCCTAGAGTTGCTCTTAGACAACTACTCCCTCCGTACAACGATACATGACTTCCATTTGTCCAAAAATAAATATATATATATATAGACACTAAAACATGTTTAATTATCTTTATATTTTGATAAATCGAAGTAACGTATTTTTGAACGGAGGAAGTCAATTTTCAACAATCCGCAAGACCATTTAAGCAGTAGGGTATCGAGGTCATTCTTGTTCCAGCTCACCCACCTCACATGCTGAGCAATTATTGCCACCTTTTTCATATCCGCGGCCTGCTTACTCTAAATTGCACGCAGAAGAAACACTGCCGTGATTTGGAAAAACTAACGAATGAATTACCTCGTGTCGTGCATACGTAAGAGAAGCACTGACTTTTTTTCTGCAGAAAAACGTGAAAAGCATGTCATGGAAAACTACGTTGAGCCTACAACACGCGATCGCACGAAGCCCGTATAAACAGAGAAACTAGGGAGGTGAAAACTGAAAAGGTTGATAAAAATCCGTAGCTGTCGACACTAGAGCCGTACCCGAAGGGGCTGAAAGGGGTCATCTTTTTTTTTTTCTTCTGTTGACTTTTTATTTTCTTTCTCTCCAGCCAGGCGTGGATCCGTGGAGTCAAATTTCGACTGTACGCGTATACTGATCTTAAAAAGAAGACGTACGCGTATTGAAAATTACAGAATGTACGTGTGGACTTTGGCCGCACGTACGTCACTAGCCCACTTACCTATACGTACGATGCATGGACGGACCGGTGTACGAGATAGTGCTCGACTTGTACTCCTACATACACTAGTCAAGACTGAATTCGTGATCCGGTGAACAGCATCCGAGAAATTACGTCAAGGCAAGAATCCCTCCTCTATATATAATTAATTAACTCCAGAAGTATCGTCTGGAATTTTTGGCGCAAATTGTAAGCAGAGGAACTGCTGGCGTCACAACATCTTCCGTAGCTAACGGTCGACGACACAAACGAGAGAGGTTAAAATTCGGAAGAAGAAAAATCAGGTGTATTGAAACTAATCTGGACGCACACAATCGCGTCCGCTTTTCATCGATCATTGGTTTCCCTCCCTTAGAACATCCCCCCAGGTCGCCTTTTTTCGCGCCGGTGCGCAGTTTTTCGCCCACTCGCCCCTCATGAGTCCAAATAGCGCCGGTTTGGGCTGATTTAGCGCCCGGCGATCCCAGACCAGACACAGCGCGCCGGGGCGCCGGACGGAAGAAAATGGCGCGAAAACGCTCCCGCGCGTGTTAATGCCACCGTCGCGCCTGACTGGAGCAGCCGAACAGCATGCGGCGAAGTAATGGCGGTGCGCCGGTAGCCGCGCCCGTTCGTCATCGGCGCGCCGCGCAGCCTGGGAGTCGTCATCGGCGAACGACGCGCCCCTTCGCCGCCAAGGGGCAACAACCGGCTAGTCAAGCCGAAGAAGAAGGAGGACGACGACAAGCTGGAGATCGACCTGGCGGCAGCGCTCGACTGATCGCGCAAAGAGCACATCGCCGTGAAGGTGGATAAGCAGCGGCGCGCACTGGAGGAGTTTGCCGCCCGTAGGCGCGGCCGCGATCAAAACGGCGTCATCGTGTTGGACGACAACGCCGCGCAAGGCCCGAGCTACGGCGGCGACCTCGGCCAGGGCTGCAGATTCGCCGTCCCAAAGAAGGAGCCGAACACCTAGTTAGCAGTTTTAGTAGTTACTTTAATCGCCCCTTGTAAATTTGACCTATATTCGGCGATATTAATATGAATCCTTTAAATTTTGGCCAAAATTTATTCGAATTTGTTAATTTTTAGTCAAATCGCGGGGTGTCGTCTGGGTACGCGGCTGAAAACCCTCGCCCCCAGGGCGAGAATACCGCCGGGCAGCCCCCATGAGGCGCTATTTTACGCCGAAAATCGGCCTCGGAGGGCCGAACGGCTGGAGATACTCTTACTCGCGGCTTTCCTTAGTCCAACAGTTTGCACACAGAAGGACACACGTCACTCAGGAAACCTCACGAATGAACCCATGTTCGATAAGCAAAACATGGCAAGAAAAACGTTGCAAAGGTTGGACGAAGCCGACGCAAGCAAACCTTTTTATTGGAACATCCAAGCCCAAAACCCACGAGAAACATGCGGAACAGCCGATAGCAACACTTAAACGACTACAACACTGATAAAAGGTCTCCGGGTCGGTCTCTTGGCCGGCCGTCGTGCCGCCAAAACTGAAAACATCATGTTTGGTAAGTCTATTGTGGTCTTTCTTTTTTTAAAGAAACTACCAGGTGTCGTGGTCTTCTTGTGAGCAAGGATACCTTGGATAGTTCTCTCTTAGTCACTACGTCGTCACGACGAATCACAATTCACATATTTGGGCAAGACTACCAGCCTTAGAGTATCTCCGGTTAGTTTTTTTTTTTTTTGAGATTTCAACCCGCCTTTTTTCAAGTTTCAACAAATGAAGGAATACATAAGCCCAATTGGCAGGTTTAGAACATCCAAAACTACGTTTGTAGCTAGGTTGCTTCCTTGTTGTGAACTCGTCGGCCATGGCAGAACGACACATCCTCAAAGGTCGTCTTTGCCTCTATGATCGCGCGCACAAAATACTCTATAAGAGCATCTCCAGCCGTTCAGCCTCCCAAGGCCGATTTTCGGCGTAAAATAGCGCCTCCTGGGGGCACCCGGCGGTATTCTCGCCCTCCGGGCGCGACTGTTTTCAGCCGCGCACTCAGGCGACACGCCGAGATTCGATTAAAAATTAACAAATTCAAAAAAACAAATTTGACCGAAATTTAGAGGATTCATATTAATATCGCCGAATATAGGACGAATTTACACGGGGACGATTAAAATAACTACTAAACTACTAACTAGGCGCCCGGCTTCTTCTTCGGAACGGCGTAGCTGCAGCTCTGGCCGAGGTCGCAGTCGTAGCTCGGGCCTGGCGCGGCATCGTCGTCCAGCACGATGACGCCGTTCTCCTCGCGGACGCGTCTCCGGGCTGCAAACTCCTCTAGTGCGCGCCGCTGCTTCGCCACCTCCGTGGCGATGTGCTCTTTGCGGACCAGTCGAGCGCTGCCGCCAGGTCGATCTCCAGCTCGTCGTCGTCGTCCTCCTTCTTCGCCCGTGCTCAGCCTCCAATCGCCTTCAGGGACGGGCGGCAGCGGCAGGCGCATGTCTGGGGGCACCGGGTAGCCCGCCGCGTACAGGAGGCTCACCTCCTCCTCGCGCAGCCACCGCCTTCCGAAACCGTTGGCCGCGACGCCGTCTCCGGGGAAGCGTGCCGCCATCGCCGGGGAAGAGTGCGTTTTGGGCGAGAGGTTTGGGCGAGAAGGTGGGGATGGGGCAAGTGTGGAGAGAAGGACGCCAGAGGGGGGTTTTTATTTAGGCGAACGGGCGCGGCTGCCGGCGCACCGCCATTACTTCGCCGCAGGCGAATCGGCTGCTCCAGTCAGTCGCGGCGGCGGCATTAACGCGCGCGGAAGCCGAGGAGGAAGACGTGCTCTCTCGTCGACAGCACGGGTCCACGCGGCGAAAAGAAGGCGCGGGAGCTTTTTCGCGCCATTTCCTTTCATCTGGCGCCCCCAACAGCGCCCCGGCGCGCTGGGTTTGGCCTGGGTTCGCCGGGCACTAAAACGGCCCAAACCGAAGCTATTTAGGATTCTGGGAGCGCGAGTGGGCGAAAAACGGCGCACCGGGCTGGAGATGCTCTAACACTGAGCCGCTCGCCACGAATTCCTCGCACATCAATACACGCGCCAAGGCAGGGCGCCAAGGCAATCCCCTCCCGACACACCAGCGCCTCCAAAGTCTCCGGGTTGGTCCTGCCCGCATATACGACCATTGATGCCCCCATGTATGCACCATCGTCAATGCGTGCAACAACGGCCACATACCCCTGCCCTGTAGCCTTCCCTACCGATGCATCCACGTTTATCTTCACCCGCCCATGCGCTGGAGCTAGCCATCCTTGGCTTGGTGGACGTCGGGCTATCGTTTGCTTTTGCCTCTTCTCATCCATGCTTTCCCCTAGACCATTGATAAACTTCTCTACAAACATATGAGTATAAAGTGGGTTCTGATATTGCTTCTCATGGATCGCTTTCCGCCACCCGTGCCAAATCGCCGACAGGGTCATATAGTATCTCTAGCTAACACACTAAAAGGGGCCAGCGTTTATCTTTTGATCTAGACCGGATCGCATATAGCCAATCCGGTTCGTAAAGGTTTTATCGTGACAGCAAATCGATGCCCCTGGCCGATATATGTACAGCTCAGAGGGCTCGATGCGGGATCAGATCCGTGCTCCTCCGCCGCCTCCGCGCCCAAAATCCACACCCTCTCCCTTGCTGCCGGCGACCAATTCCACCGCCACCGCCTACAGATTCGGCACTGCCGCACCACAATGAGGTCGTGTGGGGTCTTAACTGGACTCGGGAGTGGCCAGGTTGGCCGGATGAACACCTCTCGAGAAACCAGGTCGTCACCGTCATTGAGATTCACAAAGGAAGCTTGAGCTCCGCCAGGACGTAGCCTTCTTTGCATTCGAAGCGGTGTATGGCCAAGTTATTATTATTATATTATTTTTCGAGGAACGTCTCACCAAGATTGACTTAGAGTAACTCCAACGCGTCGACCCATTTAGGGTCTCCGCGTGCTTCATTTTCGTTTGTTTGGGTCGGGAATCAGAAGGCCATCCGGCCCATGTCCGGCCATTCGTGGGCACTGAACCCAACACGTCGACCCATTTGGTCCGGCCGGGGGATGATTTTCCAATTTTGATCATTTCGAAAGAAACAAAACATACAATGATCGAAATAGATAGAAATATAATGTTTTTACAACCAAATTGTACCAAATAAGTGAGTCATCCAAGTAAATAAAATGTATTACAGCCCACAAGTCTTCCCACAAATCCTGGGCAACTCCCATATGTAAAAATATGTGTCAACCAACTTATCTCTGATCACGCTCAGAATGCATCCAACAAATACGACGGTGGCATCCCTAAACGCCTTCTCGTGTTCAGGAGTAATCATTCCCGTGGGAATGACACCGACGACGCAGAACGTGTTCATATCCGTGAGCCATAAGATGGTTTTGGTCTGTCAACGCTTAAACTACGTCCTCATAAACGGGTCTGGTTTCAGTGTAGTAGCAAAACCATGGATCAAAAATTCCCTACACAAATAAGGTTTTGGATTGTTGAGTATTTAGAAAAAATTCCAATTAAATTAATCCAAGAATAAATCATGAATATGACGTAAACAGACTGATATTTGAAAATATTATTTCACACTAGATTTATGGTAGACACATCTATACAGAATACTAGTACTGCACATATAGAAATCAGCAGTAGGGGGATGAAAGCAACATATCCTCCAATGAGCCAGTTGGTAGTAGCGGCAGCCGCGGTGGCAGCGGCAGTTGCCGCAGCGGTAGCAACTTCGCTGGCAGCATCATCTTAGCAGCAACATGATCAGCTTCGGTGGATATGTTGACGACGACGACGGCGGCGGCGATGCGGTAGCAGTTGAATTAGATTAATAGAAGCGAGTATTCGGGTAGAAGACGCTCCCCAAAAACCTAATCTCTTTGCTAGCGGTAATAGTGTTAGCCAACACCAAAGTCACTTCGCCGGTGATAAGCCGGTGGCTATAAGCCTTTTCCTACTAGTGTCTGCAACTAATTTTTACTCCGTCGGATAAGTTTTTGAAAATGAAGCAAAATTTGTTCCTTAAGATCATGTACATAATTTCTATGATAATTTGATAGTGGTAGGATCATGTCCAAAATGATTTATTGATAGTTGGACCATAATTTATTAAGAAGGTCCAAGAAGACGAGGGAAATAGACCTAAACTTTTGTTTTACATGGATTTATTCATTCATACAAAAGTTGTTTGGTTACTTTTTATTACATTGCCAGCTGATACATCATAAACATATTCCTAATTTCTGATACTCCATGATGAATATTTTTAAAACAACTTTTCTAAAACTAAAAACAGTAGAAAACAGGGAACCGGCTCTCTGACATCTTGTTAATAGGTTAGTCCCGGAAATCGATAAAAATGACATAAAGTGTATAGAAAACATGTAGGAAATAACACGAAAACAACATAAAACATCAGAAATTAAGGATACGTTTATGACGTATCACATGTTCTAGTCCATATGTATGTGCAAGCACTTTCTCAGAAAGAAAATTCTCCAAAAACTGACTACCTGTTGATCCTTGGTTACCCACGTATCATATGCAGGATTTGGAACCGTAGTTTTCTTGTGATTGTCATCTTCAACTTTAATGAACTCGGAGGGAGCAAGCTCGGTGCCCGCAAGGAGGGGCATGACCTGAGCTCCACGAAGAGTAGGAAGCACCTGGGCTTTCCATGGCAGAAAATTGTCACGTGTGAGCCGTGTGGCCGGCGGCACAGTTGTTGTTGTAGATGCCATAGGGGGGAGGGGCTGGGAGAAGGGTTTTTGAAGATCGGATGTAGTTTGTGGTTCTAGGTTTTCGGGATTTGTAGGGTTCTAGGGTTGTGGGGAGTTCCTGGTTGTTAGAGGATCGGCAGCACGATGCGGTTTTTTGAGAGGGTTTTCTACAGCGGCTCGTCGGTGAGTGGAAGGAATCCGGCGGCGGCGATAGAAGCTAGAAGAGAGGAAGAGGAGGGGCTCTAGATACCATGTCGAAGTAATAGAGGGAAACGATCGGTACCCTGCTAGGGGCGATCTGTATAGGGGTAGAGTACAACTCTATACCCTATATGTACCAATACGCATTACATTCAACAATCTGCACATTTTTCGTTCTCGTGAAATAAGAAAAAAACAAGCATTGATGTAGTTTATTTGTACTATTTCTTTGATGGGAATAGACTGGCCCTTCATTCTTGGGAGACAATCATTTCCCTTGGGCTACGTAATCGACGAGTATTTCCAATTTTAATATGTACTTCCGTGCTCAGTTATAAATTCTTCAACATATTTTCCTCCATCCCCTTAGCAGTTTGAGCATCCCGAGCCATGCATGACTCTACCAACCTTTAAACACCAAAATACCGACAAAACCCTGGGCTGCCTATTTCACCCGCAGATTTTGCTTCTCTTGAACAAAAGAATACCCCGTTATGATCTATGTACAATGATAAAAAAATTCCTTTTGAGAATACCATTGGTTTTTAAATAATCATGAACCACCTTTTCACCCAGAAGACATTACATAACAAGTGGGGTTCATCTATAACCCGTATTGCTATGTGCTTCTTCATCCCTTTCCCTCTCTCGACCCCGCCACCTTGGGGCATGAATTTGTCCTTATATTTTATTTTCCTTGCGCAAAATTCGAAGTGGGGGTTCGGGCAGGTTGCCCGGAGTGGAACTTATATATGCCCTATAACTAGCCAGTTAATGTTCCATGCTAAAAACAATCCCGATAAACCCCCGTCGGATAATTTCTTCTGAGAATGAATTTGTCTTCCTCGCCCGCGCCAAGAGCATATGTTTGTCTCCCTCAAGCTGGACTAGAGCTGCCGTAGGCCTAGGGCAGATTGATCTTAAGATAATTTATATTAAACCTTTATACTTAGTTTTAGCATACTACAATCTTAACGAGTATTACGTTCTTCTTATTTTCATTTCTTTGCTACATAAAATTGTGAAATCTTAGTTAGCATTTTTTTGTAGCCGTAAATCATATAATTAAATTACATTGTGCTATATTTTATTAAACCATGTTTATAGCATAATTTATTTTTATTTAGTTTTAATAACCACATAAATTATATAAATACATATTTCTGGTAAAAAATTATCTATGGACATGGACTAAAATATATCTTAAGGTGGATTTCAGTGAACGATAAGCTAACTATAGTTATAGAAACTTCAAGAGTATGAATTGAACGTTGTCACGATGCTTTCCCCATATTTCTGTGGTAATATGTCTGACAATATAAAGTTCGTACAATAACGATATGACAATGTGTGCATGGTGAATATTTGATTTAAAGAGAATAGCTAATAGTTATCGTTGACAAAAACAAATAGACAAAATGTATTATACTTCTACGAGTTCATCGTTTGGTATGGTTGTCCGCAATAAGCTCGGAGCCATCTTCTCTATAGAAGTACTCGTGCATGTTTCGTAGCACAAATTTTAGGTCTTTCATATATTTGTGCACATAATTAAACATAAAAATCTAGTTGATAGTTTTAGTAAAAATTAGTAGGTATTTCATCAAAGCATGACTATCAACATAACTAATTTGTTGTCGTTGATTAGATTGGTTTGTTCATATGTATGTGATATACACTATTAGTCACTTGTTTGGACCTTCTTGTGCAAATGTGGTATTCGAATAGATATTCAATAGGATGATTAACACAATAGATAATAAATAGTAGTACACTTCTACTTTTGGAGACCTTCTCCTTTCAGGGTTCGGAGTGATCTCGTCCTATTTTCCCGTCCTATGAGTCGGCCCTGTGCATCGGCTTCTCCACCCCTTCCCTCGCTCTCATTGCCTGGTGTTGCAGGTATTTTTCTCCTTCCCTTTCGACATCCATGTTCTGGCTGACATATAAGCATAGATTAGCCAGAACGGTTTCTTGTGCTTGTTCTATAGATTAATTAGTATTTTCACTCTTTTTAGATGGATTTTTTTTTACTAGAAAATGGTTGTATGTTTTTACTTGGAAAGGGTTGATGGCGGCGACGTCCTCGTGGAAGTGCTCGCGACACTCGTCCATCCCGCGCTCATCTAATTCAGCGTGGGTCCCGACGTCTGTGGCGGGCATCTTCTTGGGTGACAAGGCGTGGCGAAGGCGCATGGAAGATCAGGATGCAAGTGGCGCGGGAATGGGAGGACCCCTCCCGCCTAATCTTGCCGCTAGAATTAAACGGATAAATGGGATATTAAGCAGTGGAATAAGTGGTCACACAGGACCCGGCGGCATGCAAACCGCAAAGAACCAAGCTACTCTGCTCATGCATGCAGCTGACCCGGGAGCATGCAAACCGCAAAGAACTAAGCTGCTCCGGTCATGCATGCTACTCGCTCGGCGCTACAAATCGGGATACTTGGGTGCAGCCGTCTATCAACCTTAAACTTCCACAGTTACATCCGATAACGTGGGCGGACGACATTTTATGTGAAGCATCCTTTGAGGAGCTCGACAGAGAGATGGTGATATCGATCATGGCACAAGTGTGGGACTCCAGAAACAAGTGGAGTCACGATGATCAGGGATACAACCCAAAGTCTACGGTGAGTGTTGTTGCCGAAACTCTTGCTCTTTTGCATGGCCTAAAGAAGAAGAAACGGAAGAATCATAGCACGGCTAGCACTTGGCAGGCCCCCTTGGCTGGGTTTGTGAAACTGAACTCAGACGGGGCGATCCGACAAGAGGACAGTATAGCGGCAAGTGGAGGTGTCACGAGGGACTGCGACGGTTTTAGGAGTGCATGGTGTCGGATGTACCATGGCATCACATACCCTTTGACGATTGAGGCCTTAGCAATGCGAGATGCGAGTCCTGGAGGTGACTAACCAGCATTTCGATAAGGTTATTGCAGAGACCGACAGATTAGTGTTGTCCGATCTCTGGAATGAAAGAGGCAATCATCGTGCTACGATCGCTCCTATCATTAGCGAGATTGAAGAGTTAAGTGCGAGTTTCAGATCTTTTGACCTTGTTCATGTTTGAAGGACAGCAAACGCCGCAGCTCACGAGTGTGCAAAATTTGCATGCACTCATGGTGTTCCAGCGGACCGGGTGAATGAGAGTCCCGCTTTTCTCTCTTATAGCCTGTTGGCTGATTGTAATGTAGTTTATCATGTTAACATCCCCCGGATGATATAAATGTGCCGAACGTTTAAAAGCAGCAAGTTCTCAGACGCGCTCTTTTTCTTACAGGATACCGAAAGGGACCGTAAGGTTTTTAACGAGACGGGCTTATTAGCTTAATATATGGAGAGTTTGATTTCAAAGAAAAAAAAACAGGATAGACATAAACGGGACAAGTGGGATTTTCTGACGGGATGGGAGGCGGACTTGACGGGCAGGCCCATCCCACTTGCATTCATAATGGAAGAGAACTAGAGAAGGGGGGAGAAGCCGGAAAAAATCGTAGCGGTTGAGTGCGGCACGGCTCGCCATGCGCGCATGTCACGCGGCTACTGGAGCGTGCAACGTGGTTTCAAGCGCGCCAAATCGGTCGTTTTTCAGTGTTTCGCGCGTTTTTATGGCGAGATGCTGTGAGGTAACAATGAACAGGTATATGTCGCGAAGCCGCGATCTGATGTGGATGATCGTGAATTAATAGTAGTCTGATCTGATACTAGTACGCATGACACCGACCAACCGCTTTGATGGGCAGCAGTACTGTACACGGTGTGGAAGCGCATGCTGTACTGTACCGTACGTGACTAGTATATGTCGCTGTGCACTGTATGTACCGATCGGGACCGGTAGCACGAAGCACTAGTGCCGACGGAACGGTCGTTAGCTAGCTCGATCAGGTACACGCTTGCCGTTTGTGTGATCGGCGATGAGTGTTGACAGCGGCAAGGGCCACTCCAAGGGTCTCGTCTGTCGATCGAGCGGCGGATTCGCAGCCGTGTTTCGCAGAGTTTGACGTCGACTATCTCCGATCGATCGACTCGTGCCGACCACTGTTCACCGTGTAGTCCGGGCGGGAACCTCGCTCGTCGCGTGCACTCAAGCGCGTCACTGCCGGCTTGCTTTCATCACTGTCTCGGAAATCTTCTCTGGATTTTAATTGCAACCTCAAACGGCGAGGGCCGAGGTCTCTCCACACCCTGGAAATTTTGTTTATTTCTACGCGCAGCACAGAAAGCTTCGCGATGAAGAATGCGCTTTCATGGGCCAAATATAGCACTACACGCGTTTCTCAGTTATTGTCAACTGTCACTGAGAACCGAACGACGAACCAAGGTCGACTTAATTTCCACACGTGCGTGCACGCACCAGCTCTAATCATTTCTGGATGATTAATCGTCCAAACAGTACTTGCCGCTAAGTTTTACTGCTACGTTTATCTTCCAGTATTCTTTTCTACGTCAAATTTTGACACAGCGAGCGCTCACAGAGAGCACGCACCAGCCGCATTCACCCAAATTCGGCGTATATTAGGAGGATGGGGGAGGCAGTGGAAGTTCTCACTAGTGCAAAACAGGGCATTAGCCCTGTTTGGGAAGACCCTAATGTCCCGGCTTCCCAACCGGGGCAAAAGACGTGCACCGGCGAGCAGGCCGGTCCCCCTTTACCCCGGTTGATAACACCAACCGGGGCAAAAGGTTTTTTATAGCGGTTTTCGTGTTCTCTACGCTAGACTAGAAATTTTATATTCTTTTCTGTTTTCATATTCTCTGCACTAAACATTTATATTAAGAAATATGAAAAATTATCGCACAAAAACATAGATAAAAACGAACAATAACATAAATATATAGTCTACCACGAATACAAATATTATTCGACACAATGACATAATTAAACATAGTACGATAATATAAAACGACATAAGTATGTAAGCATAGATCGTAGAAACATATATACTACGCATCGGCGTCGGAGACAGCCTTGCCTGGGCTAGACTCGTCGGAGTCAGACTCGGAGGCGGAGCTGCTCTCAGACGAGCTATCCTGGCAGCAGAGGGGGCGGACTAAGGTGTCGTCAAAAATTTTCACCTGCAACACGTCCACCTCCTTGTTCTTGAAGTACCTGAATGTGAGCATGTAGCCCGCATTTAGCTTGTGCATACGCGCGAACTGCCCCACCCATAGCGCAGGTAGAGGTCATCGCCACGTCGCTGCAAGACAACGCGCACGGGCCCGTTGTCACAGCCCTCCAACCGGAGGATGAAACTATAGGGCCCCTTGCGTCCGAGGAGCATCGCCGATAGAAGACGGAGCCTGTTCTCCCGTGGGTGGAACAGGTGGACGTAGAACTCCGGTAGCCGGAGACCGTCCTCCGCCGATGCAGCCTCCTCCGCCGCCGCAGCAACAGCGCCACGCCGTTTACGGCGTGTTGACCCTGTTTGCACCGCGCTTTGCCCCGCTTGCAGTGCTTGATCCCCCCGTGCTCCGCGTCCACGTCCACGAGTAGGAGGCGTCGCGTCGTCCTCCTTGAAGACTATGGCGCCACCTGTTGGAACACGTAGAGATAAACGAAAACTTTTCTACGCGGTACTTCCAAGATCTAGCCGAGGTAGATGGCCACGAGGATTATCACTAGACGCGCGGTTGCGGATTATCGATGAAGCGCGTCGGGGAAGTGTAGTTCCACGATCCGATCCAGCCGATCCAATCCCACGAACGTCGAAGTGCTGAACGTACATCACCTCTGCCGGTATCCACACGTACGAGGAGGAGCTCCGATGGCAGACTGCTAGGTCCGGTGCGACGGCTGGACTGAGTGGGGCTAGGGTTCCCAACGCATGGGAGTGGACTAACGTGCCCGTTGGGCAACCTGCGCCCCTCTTTATATAGAGAATGGTAGTGGGCTTCACAACACTTGTGGCGCATTCTCTCTGTGAGTCCGACTCACAAACTCAGTCCATTTCCGGTTCGGGTCCAACCCGACCAATACTTGCTCCCGCTCTTAAGTGTGCGACCCTGCAGGCTCATGGCGACTTGGACTTGATCGGAGTCCAACTCCCAATGGATCAATCGGTAGCGGCTTCTAGCAGAACGTGCCGACTCCCAAGTCTCATTAAGTCATGACGACACACCTTCCAATGTGACTTTCATCGTAGTCCCTTTTGCCTCACGATATACCTTGTCGAACTATAGGCAAATTATCGTCATCCCTTAAATAGTTTGACTCTCTTCTCGATTCGTGATATTAGATTCATCTGACTAACTCTTAGTCATTGGACACGGTTAACACTTAACTGAGTCACGCATGGCCATGCTTCCTGAATCATATCACTCGAGAGGCCCCAGAGAATATCTCTCCACTCGGAGGGGCAAAATCTCATCTTGATTATCCACATCACGCAGCTTGCTTCTCATTCGACCTGAACTCTGCCTTTATAGCTTTCTTGTCACAGAACAGCGTTTGTCAGAACCTAAGTCGGTGATCCACAACTCGGATTGTGCGAAAATCTCGGGTCTAAGGATTACATTAATTGAGACATGCAAATAACTACTTGCTCGTTGCATCTCAATATGGGTCAGTCTGACTTGCTAAACTCTTTAGCCAAGTTTGTGAATGTTGGAATGGCATCACCATGCCCATGACAAGTGGAACCGTGTCATCAGCCAACACTCACATTAGTCTAGGGTGTGTGTCCAGCACAACCTTAATGACCAGGGACATTCTAGTTTGAACAACATGAATATATAGTTCCACAATCGAATCACATATTCAATTACATATATCAGATGTTCAAAACAAGGACGACTTAATAACTTTATGAATACATTGGGAATCTGTAACATCCAAGTATGAAAAAACCCATAGTTGCTTTATTTCTTGTTTAATTTAAGCAATGCATCATGTCATCATCCTCATTTTATTTTCTGTTGCATTGCTTTCATAATGAAACTCAATCTGTAATCAGCAGTTGTTTTCATACTTGTCTGTTACAATCTTTTCAAATAAAGAAATGCAAAACAAAACCTCCATTGCTTCCAAATAATTCCTTAATGTTCACTTATTAAAATGTTGCTTTAAATCAATCAATCAATTTAATCAATTAATTCCAAATCATTTCCAAATTCAAACCAATTCTCAAAATCAGTACTCTTTTGAATCCATGAAGTTCACCACACAATTATACTCTTTAAATCATTTTAAACCTTAGGGGTAACCCTATTGATAATGCTTTGGTTTTCTAATGTTAATTAATATTGAAAATTTCTTTCAATTTGGCTTAATTTCAAACAGCAAGCAAATGTTCAAACTTTTGAAAATAAAAACTAACAAATGTTTGCTTTTGGCCTAAGGAAACTCCCCTAATTTTTCTAAATTTTTCTCTAACTTAAAACCTATGTTTTTCTTCTAAAAGCAAAACCTACAAAAAAAAACAGAAAAGGAAAAAAATAAAAGAAGGAAAAACCCTGCGCGCGCAGCAGCTAACCTAGCTGGCCCAACCCACTTCCCTCTCTATCTCCCGCGCGCGCAAGCCCAGCCCGCCTAACCCTCCGCTTAACGCTTCAAAAAGCGTGCAATCTTCTGTTCGGAGTACGGCACTCCATCGGCCGGTGCCACGGCGGACGCAGTCGTTCCCCGACGGCGATCCGAGCTCGTGGGGGCCTATAAAAGCACGCCTAGGGCTCCGCGTCAACCCTAGACCCCCCTAGGCTCCTGTTCCCCTCTCCGCCGCCGCCAATCGCCACCTCCCCGTCGATTTTCTTCTCTGCTGCCACCTCGCCGGAGCCGCCATGTCTGAATCCGATCAAGCCACCGTCGCAGTAGCCGCCCTCTCCCTTCGCTGAGCACGGGAATCAGCAGCCCTCTTCTTCCTCTACGGCGTGGACACGGGAGCGTCACCGGAGCGCGTCTGCATCTGCGCCGCCGTCCACGCCTTCGCCGCGGCTGCCGTCGTCATCTATCGTCACCGCGCCTCTGCCTCCTCTACTCCGGTGGTGAGCCGCCGTTCTTCTTCCCCTCTCTCCCTCCTGTGCATCGTCACGCACCCGTGCACGTTCTGCACACGTCCAGCACTCAACCGCAGCGAGCACCACCGTGCAGATCAACGCCGGCGAGCCTTTGTTCTGTCAGTCGAGCAAGGATTTCGTCGTCAGTTAAAATTTCAGTTAACGTTGCGAAGGATGTGTTAACTTGGCTGCGTATGCTTCTCTGTCGAACCTGAATAATTAGCGCAGTGGCACTGCCCTTGTGCGCGCAAGCGCTGGTCGCGGGTTCGAGTCCGCAGCGCCCCACATTTTTGCCTCATTTTCCTTCCACAGCGCGGAGGCCCACCAGCCAGTGACCTCCACTGCCACGCGTGCGTGCGCAGCGCCACGCTGGCCTCTGGCCCACGCGGCAGTGGCAGCGTGTAGATACCAGTGCAGTACCAAAAGGTTTCTGCGAATTCCTGTAATTCCTAAATCAAATTAAATAACAAATTTAAACCTAAAACTTCAAACTTTAATAACTTTTAATCTGTAATTCCAATAACTACAAGTTTTATATGTTTTCTGTTCCAAATTTCATAATCTTTCCAAATAATCTATTTGTGCACTGTTTTGGAAACTCCAAATGCATTTAAAATTCAAACTTAAATAATTCAAATGCTAATTTCTAAATTCAATAACTAATTCTTTATTAATCCAATAAATGCAAATAAAATATGTTTTCCATACCATTTCATCTCACCTTTGCAAATATAATTTTTGTTTCCTGGTATGAATAATTTAAAATGCCTAAATAATTTAATTCTTGTTTAAACCAATTAAAAATTTATAAAATCATAATATACTCAAAATAAAATATTTTTGAACATGCAAAATATGTTTTCAAACCACCAAAGTGTGAACTTTGCAAATGTGAATTTGAAATTATGTTTTGACTAAATAAAATTCAATTAATATTCAAACTTGTTTTAAAATTCAATTAAAAACTTGTTTAATATTGTTTAATTCATAATTAAATTATCCCAACTCCTATTTCAATATGTGAAACATGTAATCCAACCAAAATTTGATGTTCTTTTCAAATATAAACTTTGTTATTTGTTTTGAACACTTTAACTTGATGAAAACAACAACTACTTGAATAACATCATTAAGTAACCAAAATTTTCCAAACTTAATAAATGTTTTCTTAACTTGTTAACCTTCATTCCAATTGCATCTAATCTTGTTACCTTATTGTTTTCATCATGCATGCATCATGTTTAACTAACTACACTTGTTAATCAAGTGTAGATCATTGCTTCAACCTAAACCGTTTGCATCCATATGCAATTCCCATTGCATATGGGTCCAATTAAATTGTGATCTCTTGTCAACTAGTTACTTTGATGCATCTATTAACATGACATGCATCATCCCATGTTTGTGCACCTATGCCATGTATTGATTGTCTACCTTTTCTGCATTGTCTGTTTGCTTCTTCTCGGTTAGACGACGAGGTTGATACCGACGATCTTTACGACACCCCTTCTGAGGATCTAGCTCAGTACCCGGCTGTTGAGCTTCCAGGCAAGTTATCACTCACATGAATCATCGAGTTCCTTTCCACACTTGTTGTCGATACTATCCTTTTGTCTACTATTGCTAGCCCTATGTATCGTTGCTTGTTCTCCGAACCTATCACATTGATACCCTGAACCAATGATATTGCCTCACCTCCCTACCTACAGCCATTGTTTGTGCCTTAGTATTACCTAGCATGCTTAGAGTTGCTTTTACTCGAGTCTGTTGTCGGTTACTACTTTTACTATCTTATTATTTGTACCGGGGGCTCGATGTTAATCAATCAATCCTGTTAATTGCTAATGGTAATAATAATTTGATGATAAGGCACCGGCAGGAGGCCCTGTGTGGTTTTGAGGCCTGCTAGTGTCGACCCTAATAGGAAAAGGGTCTTGTCTACTGATCCATGATGAGCGCACTACCCGCATGTGGGAAGCGAGTATGGGCGCCCCCCTTAATTTGACTCGATTCGCATCTCGTCCAAATCGCCTCATTTAGTTCGTGTTTTCTATTTGCCGCATGCATGTTTTTGCGAGCCCAGCGCAGGGTGGAACTTTTGTAGTCGGCATATAGGGGGACACGGTCTTAGAGTGCTATGAGGGTCCCTTTTCTTCGGGGCTTGATTAGCCGTGCGCCCAAGGTTCTTTGGGCTTGATGCGAAGAAGGGTCGAGTTGTGTTGAGTGCCCCGCTTGGTGGGAGGCATCCCATCTGGCGGGTTATTCATACGTGTACGGCCAAATTGGTGCAACCCTGCAGGGATAATCTTCTCGAGAAGCCGTGTTTTCCGCGGTTATGGACTACTTGGTGAAAGTACTGGCTAACAAGTACTCAGGACAACTTAAACATAATGATCAACCATGTTACACCCAATGATTAACAAGTTGACTAGTAATAGATTTATTCACACAATAACTTGGTTCATCTTTAATACAACTGTGTGAGTTATCCTCGGATTGCTTCTTTGGATAAGGGGCGAGATCCAGGATGGGTTTGGTTGAAGTTATCTTTCAGTTGGTTACAATCCTCGATCTTATCTTCTTCTGTTAGCCGGAACTTGTAATTATCTTTTGTAGTTGTTTAGAGCAGCCAGCAGCAACTTTCATATCACCTATTTCTTCCGTTGATCCCAAGCATCTATGCTTGTGTTGACGGGTAACTCTTGATGAAGTGTGAGTCTTGCTTGCCAGTACTTGGATGTACTGACCCCGTTGGGGCTGTGGTTTACGCAGAGTACGACTACGGCTACGATGACCACCAGGGTGGCTACTTCGTGGAGTTTGACAAGACTGCAGACGAGTAGATAGCTGGACCAGGGCTGGATCCAGGACCTACGTGGATGGGCTTCGTCTTCTTTATCTTCTCCGGCTTCTTAAGCCTGTTGGATTTGTCTGTACCCAGACACCTTTGTTTGCTTCCGCTGATGTAATGAATACTATGTTGGGACATGTGTCCTCTGGATGATTGTATTTGCTATTTCTGCCTTAGTGAAGGCCATTTGCAACCTTATTTCAATCTTTCGTGTCTTAGAGATAAGTTGTGATCATCATTCGTTCAAAGCTGTTGACGTACCGTGCGTGATTGATATGAAGTACGTCGACAGTAGTGCCTATGACTTCTAGTGGATAGTTTACATCGACGATGGAATAGCAGGGCTTGTGTTGTCGCGCATAAGCGCAGGCCTACCAGGAAGCTGGGACGTGGGAGCGGTTATGCCCCATAATCCAAGCACCTGCTATCCAGTTCGGCCCGATGAGTATCCCTTAGAAGCCAGGGTGCGACAGAATCACATCATCCATGATTGCCTCTAGGCATAATCCCAACACCACCACCACGTGCATTCGATGCACGCGATCCATTTGTACGCGATTTACGTGGACGTCCAGGTCGACGTCCACCACATTTTACAGGGATTTCTTCGACGTGGACGACGCCGCGCCCACCGCTGGTTACACGCGAACCACGGGGACGTCTCGCCATGGCTAAAAAAATAGCAAATATCATCAATTTTATCAGTTCACAATAATTGCATATAATTTAATAAAAATATAGCTAATAGCATCTATTTCATCAAAATTGCTTATAGATAATAGCTAATGGTACTAATAGCTAAACAAGTTAGAAAAAAGAGTAACTATATATTTCAGATCCTCATTTCAATTATAAAAGCAACATTGATGAAATATTTAAACGTACGAATAGTCGAATACACACCAAGAGTTACATAGCTCGGGTTTATTTTATTTAACCCTAATACATCACGATGTAATAATATCACTTATACATATTAATGAAACATCTCTCAAACTAATTAACTCCGACCGGGTCCTAAGCCGTGGGGTGCTGAGTCGCGGGTGCTACGCCCATAGGTAAAGAACCGTCACAGGGTCATAGCTCACTTGGTGAGAAACCCTCCGAATAATCGACCACCCGCTGCTATACTCCCTATCGAGCAAGTACATGTAGCCATGGACGTGCTCGTCCTCCTCCCTAATACGCTGGTGTACCACCTCCTCAGGGGCTGGCTCTCTCCGCACCTACCGTGGCCCACGCGATGGCCACCAAACAATATCCGGGTCAACCACGTCACCCGAATTTCTCACCAAGCCGCGTGCCCGGTACTAAGGACCTCCCAGTGCCAGCCCGGCAGGGCCCATTCCCGGACATCGCCCGACGGGTCCAACAGAGACATTGTCGCCAAGGAAAATAAACTAAAAATACATGCATGATATATGAACTAAGTAAATATTCCTAATTAAGTACAAATTCAGTAAGTAAAAAATCAACTAATTATAAACATTCACTAAGTAAATTTCTAAACTAAAATTCCTATATTACAAAATTCATCTAATATAGCTAAGTCCAAAACTAAACATTCACTAAGAAAAAAAAAAGCTAATTGCAAAACCTAATTTTTTTCTAAGTCTCCAATACCTAAATTTTTTCTAAGTCTCCAAAACCTAATTTTTTTTCTGAGTTTGCAATACCTAATTTGTTTCTAAGTCTCCAATACCTAATTTTTTTTCTAAGTCTCCAATACCTTATACCTAATACTAATCTAACACTAATAATAAATCTAAAACTAATGCTAATCTAACACTAATACTAAATCTAACACTAATCTAACACTAAATCTAACACTAATCTAACACTAAATCTAACACTAATCTAATATTAAATCTACCACACTAAATCTAACACTAATCTAATACTAAATCTAACACTAATCTAACACACTAATACTAATTAATCTAACACTAGCTAATACAGTGAGGAGGATGAGGGCGCGGCGAGGAGGCGATCTCACGTCAGGAGGAGGGAACGACGGCGAGGAAGAAGGCTTGGGCGCGGGCGAGGCCGCCGCGGGCGATCTCGGGCGACGCGGGGAGGCGAGGAGGAGAGGACGGGCGGGACGGGAGGAGTATACGGGCGGCGCGGGAGGAGGCGCAGTAGAGGAGCGGCGGCGGCGAGGATCACCAGCGTCGAAATCGGGCAGCCTCACGGTGTCGCTCTGGATTTCGGAGCATGGGACTTAGCGAAAAAACTGCGAAACTGCTCTGTGTTGCACTGGGCGGTTGCTCCGCTCGGGGTTATATAGGCGGGGGGCCTTTTGCCCCAGTTGGTAACACGAACCGGGACAAAAGGCCCAAAATTTCAGTTTTGTTTTTCTGCCACCAATTTTTTCCTTTCGAACATTTCAAATACTATTTAAAATATGTTTTCAAATACATTTCAAAAGGTTTAGAATTTGGAGAAACTTTTTCAATACGAAAAGTGTTTAAAATTGCGTAAACATTTCAAATACATTTTCTATTTAAAAAATAATTATTCTAACTATTTAAACTAGTAACTATTTTTGAATTTTCAAACATTTTAAAGAACCTATTTTATGAATGATTTAGAATTTGGAGAAACTTTTTATACGAAAAGTGTTTAAAATTGCGTAAACATTTCAAATACATTTTCTGTTTTATAAAATAATTATTCTAACTATTTAAACTAGTAACAATGTTTGAAAATTCAAACATTAAAAAAAACTAGTTTATGAATGGTTTAATCTGCAATGTTTGATACATTGTTACAAAATAGTCTAGCAATATTACATGAACCATGAAGTTTAATACGTTATCACCAACTATTGCCGCCGTTGTTTACTTCTCAATCGTAGCCATGGAGCATCTTCCTTATTTAACGTGATGCTTGGGTCAGTTTTCACTCTAAAGGGCGGAGTTTCTTCAAAGTTATTATAATCTTCTGACATGTCTGTCCTGTCCACAACTCCCACAATGTTTCTTTTCCATGAAAGAACTATGTGCCGCTTCGGCTCACCGCATGATGTACTAGAATTCTTGTTTTTTTCTTTTCCTCGGTTGGGTAGACATGTCTTTCACATAGAAAACTTGAGCTACATCTTTGGTTAGGACGAATGGTTCAATTCTGCACCCAAGATTGTTGAGATCCACTGTTGACATTCCGTACTGCTGGTCTACCTTTGCTCTTGTCATCTTGACCCATTGGCGCCGAAATAGAGGGACCTTAAAATTAGGTCCATAGTCAAGTTCCCATATATCCTCTATGTAACCATAATATGTGTCCTTTGTCCCATTGTATCTGATTGCATCAAAACGGACGCCACTATTCTGGTTGGTGCTCTTTTTATCTTGTGCGATCGTGTAAAATGTATTCCCATTTATGTCGTACCCTTGGAAAGTCAGTACATTCTAAGATGGTGACCTGGCCAACAAGTAGAGCTGATCTCCAACAATGTTGTTATTCATGAGTTCTGTCTGCAACCAGGCGCCGAAACTATCCATGTGTTCAGACAACCCCGGGTTTTTGGACCGTATAATATTCTTGTGTTCCTGAATATAAGGATCCACCAAGATGGACATTTGTAGAACTATGTAGTGTGCTTTAGTGAAAGAATGTCCGTCCATAAATATATTTGATTTTCTTCCTAGCGTTCCTTTTCCACTCATTCTTCCCTCATGCCGCGATTCGGGAACACCAATCGACTTAAGGTCTGGAAGAAAGTCAACACAAAACTCAATTACCTCCTATGTTCCATAACCCTTGGAGATGCTTCCTTCTGGCCTAGCACGGTTGTGAACATATTTCCTTAAGACTCCCATGAACCTCTCAAAGGGGAACATATTGTGTAGAAACACAGGAGGTGTGTCATAATATTGAAGAAGGATGGTGGGTACACCAACTCGAAGATGACAAGACATTGCACCACATCTCTCTGTAATGCTGATAAACTTTCTGGATTGATTATCTTCTGAGAAATATCATTAAGGAATGCGCATAACTTCACAATGGGTAGTCGAACATTTTCTGGTAGAATCTCCCTCAACGCAATCGGAAGCAATTGTGTCATCAACACGTGGTAGTCATGAGACTTCAGGTTTTGGAATTTTTTCTCCGCCACATTTATTATTCCCTTTATATTCGACGAGAAGCCAGATGGGACCTTGATACTATTTAGTGCTTCAAAAAAGATTTCCTTCTCTTCCTTGGTAAAAGCGTAGCTGGCAGGACCACCTTGAAACAGCTCAGGATTCTTGCCGTCTCGTCCTTTCGTGTGTTGTTGGTCTTGCCGTCTTTCATATGTATCTTTTGACTTCCCATACAAGCCAAAGAAGCCTAGCAGATTCATGCAGAGATTTTTCGTCAGGTGCATCACGTCAATCGCAGAGCGGACATTTAGGTTTTCCAATAGGGTAATTCCCAAAATATAGATTTCTTCTTCCACATGGGTGCGTGTCCGTCAGCGTCATTCGGAACAACTTGCTTGCCCGGACCCTTTCCAAATATTACTTTCAAATCCTTCGCCACATCAAATACATCATCACCAGGTCGGAGGATAGGCGTCTCCCGGGTATCTGCCTCACCATTTAAATGTTTGCCATATTTTCTTAAGGGGTGCTTGCGCAGAAGAAAACGACGATACCCGAGGTACACAACCTTCTTACATTTATCTAGATATACACTTTCGGTGTCATCTAGACAGTGTGTGCATGAATTGTATCCCTTATTTGTATGTCCAGAAATGTTACTAAGAGCAAGCCAATCGTTCATGGTTATGAACAACAACGCTCGTAGGTTAAATTATTTTTGTACGTGCTCGTCCCACAAATGTACATCTTCTTCACGCCACAACTGTAAAAGTTCATCGACTAATGGCCTTAGGTACACATCCATATCGTTGTCGGTTGTCTCGGGCCTTGGATCAGCACTGGCATCATAATAAACTTTCTCTTCATGCACAACCAAGGAGGAAGGTTATAGATACATAGAGTTACGGGTCAGGTGCTATGGTTGCAGCTCTGCTCACTAAATGGATTAAATCCATCTGTATTTAGACCAAACCATAAGTTCATTGCCTCACCTGCAAAGCGCGGGAACTTTCTCTCGAGTTTTCTCCACTACGACCCATCAGCGGGGTGTCTCAACATCTCATCTTTCTTATGATCTTCCATGTGCCATCGCAAAAATTTTGCATGCTCTTTGTTTCTGAACAAATGTTTCAACCGTGGTATTATAGGAGCATACCACATCACCTTTGCAGGAACCCTTTTCCTGGGTCGCTCACCCTCAACATCGCCAGGGTCGTATGGTCTGATCTTATACCGCAATGCAGTGCATACCGGGCATTGTTCCAAGTTCTCGTACTTCTCACCGCGGTAGAGGATGCAGTCATTAATGCAGGCATGTATCTTCTCCACGTCTAATCCTAGGGGGCATACAAGCTTCTTTGCTTGGTATGTATTGTCGTGCAATTCATTGTTTTTAGGAAGCTGCTTCTTCACTATTTGCAGCAACTTTGTAAATCCGCTGTCAGTCACACCGTTCTCGGCCTTGCATTGGAGCAATTCCAGTGTGCCGCCCAGTTTTTTGTGCCCGTCTTCGCAAGTTGGATACAACAATGTTTTCTGATCCTTTAACATCTGTTCGAACTTCATCCTCACCTTTTCAATATTGCTTTCTGTCTTTGCATCCGTAATAGCCTGGCCAAGATCCTCGATGGGCTCATCTGGTGGCTGCAACTCTGATTCCACTTCATTGTTATCTTCCATTCCCGTATCGGCACCGTATTCAGGGAACATGTCATGATAGTTATAATCATTCTCTTCTTATTCGTTGTCTTCCATCATAACCCCTTTTTCTCCGTGCTTGGTCCAACAATTATAGCCGGGCATTAAACCAGATTGAAACAGGTGGAAGTGGATGACTCTGTGAGAAGAGTGTTCCTTCTGATTCCGACATACATCACATGGACAACAGATAAAATTATTCTGCTTGTTTGCACAGGCCACCTCGAGAAAATAACCCACGCCTTTCATGAACGCGGCAGAGCGTCGGTCAGCGTACATCCATTATCGGTTCATCTGCATTATATGATTATTAATTAAGAACTGTTACATAACACCGTGAATAGAGAAATGACTAATGTTACATCGACAGATGAAAGGTTAAAGTTGGTACCTCGACCGAGAAGGAAAGAAGGATGAGAAAGCTTATTTAATTAAGTGTGGCTAAGACAAATTAAATCGTGCTTGTTTTCTGCGAGCTGAGATGGCGTTATTCTCCCGGGCATTTCATCAACCACCTCTTGTGCATAGGAGGGAAAAAAGTGAGAACACACCACACAACTAGAAATATGTCCTCCAAAGTGAGTGGCATGAGGAGAAGAGAGGGCTCGCGGGGTTTATATATAGTGGGGGGTTCATTTGCCCCGGTTGGTGGCTCCAACCGGGGCAAAAGACCCCCTAACCACGCGCCTGAACGGGCTCTGCTCGTCGAGGACCTTTAGCCCCGGTTGGAGCCACCAACCGGGGCAAATGATCCCCCCACCACGCGCCCTGCTCGCCCCAGCCCCACCTCTGCGATCTTTTGCACCGGGTGGTTGCCGAGTCGGGGCGAAAGGGGTGCTCGCGGGTGAGCAAAAGCCCCGTTTTCCACTAGTGTCTCGTGGTGACGGCTTCTATTTGCGGTGGTGGAACAAATCTCTAGCAGCGGCATGGAGGCAGTGGTAGTGGTCAGAGGGGTGTCACCAACGCCAGCATGGCGCCGAATGTGAAAGTGGCACTTTGCCGCACGGGAGGGCGAATCTGTGCGGGGAAAATACATTCATGTCAGGCCACAAGACACGTTTCCTTCCGCGGCAACCCCCAAGCCCCCCCCCCCCCCTTCCCTTCCCCACAGTCTGTTGGGTCGTCCTGACTGTGTCGGGCGAAAATTTGGCCCAAACCGGCAGACCGGCAGAATTCGGCGTCCTGAGGGGCAAGTGTATGTGTGTGGGGGGGGGGGGCATCGCTGGGGTCAGGGGTGGGGGTGGGGTGGGTGGGGAATGCGTCCTAGGGACTCTTGGGGGAGCGGATGTAGATTCTCTAACTTACTGGAATAATAATAATCTCTAAAAAATGTGAAATTTTTGGCGGAAACTTTGAAAGAGCCTAGTGCTCGCGTTACCACACTTGAATTTTGGTACATAGAATTAGTTCCTTTCATAACCAGCATATATTAGATGAGTGTGGTGTTTTTGAATTTGGGCTATATGGAGCTCGTTATTTAAACTTTCAAATTCTGCATTTTTAAGTTTCATAAAAAAGGGCGAAAATTCCTAGATTCGATATATTTTAGGTTGGGCCAAAAAAAACAGGGTAGATCTGCATCGGAATTTTTAAAAATTCAGAATTCATCAGATTTGTCTTTGTTGTGTAGTCTAAAACAGTACGGAATTTTACATGAAGATTTGGCACCGATAGAGTTTCACATTATCTATAATTTTAATTTTTTGAAAAAGCCAAGATATCCACGGAACTCGGCGTCCATTTGGAGTTTCCGGCACAAGGATAGAGAATTCACACGCCCCAATCTCTCCTCAGGGACAAAACATAACTGATGGATGATGCCATCGATGGCACAGAGAAGGGTAAGATTCAGATAAATTCAGGCGTTAGAAAACTATGTAATTGTACAATCACCTCACGCGCTGAGCAATTATTGCGACCTTTTCCCATATCCACGGCTTGCTCACTCTAACTTGCACGCATAAGAAACACTGCGGTGGCTTGGAAAAACTCACTGATGTAGGCTCGTATCGTACGTAAGAGAAACACTGATATTTTCTGCAGAAAAACGCACAACTCCAAACCCACAAGAAACATCCGGTAGCTGATGGCTAACACTTAAACGTGAGAAGAATGTCCTGAGAAAACCATGTTGAGCCTACAGCAAGCGATCGCACGGAGCACGTATAAACTTGATCGCACGGAGCCGTACTCACTGGTAGAAAATAGCCCTATAGTCCCGGTTCGCAAAGGCCATTAATCCTAGCCGCGCAACCGGGACTAAATAGGCGCGACTAAAGCCTCCCCCCCCTAGTCGCCCCTCTTACGAACCGCGGGTAAAGGCCCGTCCACGTGGGAAGATGGCGTGCGCCGGGG
The DNA here is from genome assembly GCA_028641055.1 of Alopecurus myosuroides. Lineage (NCBI taxonomy): Eukaryota > Viridiplantae > Streptophyta > Magnoliopsida > Poales > Poaceae > Alopecurus > Alopecurus myosuroides. The sequence goes on from CM054057.1 coordinate 105,941,578, forward strand.
ACGGAGGACCTTTAGTCCCGGTTGGCCACACGAACCGGGACTACATGCTAATTCGTTATTTCTTTAATTCATTTGAGTTTCTAATTATTTTTCACTCTAGTTCTAGTACTAGCACGCTTAACTTCCGAGTTCCATCCCATCCCGCATCCAAGTGTTCCGCACGCATGTATCTGATAGTAGTATCATATCAATCCTATTAACATGTTGGTCGATGCCACATTTCTTTATTGTCTGAATTTCAAATAAATCTTTTAATAAACAAAAATAATGATGTAATTAATAATCTTGAATAAATAAATAAACATTAACTTTTTTATTTGTATTATTTCTAAAAAATATTCAGAAAAATAAAACTAATTCATTTTAAAATCTTAAAAATACAAATAATATATCAAAATATTCAGAAAAATAAAACTAATTCATTTAAAATCTTAAAAATACAAATAATATATCAAAATATTCAGAAAAATAATACTAATTCATTTTAAAATCTTAAAAATACAAATAATATATCAAAATATTCAGAAAAATAAAACTAATTCATTTTCCTCTTTCCTAAATGCAAAATAAAATCTGATAAAATTCATGAACCAAACCATATGAAATCTAAACCATATAAAATTTGCAGATCCAAGTTTCGACTATATATTATTTTGTACACAAGAACTGTTTTGGCAATGACAACCAAATGAAAATACCATCCTTTTTAATAGAACACGTGTAGTTTTTCTGTTTTGTTTTTTTGATGTGTTTTTGTTTATTTTCTTGATGTGTTTTTGTTTGTTTGTTTTCAAATGTGTGTTTGACATAATATAGAAATAATATAGCTAGGAATTAATATAGAAATAATATAGAAATTAGTAGAAAGACATATATCCATTACATAATATATTCATTACATATATCGAACGCAAGATGCGGTACACAAACAACATCTACTCGAGCTCCGAAGAGTAGATGCAGAACAACTCGAAGGCAACGTATGCATCTATTGCTGCATAATCGAGATTGATCCGGTCCAGTGGGTTCTTCCCCCAATACATGTGATTCTTTGAGGGGAAACGAGTCTTCATGGTTTTGTAGTCGGCGTGGATGAAGGCAGTTGCCATCGGAGCCATCCCGGTCTTGTACCCGTACAGCTCATCAAAATGGATAAGATCCTGAAGACCAATGTAGTGATCTTCGGGTATCTCAATACCCAACTTCTGCCGGTCTTGAGTGATGTCAACGCTACAGAAGTCGTACCCCTTGTTGACAAGAAAATCAACAAGTTCTGGAGATTGCTTTGACCTACTGCAACAACAAAAATAGAACACGTGTTAGGTATGTTGCAACACGTGTATTCTTCCAATGCAACAAACAAATCGAAAATGCAACACTATCCTACAAGATAGATTGTACGTGTGCGTTACCTTGCCCACTGGAAGACCAAAACGATCTCCTTGAAGGCAATCTGGATGACGGCAACATCCGTTGATTCGCCGTATACTCTAGATCAAGCCCGAAGAACTTATGGTGTTCATCGGCTTCTTCATAGAGATTGCTCAAATTCTTAAGAGCACCGGGGAGCCTCTCGCACATATTGGTGTAGGCCACGTCGAGATTCTTGCGGCATGGTGTGGACACACGGAGAAGGTTACAAACGGGAGAACCCATGGGTGCTTGGTGGAGGAAGAAGAGAGGAAGAAGAAACAGAGAGTCTCGGGTGCGCACTGTAGCAATGGCCTTCTGCCTCTCGCTCGCGAAATAAAACCGCGCGGGAGACGAGCAATTTGGATCTTTAGTCGCGGGTGGCCAGGCCAACCGGGACTAAAGACAGGGAGGCCAGTAGTTTGGATCATTAGTCGCGGGTGGCCAGGCCAACCGGAATTAAAGCCCTCCACGCGCTTCCCAAACCGCGGCGCATGACCTTCAGTCGCGGGTCGCCTCCCGAACCGGGACTAAAACCCCTTTAGTCACGGTGCGCATAATTTGGGGACTGAAGGGGGCGTATGGAAAGCCTTTTTTCTACCAGTGACTCAAAGGGTTTGAAAGGGCTCATTTTTTTCTGTTGTGTTTTATGTTCTTTCTCTCCGGCCGGGCGTGGAGGTCAAATTTCGATTTTATGGCATTGATCTTTAAAAAAATGGAAATATACGTATTGAAAATTACAGAATGTGTGTGTGGACTTTGGCCGCACGTACGCCACTAGCCCACTTACCATTACCATGAACAGTGCACGTAACAGTCCGCGACATGTATATACGTTGTCAGACAAGCAGCGTTTGAGAAATTACGTCAAGACAAGAATCCCTCTTCTGTACATATATAAATTAACTCGAGAAGTATCATCTGAAATTTTTAACGCAAATTGCAAGCAGAGCAACTGCCTCACAACACTTAAGTTATACTCCCGAGTGTGCTACATAGCAAGGTATTGGCAATTTTCTTCCGCAGCTAACGATAAACAATTAGCATGCCATGGACCAAACATCAGCGTTTGATGTCATCAACGACACAAACGAGAGAGGGTAAAGTTCAGAAGAAGAAAAACAAGTGTATTGAAACTAATCTGGATGCATAATCACGTCGTCTTTTCTGCAATCATTGTATTTCTTTCCTTACTCGCGGCTTCCTTACTCCAACAGCTTGCACGCAGAAGAAACACTGTCACTCAGGAAACCTCACGAATGAAACCATGCACGATAAGCAAAACATGGCAAGAAAAACGTTGCAAAGGTTAGACGAAGCTGAGGCAAGCAAGCATTTTTACCGGAACATCCAAGTCCAAAACCCACAAGAAACATGCGGAACAGCCGATGACAACACTTCAACGACTACAACATTGATAAAGGTTCAGGATCGGTCTCTTGCCCGACCATCGTGCCACCCAAACCGAAAACTGATGATAAAGTAACGCCAGGTTTGGAAAGTCTATTGTGATGTTTCTTTTTTATAAAAGAACTACCCGTTGTTGTGGGCTTCTTTTGTGCAAGGATGCCTTGGATAGTTCTCTCTCAGTCACTACCACTGGCATAGCTTAAAGGAAGTAATATTGATGCGGCTGTTAAGTCTGTACTAGTACTCTGAATAATCAAGGTACGACTTGATTTGCTACGCACACGAGTTTGTCGGTTACTCAGTTGTCTTCGGTCACTGTGAGTCTGAGACTCGTACAACCTAGTGCTCACGTCGCCTCGCTTGAATTGTGTGCTCTGTTTAGATCTTTGCATTGGAAGACATTGTATTGGGTTGAATGTCCAACATCCAGGATTTTGAAATTGAGTCTGAATGTCAATATTTTTTTTCGGATGTGTTAGATATTCGGACACAGACTAAAATATTGAGATTGAATGCCAAATGTTGTTTGGATTTTATAAGTGATGGATTGCATTTTTTTCGAGACTTTGATCATTATACTTCGTACATGCATGAAAATTGTACACAACAGCGATAACATTCTGTTTATGCGAGAACAAGCAAATAAAGAACAAAACATATCAAGAATAAATAGTTTCGATAACAGCATAATTTCAAGTTTGATGCATTATCCGTCATAAATGGCCACTAGCTTGGAGATAATATCTAGTTTCAAGCATGCGCATTACATTGTCTCATACGGGATATTACAAGTTCTTTGGATATCAATCACAAATCACATGACATTGTTTGATGTACACAATCCTGCTCCTCCTTTTCTTTTGTTTTCTTCCGATATATAAATAGCCAAGTGTAATTTTTCCGACATTTTTAAATTACAGTGTACAGAAATTTTAGCATCATCAAAGTAAGGAATTTTCACAAACTTTATAAGCCAAACAACACTTCAAAAGTGCTATATATCACAGTGAAATTTCATGGACAGCACCTAGAAATAAATATGGAATACATTTATCTATGGGATCTAGCACTTCAAACCTTAGGGAGATTCATCTACAAATAAACACTAACATTCAGAGGAACTTCCAAGACCGACCGAACCTGCAGGTACAAGAATTATTTTAGGAGAAGGGGAAGGTGGTTCCAAATGGAACGAACCTGCAAGGAAACCTACAAGTTGTTTTTATATTAAACTTTTATACTTAGTTTTGGCATACTAGAATCTTAATGAGTATAGTGTTCTTCTTATTTTTCATTCTTACCACATAAAATTGTGAAATATTAGTTAGCGTCAGTATTTTATAGTCGTAACTCATATCATTAAATTGCATTGCGCTATATTTTTAAACTATATTTTTTAGCATAATTTATTTTTATTTAATGTTAGATAACCGCATAAATTGTATAAATACATATTTATGGTGAAAATTTACCAAAGATATGGACGAAAATATATCTTAAAGGTGGGTTTTAGTGTACGATAAGCTAGATATATTAATAGAAATTTCCAGAGTATGAACTGAACGATGTCATGCTTCTTTCCCCACATTTCTGCGGTAATATGTCTAGCAATTTAAAGTGTGCACAACAAAGAGATGCCAATGTGTGCATGATGAATACATGGCTCAAAGAAAATCACTTAAAGTAATTGTTGACGAAACAAATATATAAAATATATTATATAGCTTTCGCGTAAATACGAGTTGATTGTTTGATATGGTTGTCCGCAGTAAGCTTGGTGCCATATTCTCTATAGAAATACTCGTGCATGTTTCGTAGAAAAAAAAGTTAGGACTTCCATACGTTGGACTTTCATATATTTGTGCACATAATTAAATATACAAATCTAGTTTACAATTTTAGTAAAAGTTGGTAGGAATTTCATCCAAGCATGACTATCAACCTAACTAACTTGTTGGCATTGATTCGATTGGTTTGTTCATATGTACTAGTTGATTACCCGTGTGTTGCTACGGAAATAGTTTATTTGTATCTATGCAACCATCTTAAGTTATCATGAAACTCTTTTAATAAAAGATGACAAGATGTTGCTAGAAATACAGTAAACATGACAAGACGGAGGTTAATTAATTTACATTATAGTCTGAACATGCATACGGCAATGCTAAAGTAGTGCTTTCATGGTGCAGACAAATTACAGTCCAACAACAAAATTGTTAATTCACATTATTAGACCTGAACACTAAATAAAACTTCAAGTCAATGGAACTAATATCTTTACTATTAAGATTGTTGTGGCGGTGGTGTCACACTTCATCGAAATTACAATAGGAATGCTACCGCACAGCTAACTATCCCACTTCTAAATTACGAAGAATATGCCATCGCCTTAAATTCTCTCCCATCTCTAACCGAAAAAAAAAACTTTTCACAGGATCACAAAAATCTCCTGATTTATTTGTAGGTTGGTACGTCGACCATCGCTCGCTCGCTCTATCGACAAATCTGGGCCGGCACAAATAAGAAACCCATCACGCATGCCTTGTACGCTCTCGCAGGCAAGCAATCGATCAATCTGGGGAGCCAATCTCTCTCCCTGCTCAAACCGCCGCCGCCACAGACATGTGCTTCCCGGTCGACGATGACCTTGACCCCGCGTCCTGCTACGCTGCCCCATAAGAGTTGCGCCGCGTCTCGCCGTTGAGCTGTCCCTGGTCAGCTTACATTGTCCTCCTACAAGCGTCCGCCCGGTCGTCGAACCTCCTCCCACATCAGCTACGCCCTTGCCCGACCCCGTCCCCACATCTCCAAGCAAAGTGTCTGTACGTGCTCTCAGCTCCAATCTCCAAGCAAGGTAAATTGGCATCTGATCCCCGTTGATTCTTCTTTTCCTTTGTATAGGAGTGACCGATTTTTTTTTTTTTTTTTGTATCCAGAAACTGCTGTTTCAGATCAACTGTTGCATGTGAAGTCTGAAGTGACAATGGTCAATTTACAATGTAGTTCTTGGTTCATGTATTTGGTTATTAGTTATTGGGGCAAAAATAATAATGAGTTTGTTTTAGTTTATATGATTACATCAATCGCGAGAGGAAGTGTGTCGACCAGAAGCGACGGGAGCTCGACCGCGAGCCTGACGCCAACCTGGTCAGAGGCCTGCTCAGGGAGTTCATCAAGGAGATACTGGCTGCAGAACAGAGGATGGAGGAGGCCGATCAGGCCTTCAAGAAACTCTACAAGTTAACCTTATCATGGCTTGTTCTGCTAGCTGAATGGAAATCTCAACTGAAGCGTTAGATGACAGGTTGTTGCAGGGATACTACTTCTGCTTCCTCGAGAGTGTGATTAATTATAAATTCAATCTAGACAGAGTTAAGTTCACTCTATGGCTCCAGTTCATGGTTCAGACTGGTACGTGTGCTTCCATCGCAATAATAAAAAATGGATTGATGGTTCTGCTGTCTGTTTTATATGTTACTGTGATGCATGGTTCAGCAAGAAATAGAGGATCAATTATGATTTCATGGTTTAGTTATGATTCAGTTTTGTAAGACAAGATGCACTTCTATTATCATACTCTAAACCGCAATTCGCTGGCTTTTACTTACTTTTTCTGGCGATTTGATAAAACCCTTTCTTACAAAACCCTTTCCGTTGATATGCACTGTTATGATATCTCCAAACCCTTTCCGTTGATAAGGTTGCCTTGTTAAAACAGTGTCGATGTGGAAATCCGGTGCAACAATGCAACACATAAGCTCCGTAAATATGGAGGTTGCATTTTCTGTCAGTCAAGGAGTTAATGTGTCATTACCTGAAGATTGCCACGAATGCTAATTTCCGTCATCATAATTTGCCCCCCCCCCCCCCCCTGCAGCCAACGGAAATTTATGATGACGATGAAGGGAAGTTGACCCTTCACGGTCTTCTCCTCTTTTGTTCACTCATTCCGTCAGTTTTTTTTCTGCTGCTTGTAATTAATTATAACATTCTTTTGCAGGACTACATAAAATTGACTGAGGCGGAGAAGAACTGAAAATTAAATGATCGTCCAGATGGTTCACGTCGCTATGCAGTGTGGCGACTATAAGGTGTCCACGGAGTGGCCCGAGGAGGAGAACCAAGTGTTTGGCCAAGGAATTTCTCGGTGCACTTGGCATGGACCCTTCTTTTGGATTAAAATCATGATCTATTTCTATATTAGCAGTGCCTCTGTCTTCATAAAAACTTGTACCAGTTCTTCCACTAAATCCATGACGAATTATGCTTCTCAAGGTTTGACGTCCAAGACAATGCTTTAATGTGCTTCTTATTTCGCTTTAGGATCATAGATGCATGTGTACTCAAACTAAGGATGTTAATGCTTTAGTGTGATATTAGTTTTTGTATTACATGTTTCTATTGACAAAATTATAGTGGTAACATTCTTTGTAATTGATAAAAGGAATACTTATTAAGTTGAGGGGAGAGTAGTTCAAAATCATAGGCTGATAAGGTTCCAGCAAAAAGAATTGCATGCTTAAAACCAGTGGTTGTGTCACACAACAGCTTATCATTTTGTCGATCTTATGGTCAGATCGACATCACCAGTGCCATCAAACTCATCCAAGAAAGGACCCCAACGAGTGGCTGTTTGTACCAATCATCTCTTCACTCCATATACTTACATTCCGAAGAAGTAGAGATGAGGTTGCTATACGTAAGTTTTCTTTGTGTTCCATTCTGATGGATTGGTTAGCAGATGAAGCTTTATTTTAAAGAATTAGCATGCCGGTCCTACTTCATCAATATTGGTCCGTCTTCCTCCTCCTTCTGGTCGTCCCTCTCTGTTTATGATTTCCCTCGATGTTCTATAAACTGTTTCTGATCGTGGGCTGGCGGGGCCAGTGGTTATCTCCTATGGCTGGTTTCGTTTGACATTTTTTTTCGTTTACAGATGATGGTAGGTTCTGTATGTGCAGCAGACCTTCACCTGGGATTGTGGCCTTGCTTGCGTGTTCTCGGTGCTCAAAATGCTCAGGAATTATTTGTACAGGCTGAGTCGTTATTTGTACAGGCTACACACTCCAGTTCAGATATTCTTTGCGGACATTTTCTTTATTATATTGCTGTGAACCGTCAGGAGGGATCTCACAAGATATGAAGAGCTCGACAAGGTTATCTGAATTATAATGTTGTTTGATTCCAATAGGAAAACTATTGCTGCCATTTAATGCTTCAAGGTCCTCTTTGGCTGGAGAGTATTTCAAGGTTTGTATTGAACATTTAATAAGAAGACAAAGAACAACTTCAATGTAATATAGATTGAAAACAATTTTGAATTAAGGTATGAAAATTTTGTCATACTACAATTAATTTCGGCATGTTACTTTGGTCTTATTTTTTCAAACGTCTTTGTATCTATCTTTTGTAATATCCAGCAAATGCTTCTGGACAGGAAGATGTCTGTCCATCATGAAAGGATATTAGGAAAAAGCAAGGGCGAAAGAGACGAGCTGGCAGGCATCATATCATGCACCAAGACCATCTGACATTGATTTCAAATGCTTCGACGGTAGGAAGAAGAGAAAGAGAAGAGTTGCATGTCTTGAGCTTCTGTTACTATGTGGTGCAACTGAAGCAGTGTAGAAAAGGGCCAGTACAAATATTATTGGAGTTGCATGTCTTCAGTGCATAAGTGGAGACAGGTGGATACAAAGTCTTAAGTATTTGAAGGATTATAAATTGTGCATACATTTTCATATTGTATGATTCAGACGTGAATAAGATAAAAGGTGTCGGATATACAAAAGTGGAATTGATATGGTGTATCTGATATTATTATTATACTTGTCTCGAATTAATCAATAAGAGATAATTTGGTAGGTCCATGATTTCTATGCATATGATGTCTAATCGTGTGAAGTGAAAATCTTTAAGTGGCTATATTTCTTATATACGCAGACCATGGTAACACACGGCATAATATTTGACAATTATACTTGATGTGCACAAGTATTCTAAAATTAGATGATTTACCCGTTGCAACGCACGGGCACTTACCTAGTAAACTTGAATGGATGTAGGAATATTTTTCTTTCTCGCCTCGAACCACCTGGCAGGAAAACTCCGTTGCCTAATTGTTCTCGAAGACACATGGAAATTTCGTCAAATGCTTTCACTTCATATAGTTGATTAATATTTATTGGTTCGTTAAGTGTTGTGTGGGTGAACCTATGCTAATGCACCGCCCAACTAGGAGTAATATATACTTGTGATTACACCCCTCGCAAGCATCCGCAAATACAAGAAAGTAATTAAGATAAATCTAACCATAGCCTTAAAACTCTGGGACCCAACATTCTCTCGTGCATTAGTTTTCTAACGGGGGTTTAGATTTCTTTCACTCCGGCAACCCCACAATTAGTATCCAAATACACAATGCATCCTCCTAGGCCCATAAAGGTGAAGTATCATGTAGTCGATGTTCACATGACACAACTAGAAGAATAGCACCACAACTTAAATACCGAACCGGGAGATATTACGTCAACATAACTTCACTACTAACATCATGACTTCTCCCATGTCCTCAAGAACTAAACGAACTACTCACGAGACATCATATGGATCATAATCAGAGGTGATATAATGAATAATAACAATCCGTTCATTAAGTGTAAACACCGATAAATCTCACAAGCATCAACTACTAACAAGTAATCCACACCGGGAGAGAGATCTAGTGAAAAGCAATGATAAATACCCTTAATTGTTTTAGCGGGATGAAGGTGGACGGTGGCGGTTCTGGTGCTGGTGATGAGTATGATGATGATGATGATCTCGTTGAAGCCCGGAGTGATGACGGTAACGATGGCGACGATCTCCCCTCTCCGGGGAGGAATTTCCCCGCCAGATTTCTCCCTACCGCAGAGCTTTTCTCTCTCTGTTGTTTTCTTCCCCGAGGCAGCGGCGGACTAAGTCTTTAACGATCCTCCGGGGCTTAGGGCTCCTTGGGGGTCAAGTACGCGAAAGGAGGCGCCCAGGAGTGGGCCAGGGGGCAGACCACCCCAGGCGCGGCCAGGGGACGCGCCGCTTGGTGGTGTGGACCCCAGGTGGCCCCTTCCGGGTACCCTTCTGGCTAGCTTCCTCCTCGGGACTTGATGGAGGGATGATAACCCGGTAGGCCAACGCCAAGGAGTAACTCGGCCCAAAGGACGCTGCGCAAGACCCGGCTAAGGATAAAGGAGCTTCTAGAAGGCCCAAGTTCGTTAGGCCTGGTAACCCGGATTGTGGGTTCCGGTAAGGAAGTTTAGGGTTTTGTAGGCAGTGTCCGGGTAGGATTCAGAGTGCGTCTTGGAGAGCAGGCCAGGGGGTCCGGGTGATTTATAAGCCGGCCCCTAGGTTAGGTTTAGAGAGATCCAAGAGTTCGAGCAATAAGGCTAGGTATCGAGTATCCAGTGTAACACGGGAGTTGAGATTAATATATCGAGATCGGAGACTCGGCGACTTGCTTGCCGGCTACCAGATCGCATATCATCATGTTTTCTTCTGAGCTAAACCCTCTCCCAAACACCAGAGTCGATTTGCCCCAAGATAAGTTACCCCCGGTAACGTCTGCCGTGATTATCCCACGACAGTTGGCGCCCACCATGGGGCCTACGTCCAAGGGTGTTTACATCACGGGAGAAGCTCGGAAGAACATGGAGAACCTTGTCATCGGCGAGATCTACACCGACCCTGAAGGAGAGAAGATGGTGGACGATTCCGGCTGGGGGCCAGAGTCGGATCACCTCGAATCCGGATCTATCGTGACAATCGGCCAGATCAACGTCTTCATCGGCATGGTACGTACGTACGGTTCAATCCCTGACGAGTTCGGATTTGATTCTGTGTCAGGGGAGGCCACCTACGTTCAGTCAGATGGGGAAGAGTCGGTCGGGATGGTAGATCCGACAGAAGAGCCCACCACGAAGAGGGAACAGCCGGAGGAGCCGGCATGGACCCCGCGTGGCCGGGTCGTGAAAGAAGATGATACCGAGTCTATCTTGCATCTGCTGGAGGACCGGTATGAGGAAAATAGCAGCGAAGAGGAACATTACGAATCTGCGCCAAGCATTGTGCGCCAGGTTGCAGTTTACACGGCTCCTGCGACCAATCTTAACCAGGAGAACGTGACCGCGGCCGCAGTCGGGGCAGCACAAGCATTGGCCCAGCAGCAAGGTCCGGTTAACGGAAACCCGGTTTTGGTCCGGGTTGACGGAGAATCGGCATCGGTTACCAGTCAAGCGGCGGAAAACGAGTTGCACACGAACACGTTCGGATTTCTAGCAAACCGGACACCAGGGGCGGGTCCTTCCAATCCGCAACACCCGGCCCTGTTCAATAACAATCTGATTCTAGATCCCACCGTTCTGGCCACGGTTATCACTCCAGAAAACGCGGCGGAACGTGTTAGGGATCTGGATGTAGCCCGTCGTGCATTGGAGCAACAGAGAAGGCAAGTAGAAGCAGAAAGGCAAGGGATGGCCACACGCCAACGTGAGCTGGATGCACTGGAAACCCGGCTCCGAGAAGAAACAACTAGAATACATCAAAGGCACCAAACCAGATTACCAGCAATGGGTGGAGTTATAAACCCGACTACCTTGTTTATCACACCTCAGGATCAGCCGATTCCAGCGGTGAACCAAGGAACTGTACCTCAACCAGTCACTATGGGAACACAGCCGGCAAACGTGCAAGCCGGGTTACCCTTACCACAGACTGGAGTTACAACCGGCAATACATTACCACCACCACCACCATCACGATTTCGCACACCAGCAGGTCATTACAACAACCCCATGGACAACGTGTACGCCACAACACTCGCACTGAATCAAATCCCCGTGAGAGAGTCACCCCACGCAGAGGAGACCCGGCGGGCGATAGATTTCTTGTGCACTGCAGTGGCGCAGCAAGCTAATTACCCGGATCACATAAGTGGAATGTATGGGACACCATATGTCAGCCAGCAACGAGGCAATACCGGTAATATCCAGACAAGTTCAGCGCGGCGGAGGGAAGAGCAGCAGCAAATGCCGCCTCCTCCACGCGTTCAGGCAGTACCAGCGGCATCAGCAGCACAAGCTATCGTAGATAGTTCCAGAGCCAGGAGAGCCGCGGCCGGGTCTGCGGTGCATGGACCACCAGTAGTACCGCGTCCAGCCGCACCCCCCGCAGGATCACACGTTTCCCGAGTAAGGCCAGTTCTGACTAATCTCGCTGGGCCTAAGTGTCTGTTAGATAACATCAGGGCTGAGCCTTACCCGGATAAATTCAAAGAACCGGGTAAAGTGGTGAATTATGAGACGACTATGGATCCAGAAATATGGTTGAGCAGTTATGAGATGGCTATGTCGATTCGCAACGCATCCGAGAATCTTCAAGCCAAGTTCATGTACTTGATGATGTCAGAAGGAGCAGCAAAGTTATGGTTCACTAATTTACCGGAAGAATCTATCAAGTCATGGGAGGAGTTGAAAACCGCGTTTATCAAGCACTTTCATGGGACGTGCAGAAAGTTATTCACTATTGATGACCTAGAGCGATGTGTTCAGAAGAAGGGAGAGTCGGCGCGCAGCTGGGTGCGCCGGGTTATGGAGATACTTCATTCATCTACAGATATTCAGCCCAAGGATGCGCTACAAGCTATGGCAAAGACCTGCAAGTACACACCTTTGGTGCAAAAGTTAACTCGCATGAAATCTAGTCGGAACGCTTCAGAAGTTACGATGGGAGAGCTTATGGATGCATGCAACAAACACGCCGCAACGGACACTACAGAAGAGGATGTCGATGACAAGAAAGCAAAAGCAAATACGAACAACAACAATGGAAGAACCGGCAACGGATCAACGCCGGGTAACAATGGAGGTAACAATGGGAACAACCAGAATAAGCGCCCGTTTGAGGGAAGCTCCGAGTTTGTCGCTAGCACAGAAGCCGGGTCTTCGAGACCTAGAGCAGAAGGAAATTTCAATGGAGGAAACCACAACGGAGGAAATTATCAGGGGACACCTAGGCCGAGTAACAACTTGGATATCTTCAGAATGGCGTGCCCGAAGCGCAGCAGGAACGGTAGGCCGGCTAACCACTCGTTGGAGCAGTGCGCGGACCTACAGAGATGGAAGAACGGGGAAGTGAACAGAGCCATGCGAGGTGCAGGTCGGGGAGGAAGACCGGGTCCAGGTGGAAACCCGGGCAACGGCCCACCCCCAGCCGGTAACCCGGCAGGCGGAAATCCGGGTAACAACCAAGGGGGAGCTGGAGGTTTCCAAGCTAACCCCAAGCAGTTGGGACAATATCATGTGCATACTACAGGAACTTCTAACCAAGACAAAAAGATACTGAAGCAAGCGGTAAACTCAGTTTCTTCGGCTGTTCCGAGATACCTGAGATGGTCAGAGCAAGACGTAACATGGAGCAGAAGAGATCATCCGGAAAGGATAGAACACCCGGGAGTCTTAGCATTGGTGGTTGCACCACAAGTTAATGGTTATGAGTTGAAAAAGGTCCTAATGGATGGTGGAAGTAGCATCAATATCTTGTATTGGGAAACCTTCCTACGCATGGGCCTCAAGGAGTCTCAGCTGCAGAAAAGTTCGACAGTTTTTCATGGAATTGTGTCGGGTCACTCAGCGTGCCCCGAGGGAAAGATCACATTGGAGGTAGCTTTCGGAGAATCAAAGGACAATTATCGAGTTGAGTGGCTCACTTTCGAGGTGGTTAAGTTGTGCAGTCCTTATCACGCGCTATTTGGAAGGCCGGCCTATGCTAAGTTCATGGCCAGGCCGTGTTATGTGTATCTACAGCTGAAGATGCCGGGTCCCAAGCAGAACATCACCATACATGGGAACCGGGATATAGCAGCTGAGTGTGACGAAGGAGATGCAGCCATGGCGGAGCAAGCTTGCAGAAAAGAGGAACTCGAGTATTACCGGTCTCAAATAGACCCGGATGACAGAACAACGTTAAAAAGACCAAACACTGAAGATGAAAGAGCAAAGTTCAAGGCAGCACAGGATACAAAGATGGTGGCTTTTATCGAGGGTTATCCCTCTAAGCAATTTTCTATAGGATCTAACTTGGACAGTGAGCAGGAGAAAGCACTTGTGGAGTTCATTCGTTCGAATCAGGATGTGTTCGCCTGGACGCCTAGCGACATGCCGGGTATCCCTACAGAATTGGCAGAGCACAGTTTGCACGTCGATCCCAAGTCCAGGCCCGTGAAGCAAGGCTTGAGGGAGATGAATGAGGAAAGAAGGAAAGCTATAGGAGAAGAAATTGCTCGGCTGCTGACAGCCGGCTTTATCATGGAAGTATTTCACCCGGATTGGTTAGCAAATCCGGTTCTCGTGATGAAAAAGACTAATGAGTGGAGGATGTGCATTGATTTTACGAGTCTCAACAAGCATTGCCCAAAGGATCCGTTTGCACTACCAAGGATAGATCAGATCATAGACGCAGTGGCTGGAAGTGACTTATTATGTTTCCTGGATGCATATTCCGGGTATCATCAGATCAAGCTCAAGAAAGAGGATTGGGACAAAACATCATTCATAACCCCTTTTGGGGCCTTTTGTTACAAGACCATGACATTTGGATTGAAGAACGCTGGCGCAACCTATCAACGGTGTATTCAGAAGTGCTTCGAGGATCAAATTGGACGCAATGTCCATGCTTACGTAGATGATGTGGTGATCAAGACCAGAAAGGCGGAGACATTTATCGATGATCTAAAGGAAACGTTCAAGAACTTGAGGAGGTATCAGATGAAGCTTAACCCGAGAAAGTGCGTATTTGGAGTTCCAGCTGGGAAATTACTCGGCTTTATCGTTTCCAAGAGAGGAATTGAGGCAAACCCGGATAAAATCAAAGCTATCCAGAGTCTGAAAAAGCCGGAAAATTTGAAGCATGTTCAGAAGCTCACAGGGTGCGTAGCAGCCTTGAGCCAGTTCATATCCAGACTCGGAGAAAAAGCAATACCCTTGTACCGGCTCTTGAAGAAATCCGATAAATTCGTTTGGGATCAAGAGGCGGATGAGGCGTTCGAGGCATTAAAGAAGCAGTTATCTGAGGCACCAGTTCTAGCGGCCACGGGTCCTAAAGAGCCTATGCTGCTATACGTAGCGGCTAGCCCCCGAGCCGTTAGTGCAGTAGTTGTTGTGGAGCGTAAAGAGGATGGGAAAGATCACCCGGTCCAGAGATCGGTTTATTATGTCAGTGAAGTATTATCAGAGGCAAAGCAGCGATACCCACATTGGCAAAAGCTGGTTTTCGGGGTCTTCATGGCCAGCCGGAAACTGAAGCCGTATTTCCAGGAACACCCCATAACAGTTGTTAGTTCGATACCAATGTCGGATATCATCAGAAACTCGGATGCAACAGGAAGAATAGCCAAGTGGGCGATAGAGATGGGGGATTATCATATCAACTACGAGCCAAGGTTAGCAATCAAATCCCAGGCGCTAGTTGATTTCATTAACGATTGGACACACACAGGCATGCCCACCATGGCTCCAAACTCCGAGTCTTGGATCATGCACTTTGATGGTTCCAAGCAGTACGAGGGATCAGGAGCTGGAGTGGTGCTAACTTCACCCAAAGGAGACAAGTTGAGTTACGTGCTATAGATTCACTTTGATTGTTCCAACAACGTGGCCGAGTATGAGGCCTTATTGCATGGCTTAAAGGTAGCCAAGGAGATGAATATTAAGAGGATACGATGCTTTGGAGATTCGGACCTTGTGGTACAGCAGGTCTCAGGAACTTGGGATAGAAAAGATGCAACTATGGCAGCATATCGCAGAGAAGTTGATAGAGTTGCCGGATGTTTTTCCGGGTATGAGGTGGAGCACATAGACAGAAGAAAAAACGAGGCAGCAGATGCACTCGCCAGACTCGGCTCGCGCAGAGAGCCGGTTCCACCCAATGTTTTCCTGGATGAACTATGGCGACCATCAGTCAAAACCGAGTCTGAGGAAGAACTGGCAAATCAAGACCCGGATTTGGAGCTCGTGGCCACAGTGCGCGCTGTTCCCGAGTGGACAGAACCGTTCTTGGCCTACCTATCATGGGGCGAGTTACCACAGCAGGAGGTATTAGCAAGACAAATTTTGAGGAGAGCAAAAGGATATTCTATCATCAATGGGGAGTTATACAAGAGAAGTGCAGCAGGAGTATTTTTGCGCTGTGTAGCACCAGAAGAAGGCCGACAGATTCTCAAGGAAATTCATGAAGGTGATTGTGGGCATCATGCCTCCACAAGATCCTTAGTGGCCAAAGCTTATCGACACGGTTTCTTCTGGCTCACAGCCCTAGCAGATGCCGAGCGCTTGGTGGCAAGGTGTGACGGATGTCAAAGGTACGCTCGCCAAACCCACGTGCCGGCTATGGAATTACGGACTATTCCGTTAACTTGGCCGTTCGCTGTTTGGGGTATGGACATGGTTGGCCCCTTTCACATGTCACCTTGCAAGAAGACGCATCTCTTGGTGGCCATTGATAAGTTTACCAAGTGGGTTGAGGTTATGCCAGTTACCAATTGTGAAGCAGTTACAGCAGTCAAGTTCCTGAAAAGAATTATCTATCAGTTCGGGTATCCCCACAGCATAATTACCGACAATGGAACCAACATGTCCCTTGGTGAGATGGAGAAGTTTTGTGGTAACAATGGAATCCGACTTGACATAGCATCAGTGGCCCATCCACAGGCCAATGGGCAAGTAGAGAGGGCAAATCAGGAGTTACTTCGTGGATTAAAGCCGCGATTGCGAGTTCCGTGTATCAGAGCTGCTGGTGCATGGGTTGAAGAATTACCTTCAGTGGTTTGGGGTATCAACACTACACCTAATAGATCCACTCAGATGACACCGTTCTTCATGGTTTACGGTGCGGAGGCGGTGTTGCTGAGTGATATTATCCATGATTCACCTCGAGTAGCAGCTTACGTCGAGGTGGAGAACGAGAAAACCCGGCAGGATGCCGTGGATATGTTAGAAGAACAAAGGGAACAAGCCCTGGAAAGATCGGCATATACCAGCAAGATTTACGGAGATATCATAGCCGGCGCGTGAAAACCCGGGTCTTCCAGGAAGGAGACCTGGTTCTGCGCCTGGTACAGCCAAACGAAGGAAAACACAAGTTATCACCGCCATGGGAATGACCGTTTATCATAAGCCGGAATCTCCACAATGGATCATATTACTTGATAGATGCAAGGGAAGAGTCGGCTACAGTTAACGACACCGCTCATACCACTTTATCTATGCAAGAGAGAGACAGACCATGGAACGTGGCTCAGCTGCGTCCCTACTATACCTAGTATAGACTATATCCGCAAGTGGAATTGCACGATGTAACAGGCAGCAGGTTTCAGACGCACTCTTTTCCTATCCAGGGTACCTAAGGGGACTGGAGGGTTTTTAATGAGGCGGCTTGCTGACCTAACTTTCTCATATCAAATAAAGAGATGATTAAGCAATATATCTTTTTCACGTGTCTTATCAAGTTTCATTCTTATGTTTTTACTCTTAGTATGTTGTATATATCTAGGTCTTGGGGGCTGATTGCTTGAATAGCACAGTTACAAACTCAAAGACCCGGCCTTGATGCCTATGAGTTATAAGGGCCGATTACTCGCAAACGAGTACGGCTGCAATCTTATAACCGGACAAAGGAGCCAAATTTTCTTGACTTTTCTTACTTAAGCTCGATGTGACTCGCAATAAAGTGGCATGATTTGCTCGCTTACGATTACAATCAGCCATGAAGCCCAATGGGACTTGCCTGACCCTGTTTTCGTATAGATGTAACAACATTATATCCACGCGAAAGCCGTCTTACAGTACAAGATAGTCAAAAGGGTCATCTAAACCACAAGTTATGCAGAGTACAGGGCTAATAGCCGGAAACTCAACGTTTATCAAGCATAACTTCAATACCTATGTGAAACGGCTCTGGGTTTGGGCTTAGCAGAAAACAACTTGTTCTCTTTGAAAGACCACGCATCCCAGACTCGGAATTTCGGGTCTTGGGGACTGGGGATTTTGAAAAAGAAACAAGTTGCTTAGTTACTAAGCTCAAAAAACCCAAACATCCGAGTCTTGGGGACTTGGGGACTTAGAGAAAAGTCCACTTGTCAAAACCCACGATACTCGGAAACCGAGTCTCACAAAAGGAACCATAAAGAAAGTCGGATATCAAGAACGAGCTTGAAAGGCAGACAAGTATCAAAACCATCCAAAGGCCAGAAGAGGCATGAGGTATATCAAGGAATTAAAGTGCATTACAAATCTCAACACTAGTATCAAAGGTGCACAGGCGCACCGCCAAAAAAAAAATTGTTCAAAAGGCCCGTTGGCTGACTGACGCACACGAAACAGCATCAGGTAGCAGGTATCACTCGGCATCCTGGGCTCAGGCATCCATCTTCTCCTTGCCCTTGCCATCACTCTTGGTAGCAGCAGCATTCGGATTAGCAGCAGTGCCAGCTCGTGCAGGTGGAGGGACGACTGGTGTGGAGGTAGCAGGCGCAGAATCGGCCTCAGCCTTTTTCTTCGCGGCCTCCTCCCTCAACCTGGCAGCCTCCTCCTTCCATCGGGCCAGCATATCGTACGGCTTGGGACGATCCGCCTTAATCACCTTGTCATCAACATCATATGCAGGGGTAATAGAGGTTATATCCAAACCATCAGCGATAACACTGGCCGGGTGGCGAATTTCCTTCTGGATGGCCTTGAAATTCTTCGGTAGGAACTTGGACCCGTCGTGGTTGAATTCTGGAAACCCGCCCATAAGCTTGGCCGGCTCGAGCTTCGGAAAGTAAGCTTTAGCCAGCGCAAGCCCTCGGGTTACTCCAACCCGGCAGGACGAGCGTTTCCAATGCCAAATCCACTCGGGAATAGTGGAGCTGGCATCCAGCAGCTTCTTCAGGTTACCTGGTCCAACACCCGGCAATCGCAGTTCGTCAAGGATCCAGTTAGTTCCGGCGCAGAGCTGTCGGATAGTATTCTTGATGGTCTTCAACTTGGCAATATCATCTTCATCCGGGATAACCTCATCCGGACCTGCAGAAAGCAAGAAAAGCAATGATTAAGGAAATCCGACTATCTATCAAAATGAGAATCCGGGTCTTGGTTATCAAAGTAAGGGATCGTACCAGTCATTGCACGATATGTATCGGCAATTTGAACAGAAACGTTCGTTAGCTTATCTTCTGCTGCATGAGCCCTCTTCATATACTTCCTTGTGATCTTCCCGCTCCTCCTAGCCTCAGCTTCAGCCGCCTCACGCAGAGCCACCTCCTTTTCAATAAGCTTGGTGGCCTTCGCCAATTTCTTCTCTGATTGGGCCACGAAAGACTGAGTGGAGACACAAGGAAAGATTAGTCGGATGCACTACGAAGTTCCAAGCAAATTATCAAGAAATTCACTCGAAACTTGGGGACTAGATAAGGATACAAGCACTATTCGGATTTACCTCATGTTTAGCTATCAAAGCTTCCAAGATATTTTCCTCATCGGCCCTCAAAGTGTGCAGAGCATCAAGCATCTGGGAGAACGTCATATCTTCGGGTCGGGCACCAGAAGAGCCGGCAGCTTGATCGCCTGGCTGAAGAACTTTCCCCGACTTTGGGGTCGAGACCCGGACCGTCTGGGTGTCCGGGTTTGGGGAACCCGTCCTCGTCTCCAAGATCTCAATCTCCTCGTCTACGTCTTTGGACGATTCCGGAGATCCGGCTTCCTGGTGGGCCGGGTCACCCAAGGGGCCTTGTCCCTGGCCGTCTCCAGCATCACCGCCAGTCGCAGCGTCTATATTATCAGTCGGCCCCTCCGTCTTCCGGTTATCTGTTTCCATGTCCTCCGGCTCACTAATTGTGACTTGGGCGCTAAGGAAAAAATACAGAAACAGTTAGCAACAATGGATGAAAATTATCATGTATGTAAGGATGTCACATAGTGAAGACTTACCCGGCGTTTACAGCGTAATCTGGTGGAAGCTCGCTGCTGGAAGCGGATGAAGCCGTTAAAGGAACCGATAGCGGAACCCGGAACTGCCCGGCCCGTGGATGGTTGGGGGAGGGGTGACGCTGAGGGGAGTTGGAGGAATGAGGCGGAGGAGTACCGGCCCGGTGAACTGGTGAGGTGGAGATGCCCGGGTTGAGGGGATTGTCACCCGGAGAACTCCAGGTCACCCTGCGCTTGGCCGGAAGGGGATCCTTCAAGTATGATGAGTTTGATAATTGATGGTTAAGTTTGCGCATGTTATCAAAGGAGTAGGGTTTGGAGGACATGGAGGAGAAAGGAACCTTGGACACCACCCCTCTGGCCTTCCTCTTGGCCCCGACTGTTATTTCTTGGTCGGACTCGGTGGCCTCCGGGTCCTCCTCGTCCTTCTCATCTTCGTCCTCCAGCCCTGTAAGCCGAGTATGTATCGATGGAAAAAGTTAGATCAGTGAGGAAAATGATGGAAGTAAAGCTGACACAAGACCCGGATAAATACCTTCGTCATTGTCAGCCGGCTCGTCTTCTTCTTCCGGGTCTCCGGAAGAAGGGGAGGTTTCGACACTCCAGAAATCGTCATCAGCCTGAGATAAAAACATGAAAGTGAGAACAAGTAGCTGTATCAAGTCAAAGTGTGGAAATAATCTTACAAGTATTGAGTCTTACCGCTGGAGCCGGATTTTCCCGGGTGAATGGCGGTAACCCGGCGATGTTCTTGATCACTTCCAACTTCTCTGTCAAGAAGCCCTTGATGGTTTTGTTGGTATCGCCGGTTGCGTAGTTCTTGGTGGAGTATCGGAGCGCGTCCGTGGTGTGCCCCGAGTAATCGCACATCAGCTTGGTGCGAATAGAGTTGGGCTGGATCCGGAAATCCACCCACGTCTTAACCAAGTTGAGTCCAAGGAGGCCTTGGGCGTAAATGACGGATATTTTGGAGAGGAGAGGCTGGATTGCCTCCCTGTCCGAGTCAGGGGCAAAAGCGTTGAAATTCTCGGAGATATCGAGGAGGCCCTCCGAGTAACCCGGCAGTTTCTTTTCGCCGGGTGGGGAGGTGTCTTGGCAGTAGAAGTAAGAGAGTTGCCAGTGTTTGACATGAGAATTAAGAGTGGGAGTTGGCATGGGAGAATTCTTACGGCGCTGGATAGAGACCCCGTCGCAAGCAAGAAGTGCTCCGTCACCGCTTTCGCGGCACGGCTTGCACTGAAAAAGTTCAATAAAAAGAGCCAAACTTGGCGGAGTGCACAAGTATGACTTGGAAAGAACAATAAAATGGGTTATGTTCAACATAGAGTTAGGCCCTATGTCGAATACCCGGAGGCCGTAATGGCTCAGAACCTCCCGAAAGAAAAGGTGACCCGGAGGACGGAACCCACGGGTCACGTGCTCTACGAAACAGGTTACCTCGTCGTCGGCGGGCGTGGGCCGGGTCTCATCACCCGGCACCCTCCAGTGGATTTCCTTCTGAGAGGGGAGAACCCCCAACTCGGCCAGCCCTTCTAGCTTGGCTTTTGTGACCGTGGATCGCGCCCAGTTGACGGATATGGATTGGGTTGACTTCGTCTGGGCTGGCTGTTTCCCTTGCTTCTTGGGAGCCATGGGATCAACCTGCAAAGCGCAGGACAAAAAAGGTACAAGGAATTAGACTCGGAGATCATGGGTTATCCGAGTATGTGCAAGCAGTATCGATAAGACATGGAAGTTAAGAATCGTCCGGGTATCATTATACGGAGCAAAAATTACAAGTTATCCGGGTATCAAGTGTCAGTATAAAAACCATAAGGTACTTACGTATTGGAAAGTGTTTGAAGAAGAAGGATGGTTGCCCATGTATCTACTGCAAGAAAAATAACCGGAAGAAGAGGATTTTCCGGGTGTCAATGATAGGCGCGGAAAATTTGGGCGAAATGGATCTAGATTGGAAAATTTGCGGACGATTTTACGGAGAAATTGATGATTAATGATGATAGGGGAGTGGTGTGTGATCATCTACCAAGCTGTTGGAGGAGCTAGCAAGTATTTAAGCGGTTTAATCCGGTGCGGCAAGAAAAAGAACCCGCGGGTTGACCTAGATCCAATCTAGAACGAATCAAGAAATTGCAAAATTAGATCAATGGAGTAAGAGGCTTACTGGAGCAGATTGAAGTGAAGCTCGACGGCGGCAAATAGCATAGTCTTGGTGCCCCTTTGCGATTCCCGGCGAGCAGGTCGGGGGCGCGGCGGCGGAGCTTGGCGGCGGCGCGGGACGAACCGTGGCGGAGCGTAGCCGGCTACGGATTGGTTCCGGTGACGCGCGCGAGGTCTCTGTGGCGGTGCTCTGTAAGCTCGAGTGTGGAGGCGAAGAGAAGGAAGAAGAAGGAGAAATGAGCCGGTGGAGTTAGGTTATCCCCTAGGTACTTATTTATAAGGTGCGGGTGGATAAACCTAGACTCACGGGTGAGAGCCGGAAATTTCGGATAAGTGATATCCGTCCGGATTTTCCGGGATATGCGTTAAGTGCTAGACGGGATATTCGGAGCAAATTTGAGGCGAATCTTTTCCGCAATTATTGGGTTGGTTAAACAAGTGAAGTGAGCCGGATCTTTGGCATCGTTATCAGGGTACTGACCCGGAGAGATAAGCAATGGACTTGGAGAAAGCCGGGTTACTATATGGCCACCATGGAGTTAGGCCTAGCTGTTATCAAAGCAATCTAACCCGGCCTCCATGACTTTGTAAGTTTGATATTTTTGCAGGGAATAGCGTGCGCTTCAAAGAGAATCTCGTGAAGCCCAAGCTATTCTGGGGACTACTGATGGAGAGATGATAACCCGGTAGGCCAACGCCAAGGAGTAACTCGTCCCAAAGGACGTTGCGCAAGACCCGGCTAAGGATAAAGGAGCTTCTAGAAGGCCCAAGTTCGTTAGGCCTGGTAACCCGGATTGTGGGTTCCGGTAAGGAAGTTAAGGGTTTTGTAGGCAGTGTCCGGGTAGGATTCAGAGTGCGCCTTGGAGAGCAGGCCAGGGGGTCCGGGTGCTTTATAAGCCGGCCCCTAGGTTAGGTTTAGAGAGATCCAAGAGTTCGAGCAATAAGGCTAGGTATCGAGTATCCAGTGTAACACGAGAGTTGAGATTAATATATCGAGATCAGAGACTCGGCGACTTGCTTGCCGGCTACCAGATCGCATATCATCATGTTTTCCTCTGAGCTAAACCCTCTCCCAAACACCAGAGTCGATTTGCCCCAAGATAAGTTACCCCCGGTAACGTCTGCCGTGATTATCCCACGACAGGACTTCTAAGACACCTTTGGTGTTCCCCCTCTTCTTTTGATTTTATGAAATAGGGTGCCTTGACGGTTCTTGTTCCATCAGATTTATGGTTCCTGTGTTTCTTCTCACATAATTATTAAACATGCAAAATAAGATGAAATAACATAAGTAATATGTCATAAGATGAAATATATCGATGAATAACAGAAAAAAATATAAAATAGTGATACAAAATGGACGTATCATATGTTTGGAAGTGTTACTAAGAGCAGGCCAATCATTGATGGTTATGAAAACCACCGTTCGTAGGTCAAATGCCTTTTGTTCGTTCTCATCCCACACATGTACACATGTTTTTCCCAAAAACTATAAGAGTTCTTCCACTAATGGCTTTAGGTACACAGCTATGTCGTCGTCGGGTTGCATCGGGCCTTGGATGAGCACTGACATCATAATATACTTGCGCTTCGTGCACAACCAAGGAGCACGGTTGTAGATACATTGAGTCACGGGCCAGATGCTGTGACTGGAGCTCTGCTCACAAAATGGATTCATGCCATCAGTACTTAGACAAAACCTTAAATTCATTGTGTCTCTTACAAAATCTTTGAACACTTTGTTTATATTTCTCCATTGCGACCCATCAGCGGGGTGTCTCAACTTTTCGTCTTTCTTACGGTCTTCTTTATGCCATCGCAACAACCTTGCATGCTCTTTGTTTGTAAACAGACGTTTCAACCGTGGTATTATAGAAGCATACCACATCACCTTGGCAGGAACCCTCTTACGGGAGGGGGGGCTCGCCGTCAACATCACCAGGGTCATCTCGTTTGATCTTATACCGCAGTGCAGTGCATACGGTACATTCATCCAAATTCTAGTACTTCTCACCGCGGTAGAGGGTAAAGTCATTAATGCATGCATGTATTTCTACATATCTAATCCTAGAGGGAAGAGAGCCTTTTTTGCTTCGTACGTACTGTCAAGCAATTCGTTATCCCTTGGAAGCTTCGAATTTAATATTTTTAGTAACCTCTCAAATGCCTGGTTAGTCGCACCGTTCTCTGTCTTCCATTTCAGCAACTCTAGTGTGGTACCGAGCTTTGTGCTGCCATCTTCGCAATTTCGGTACGACAACTTTTTATGATCTTGTAACATGTCGTTCAACTTCAACCTCTCCAATTCACTTTCGTAGTTTTCCCTTGTATCAACAATAACTCGACCAAGATCATCAACGAGCTCTCTGACTCCCATTCTTGATCAACTCCTCCTTCGTCTGCATTGTTTTCCATTTCAGTATCACCGTATTCAAGGATCATAGGATCCTCTTATTCTTCTTTGTTGTCTTCCATCATGACCCCTCTCTCTCCATGCTTGGTCCAACAATTATATCTAGGTATGAAACCTCTCCGAAGCAGGTTTCCGTGAAGGACTCTCAAGGAAGAGTGCTCCGTGACGTTCCGACAGTTAACACATGGGCAACACATAAAGCTATTATCTTTGTTCGCCTCAGCTACACGGAGAAATTCATCCAGGACTGCCCTGTACTCGGAAGTCCGTCGGTCACCGTACATCCATCGCTTACGTGCATCCATCTGCATCGTATAATTAAATTTATCAAAAACCATTGCATTAACATCTTCAATTACAGATGAAAAAGATAACGTTGCCAACATCGGTCGAGGATATCATTTTGTGTGAACTTAAGAGTGGCTCATCTATTTCGTCGAAAACCTCTTGTGCATAGTAAAGGAACAAAAACTAACACCCACCTCTCTCTCACACCTAGAAGAAAAAAACGAGAAGGGAAGGGGGTACATATAGGGAAGGGAGGTATTTGTCTCGGTTCGTGACTTGAATCGGTACCAATGCCTCCGCGTAGACCATGTGGCGCGTGGCAGGGCATTGGTCCCGGTTCATACCACAGACCGGGAATGATGCCCCCTCCCCAACCGGGAGGATCGGGACCGGTAGCTCAAAACGCTAGTGCCGACAGAACGGCCGTTGGCTAGCTCACGTACGCGCGTGCTGCCGTTTGTGTGGAGTCGGCGTTAAGTGCTGACGCGGCAGGATAGCGGCAAGGGTCTCGTCTGTCGATCGAGCGCCGGATTTCAGACGCGGCCTTCCTCGCATTGCAGCCGCGACTCGCCAAGTTCAACTTTGACTATCTCCGATCGACCGACTCGTGCCGACCACAGCATAGCAATGTGCGGCCGCTCGCCGTGTAGCCTGGGCGAGAACCAGCGCACCCGTGCACTCAAGCGCGTCAGATCTTCTCTGGAAAGAAGTTTGTTTATTTCTACGCGCAGCACAGAAAGCTTCGCGATTAAGAATACGCTTTCATGGGCCAAATATAGCAGAACCCCAAAAAAAAAAAATAGCAGACACGCGATTTATGGGTTGTCAACTGTCACTCAGACTCGGAGAACAGTACCAACGAGCCAGGATCAACTTAATTTGCGCACGTGCGCGCCAACTCTCATCATTCTGGTTGATTGACCGGTCATACAGTACTTTTTTTTTTTTTAAGAAATGGGAGCCTCTGCCGGACTTTATTAAAAGAATAAAAAATATCCAGAGCCAAATTCAGTTACAGTTTACGGATCACTCGAGGTGGCCACAAAGATCAGCCACTAAAAAATAAAAAGTATATTATGCATCTATCCGTCATGCAGTACTTGCCGCTCAGTTTTACTGCTACGTTTATCTTCCTCTATTCTATTCTCGGTCAAATTTTGACTTATAGAAAACGCTACCTACCGTCCGCGGGATCGCGCGTCCCGGGTCCTCCGTCTCCCATGCACGCACGCGACCAGCCGAGGAAGAAAACGTGAGTCGAGCATGTGGGCCTAGCATTTCCTACGTTTATTCTCCTTCACTCATTCATTTAGATCTCCTCTTCCTCCATGTGCCTCTATTCCTTTTCTTTGTTCTTTCTCCCCGCACGGATATCACTGTCCTCAAATACTCGCGAACTCATGTCATGCGCCAGCTCCAGCACCGACTAGAATCTTAGCCGAGTCACATAGGGTCGAGAACTGGCGCTGCAGCAAGCTGGGCGACGATAGTGCTTCAAGAGGCCGGCTGCGGTGCTCTCGAAGAGCGGTGGCGGTGCTCCCCAGGCCCGCCGGTGTTGCTCACACAGGCGGTCCACCATGCTTCCCAAGGCTACTGGTGGTGCTTCCACAGGTGGACGGCGGTGCTCCATAGGGGGGCCGCCGGTGTTGCTTACACAGGCGGCGGCAGTGCTCCCCAAGGCCGGAGGCGGTCCAGCCGACCGGTGGCGCGTGCTGCTGATGGTGTGTGATGTCAACGGAGTCGGCTCGTTTGCCGGCGACCGACTTCACGGCGTGCGGACAAAGACAACACCGAATTTTGTTGGGTTTTTTTTCGAAGGCGGGGGGGGGGGGGGGGGGATGCACATGGGCTCGTTGACTGAGTGTGGAGGACACGTGTCGTGCACTCCATCCAGGGGGTGGAGGGAAATTATCCCCCGGGGGACGCTCAACATCGTCCATTTTGACTTTAGGTGGCCATAGCGAGCGCTCACTGAGACCACGCACCAGGCGCATAGTTTTCACCCAAATTCAGCGTATATTAGGTGTTATTAGGTGTTTTCTTCCGTATTCGGCATGCATTCGGTACACCATAATGTTTTAATCAAATCCCGCATAAATGCAACATAACGTACTTTTTATCACATAGTTTTTCCTCGGAATTAATACAACACACATCAAATATTTCCACGAAACAACATGTTGGGCCGTTGGCTGTTGGTCTATTTTGTTAATTTATTGATGAAGAAGGGGATGCCCAAGGCATCCCCAAACTTAGACGCTTGAGTCTCATTAGAACTTTCTGGGCTGAACCACGGGGGCATCCCAAAGTTTTGGTTTTACACTCTTCTTGATCAGATTATATCACCCTTTTCTTTTGACCTTTGAAAACTTACTGTACACCACACTCAAAATAATTCGCATTAAAGGGTTAGTGCAAAATCAAAAGTTCACGTGTTCTAATTGAACCATTGTTTTACATGGATTTATTCATTCATGCAAAAGTATTTTGGCTACTTTTTCTTTACATTGCCAACAGATGTGTATTACTTTCCTACTTAATTATCAATTCTAGTCGCCTCAGTGACTCAAAGAACGCAGGATTGTGTCGATCTCTTAATTCCAAGATCATGAAGCAGCCAAATCAGCTATCTCATCTGGACATTTTGCTTCCCCATGAAAAAAAAACAAAATGTATGGTGTATGTCTATTTCTACTCTTTCTCTCATGGGAATAGACTTGACATTTTCCCTTACATGGATACATTCATGAGAGACAATTCTTTCCCTTGGGCTACCCAGCCGACACGTATTCCAATTTTAGTATACACTTCCCTACTCGTTTATCATTTTGTCAACATCTCTTCCTCATCCCATTTAGTAGTTTGAGCGTCCCGAGACATACATGACTCTGTCAGTCTTTGAACTCAAAAATACCGACAAAACCGTGGGCTGCCTATCTCACCAGCAGATTTTGCTTCTCTTTGTACTAAAGAATACACAAGTACGATCTATGTGCAATGAAAAAATTGTTCTTCACAATACCACTGATTTTTAGGTAATCATGAACCACTTTCACCCAAAAGACGTTACATGACGGGTTGGGTCCATCTATAAGCCATATTGCTCTCAGCTTCTCCATCTATTTTCCTCTTTCAGCCTCACCACCTTGGGGCATGAGTTTCGCTCGATATTCTCCTTGCGTAGAGGTCAAGGTAGGGTTCCGTCGGGCGGCTAGGATTGGAAATTTATATGTGTCCTAAAACTAACTAATTAATCTTCTATGCTAAAGATAATCCGGCTAAACACCCGCCGGATAATTGTGTTTGAGAATGAATTCTCCGTGCTTGTCCATGGCAAGACGCATTGTCCCCCTCAAGCTCGACTAGTGCTCAAACCACGGCAAATTTTATCTTAAGATAATTTATATTAAACTTTTATACTTAGTTTTAGCATACTACATTCTTAACGATTATAACGTTCTTCTTATTTTTCATTCTTTACCGCAAAAAATAGATTGACAAACTGTGAAATGTTAGTGAGTAACATTTTTTATAGCCGTAACTCATATAGTTAAATTGCATTGCGCTATATTTTAAAACTATATTTTTAGCTTAATTTAGTTTTAAGTTAATTTTAAATAACTGCATAGATTATATAAATATGAATATATTTATACGATGAGATAAGGGTATGGACAAAAAACATCTTAAAGGTGGGTTTAATGTACGATAAGCTAAATATATTTATAGAAACTTCGAGACTATGGATCGAACGTTGTCATGATTCGTTCCCCATATTTCTGTGGTAATATGTCTAGCGGTTTAAAGTGGGTACAATAACAAGATGACAATACGTGCATGGTGACAACTTGGTTCAGAGATAATCTCTATTATTAATTATTGACAAAAAAAATAGATAAAATATATATTCTACTCCTTTCGCGTAAATACAACCTGATTGTTTGATATGGTTGTCCGCAATAAGATTGGTGCACATGTGACGATGATGCGGTAATGCTACCTTTTGCTCGACGACGCGCAGCAGCTCTGCCCGGTGGTGAATCGTGCTCCCGCCACAGCTTCGGTACCAAGGGGACATCGCCCCCTCCCAACCGGTGCAGACGGTTGCGCCTGTGTAGGCGGCTAGCCATGCAAGGTTGACGCCATCACGTCTCTGGTTGTCACTTGGACTGTTCCACGCCTACGTGTTTGCACCTCAACTGCGACCAATTCGCCGAAAGAGAAGAGTGTCTAAATAATTTTCTCGGAAGCTGAGGTTATTCCTGCATATTAACCACGGCTATGTGTCCCTCCATGATGTCTTCCCACTTAAGGCCCGGGTGTCGCTCAACTACTCGTCTAGGTATTCCACACACACAAAATACGGTATCCAAACTTGCGGAGTGACTGAACCGACCATAGCTGCCAAGTCACGTGACCGCAATTCGGGTACATTGCAATTGAGTGACCAATGTGAGACAATGTGCTAAGTTTAAGTACTGTTGGTGGATTTCTCTCTAAGAGAAAATATATGGGATTTTTTCGCAAAAATGTAAGAGATGCATTGCAAGGTTAGACAAAAGTCCAGGCGAACAACTTTTTTCACCGGGACGGTCCAAACCCACAAAGAAACATGCGGCAGCTCTAGGGAAAACCATGTCATGGAGACAACACGCTAGCTATCACACAACACACCACATCAAAGTCCATCCCAAATTACCTAACTAAACTCTTAGGCCCAATATGGAACCGTTTTGCTCCGTATTCCTAGGAAAGGCGATCGTCATGGCGATTCTTTTCATCTAGGGTTCGGAGCTTCGTCTGAGATCAATCTGCGGGTGTGATCTCGATTGGTGCCCCCAATTCCTCGCTGAGCCTCGTTGATCCTTTCTCGTCTTGGTGCGTTCTCGGGGCGATACCGGGGCTTTCCTAGACTGCTACCCGCCCTTGGTCGCAGCGAGGCGGGTGATCGACGATGGTGAATTCGGCGGGGGCAACTGGTGGTGGAGCTTTAGGGATGGCGGCCTCTAGGGTGGAGGCGGCTGATCCAGTGCAAGGAACGACGGAGCGGATCTCCCAGGGCGCAACGTCGGAATCTGGTCAGGAGGATCACGTGTCAGAGCTCATGGGACGTCTCCGCCTCACGGCGGCTGAGGCGACAGCAGTGGTTCTTGATGATGGTGGGGAAGGCGCACCGGTCTACTCCAAGTGGGCGTTGGTGGGCAAGGTGCTAGCACCCAACACTCTCCACATCAGTACAATCGCCGCAGCGCTAAGGCCGGCATGGGGCAATCCACGCGGCCTTCTTCTGAACCCTGCCGGCGACAACTTGTTTGTCGCGGAGTTTGGCACGAAAACGGACAAGATGCGTGTCTTGGATGGCCCGCCTTGGGTTGTTGGTAAACATGCTGTCTTGCTCCGTGAATTTGACGTGGATCTGAAGCCGCGTGATATGGTTTTCAATGGTATGAAAATTTGGGCTCGGATCCTCAATCTGCCTTTTGGAAATATGCACAAAAAGGACGGTGCTAGAATTGCTAGTTCGCTTGGATTGGCCGGAACTGTCCCGGTAGTGGACTGCGATGCTGCTGGCAAATGCTGGGGGAGCTACATGAGGGTAAGAGTTGAGGTGGACGTCGACAAACCGTTAATGCGGGGAGTCATGATCTTCTCTCAGAGGCGAAACAGGGCAGAATGGTTCGATGTTCAATATGAACATCTTCCACACTATTGTTTTTCGTGTGGTGTTGTGGGGCACTCGTCTATCGAGTGTAAGACTCCAGGAGATCGTGATGAAGCTGGAAGGTTACCTTACTCTGCAGACAGGCTTTGTGCAGTAGATGAAAGGAAGAAGAAGATGCAAGGGGGCAGATCTTCATCTGACTCGGTCTCAGCCGATCAGGGGCGCCCCTTCTCCTTTTCTTCAGACAAGTTTGAGCATTCGGCTAATAAGAGTGGGGTTGATGGGAAGAAGAAGGGAGCTGAACCGGAAGTCTCTTCACCTGTCAAGAAAAGGCAACCTCGGCGTACTAATACCAAAGGCAGTAGAGGGAAGGAAAAGGAACAGGCCCAGGATGGGGCTGTGTCTGTCGGTCACAAGCGGAAAACGCCGCTGGTTTACAGGGCTAAAAGTCCGACTGAGACCGCGGAGGCCCCATGTAATCCTCTAGCTTTGGTGATCCATCAGGGGGCAACTAAAAAACCAGCCGAGGCGAGCCAGTTGGAGGAAGATCACAGTACAGACTCGAACAAGAAGCTTAAGAAGGGAGAAGATCGATCGGCGGATCAGGCGGGTGCTGCGGAGCAGCCCCGCCAGACGCAATGAGTCTTCTGTGCTGGAATTGTCGCGGACTCGGGACGGATGCGACAATTGGCGAGCTTCGCTACCTAGTGAAAGCTCATCGTCCCGCTCTCCTCTTCCTCTCTGAAACTAAGATGAGTGAGGCAAGGGTGAGAGGTTTTATGTGGTCCCTTGGTTATGCGGGCTGCTTTGCTGTAAGTTGTGATGGTCTAAGCGGCGGTTTGGGCCTCTTCTGGTTGTCAACTGTGTCCGTCTCGGTGCAAGGCTTTAATAATCGATGTATTGATACCATCATCGAAGGGGAAGAAGGGAAGACATGGCGTACAACCTTTGTGTACGGGGAACCGAAAAGAGAGCTTCGACAGGAGTTCTGGGATCGTCTCCGTTTGTTGAAAACATCTTGGAAGGGACCATGGCTCTGCTGTGGGGATTTCAATGAGGTGCTTAGCCAAGATGAACATGTGGGCCCTCGGGACCGCACTGAGAAGCAAATTGACCCTTTCCGAGATTGTTTACAGGACTGTTGCCTGATGGACATGGGTTTTGAGGGGCCGAAATTCACTTGGTCTAATAGACAAAGTGCTGATTCACATGTCAAGGTACGTCTTGATAGGGCAGTGGCAAACAATGAATTTGTTCAACTGTTTGAAGGATGTTTAGTGGAAAATATTATTACAACCTCATCCGATCACTATGCGGTCCTGGTTTCACTGTCCAAGAGTTGTGGAGGCGAGAGGAGGACACCGGTCTCCTCTTCATTCCGATATGAAGCGGTCTGGAGGAAGGCTCCCGAGTACAAGGCCACCGTGGAGGCCTGTTGGGCCGAGAGTGCTGCAGGGCCGCCGTCGCTGAGCTCGACGTGGGCGACACTTAACCGTCTTGGCCCAGCTCTGAAGAATTGGGGACGCGCCACTTTTGGTTCTGTTCAGAAACAAATTCGGAAGATGGAGCAGCAGCTGTTCTATCTGCGTGGACAACCTCTGTCCGTGAGTAGTGTCGAGGAGGAAAGGGCCATTGAACGGAAATTATGCGACCTCTTCGAGTGCGAAGAAATCATGGCACGTCAGCGCTCTCGAGTGGATTGGCTGAGGGAGGGTGATCGCAATACTGCTTTTTCCCACGCTAAGGCGACGGCACGGAAACGAGCTAATAAAATCTCTAAATTGACACGTGATGATGGTTCCCTGTGTGCTTCACAACGGGAGATCAAAGGTATGGTGCAGGAATTTTATGAACTCTTATTTTCTTCTGATCCGTGTGAGGCAGTGGATGCAGTGCTCGAGGCCATCCCTGCTAAGGTCACAGTGGAGATGAATGAGATGCTGTGCAAGGCCTATTCGGACAAGGAGATAGAGGAGGCGCTCTTTCAGATGGGGCCTACCAAGGCCCCTGGCCCTGATGGATTCCCGGCACTGTTTTACCAAACACACTGGGACTTCTTCAAATCTGAAATTTGTGGCGCTGTGAGGAGCTTTCTGTGTGGAGGGGAGATCCCGGATGGTCTCTGTGACTCAATTATTGTCTTGATCCCCAAAGTTGCTAAACCGAAACAGCTAAAAAACTTTCGGCCCATTAGCTTATGCAACGTGCTCTACAAGATTGCGTCCAAGGTTTTGGCAAATAGATTGAAGGGAATTCTTCCGGAGATTATTTCAGAGCAACAGAGTGCTTTTGTCCCCGGAAGATTGATCACCGATAATGCTATGATTGCCTTTGAGTGTCTGCATACTATCAGACAACAGAGTGCTAAGAGGCCTTTCTTTGCTTTAAAAATCGACATGATGAAGGCCTACGACAGGGTGGAGTGGAATTATCTCCACGGCTGTTTGAGTAAACTTGGCTTCGAACCAAGTTGGATACAATCGGTGATGCGATGTGTGACTCATGTTCGTTATGCCGTTCGGGTGAATGGTGAACTGACGGAACCGGTTGTACCTTCGCGAGGGATTAGACAGGGTGATCCCATTAGCCCTTATTTATTTCTTCTCTGTACGGAGGGGCTGTCAAACTTACTGCAACAAAAGGAGGACCGAGGTGAGCTCTATGGTATTCGCAATGGTAGACTCGGACCTCCTATATCACACTTACTGTTTGCAGATGACAGCATATTCTTTGCGAGAAGCGATGATAAGAGTGTGGCATCCCTTAAAAATACTCTCAAGCTATACTGTGATGGGTCGGGTCAGCGGATTAACCTGGAGAAATCTTCTGTTTTCTTTGGTCCACGTTGTCCTGATCCCGTGAAGAGCAAGGTTATGGAAACTCTCGAGGTTCAGAGTGAAGCGCTGAATGAATTCTATCTTGGTATGCCCACTTCGGTGGCAAGGGCTCCCACTGCAACTTTTGGGTTTCTATTTGATAAGATCTGGAGGTATCTGAATGGTCTCTCAGGAAGACCTCTCTCAAGGGCTGGCAATGAGACACTGCTAAAGGCAGTAATTCAGGCTATTCCTACCTTCGTGATGAGCTGTTTTCAATTACCAATATCCATATGTTCCAAGATTAAATCAATTATTGCTAATTGGTGGTGGGGAATTGAAGATGGCAAGAAGAAACTCCATTGGAGGTCATGGGACTGGTTATCAACGCCGAAGGGTCTCGGAGGTATGGGTTTCCGTGATCTTTCCCTTTTCAATCAAGCCATGTTGGCTAAACAAGGGTGGAGATTGATGACTGTCCCGGATTCACTATGTGCTCGGGTGCTCAAGGGGAGGTATTTCCCGGATACAGATTTCTGGCACGCTTCCAGACCAAGGTCATCGTCGTTTATATGGCGAAGCATCTTGCACGGGCGGGAGCTGCTGGTGCAGGGAGTTCGGTGGGCAGTAGGTAATGGCAAATCTATCAAAATCTTGGGTGATAACTGGGTGCCTCGGATGGCTTTGGGATCGCTCAAGACAGTCACTCCTATACCCGCACAAGCTACTGTAAGCTGTCTGATGGACGAGGAGACAAATTCTTGGAATGAGGAAAATGTCTTGGCCTTCTTCGATGCAGAAGTGGCTAACACCATATTACAAATTCCTATTGTCTCAAATTATGGTGAAGACTTTGTGTGTTGGCCGTTTACACGCCAAGGCACCTACTCGGTTCGCTCAGGCTACAATCTGGCACGTTCCGCCAAATTTATCAAATGGAGGAGCAGATCGGGGGTTGGCTTGAGCTCGGATTGGGTACAGAATGATCAACAGTGGAAGAAGCTATGGGGCATCACAGCGCCGGGGAAGATGATAATACATCTCTGGCGTTTTGTGCATAACTGTCTTCCTAGTGGTGAACAGTTGATGATAAGAGGTATTCCGGATACAGGCCCCTGCATCTTCTGTGGTCGCCTCGAAACAATAAAGCATGCCATGCTCTCATGCCAATTTGCTCGAACCGTGTGGAGGTTGGTGAAGCAGAGACTGCATCTTCGTCTTGAGCGCAAGTCCTTCGCCACCAATGGTCAGTGGATGTTTGATTTCATTGATCGATCAAGCAAGATACAAGCCACTGCCTTAGCTGTTGTGTTCTGGCATCTATGGGATGCTAGAAACAGTGTGCGGAATGCACTGGAAAAACCATGTCCGAGGAGCACTTGTTCAAGGATCATCGCGTTTATTGATCTCATCCGATCACAGGACTCTGCTCATGGTCCGGTTTCTAGGTGTGAGTCCAGCTCAGTTCATTGGTCTCCACCGTCGCCGGGCACAGTTGTTATCAATACGGATGCGGCACTGTCTGAGGGTACTAGCAGCATGGGGGCGGGTGTTCTAGTACGGGACCACCTCGGCAATTTCGTGATCGCATGCCGTCAACATCTGCAAGGAAAATTTCAGCCTGAAGAAGCGGAGGCATTGGCTGTTCGCCGAGCAGTCTCTCTAGCCCTGGAGAAGGGTTTTCCTGATGTTGTTTTGGTCTCTGATTGCTTGTCGCTGGTCCAACGCCTCAATGCCTCGGATCGCGACAGATCAGCGGTTGGTTTGATAGTCAGTGGTATCAAGTCCATGGCTTCCGCCCTCAATTCGGTCTCCTACTTTCATGTGAAGCGTCATCTAAATGAAGCTGCACACAACTTAGCTAAATCCTGCATTAGTTCGCTTTCTAGTGATGTTTTTCTTTCTACTCCTGTTTGCCTAAGGGGAACACTTTGTACTGATTTCGTTTGATCAATAAAGTGGTGTGTTATGTCAAAAAAAAAACACACCACATCACTCGGCACAAATATTTGGTACCGGATCATCCATTCATGTGCTGATTAATTTCCGTCGAAAATAATCATCGCGGTGGACTAGGAAAAGAGTGGA
Source organism: Alopecurus myosuroides (assembly GCA_028641055.1). Lineage (NCBI taxonomy): Eukaryota > Viridiplantae > Streptophyta > Magnoliopsida > Poales > Poaceae > Alopecurus > Alopecurus myosuroides. The sequence goes on from CM054057.1 coordinate 105,976,816, forward strand.
ATACAAAAGTAGCGCTACAAAGCAAAACGAACGTGTGCTTCTCATTGCTACGATGTTTCTATGGTTCTGGCTCGTTCTTGAATACAACCATCGCCGTGACAAAAGAGATTCGATAGTCGTCCCATCCACAATCAGATGTGTTACAACATACTGCAGCTGTATATTCGTCCATCTGTTTATATGGGTTTTCCATCTTCGGCTTTTTGCCAAGAAATTGCTCACTTTATCCGCACTCAGCTTCGATTTGACAAAGGGAAAAAATCGGTCAGCTTCAATTGCTCACTTATGCGCACTCAGCCCGTGACAAAATCTTCTTCGCATAGCCTTTGTTAACGAGTCCAAATCGATAAAAGCCCACGTATATTAGACAAACAAACCTTTCCCACAGCGTATTGTACGTAGTGCAGATTGCAGAGCACCTCACATGTTTAGTCCCACCTCGTGTAGCGAAGGAGTCAAGACCAAGCTTAAATAGCGCTCTCCACCCAGTGAATCGCCGAGCTCAGTATCTGGAGCTTGTAACCCTAGCGGGGGCATTAGGTGGTGTGGACGCTGTTATAGTGTTGCAGGCTTGGTCCGTGCTAGCTTCATTTCACTGTCACTCGAGTAACCTTGGACTTAAGAAAAACATTGCAAAGTTCAACAAGGTCAGGCAAGCAACATTTTACGGGAACGAAGTCGAAGGGTAGGAATAAGGTGCTGGAGAACTATCTGGCTTTAAGAGAACACACAGATTGTTTCTCCAGAAAGGGGAGAAAAACAGAACTAACCCACAAGAAACATGAATGCAGCAGCTGACGGCAACACTGCAACGCAAAAAAATAATGTCCAGGTAAAACCCAGTGTCGTACAGGGAGAAAGCAGGAAACGAAACATAGCAGCAGCAAATACAAGCAAAATCGTACCCCAAGCATTCCCTCTCTTCTGCTCTGACTGGCCATCGTTCACCTTCCTTCTTTTCCTCCTCGCGTCTGCCTGCGCATGCGCTGCGGAAGGCTTCTGCGGCATCACATGAGACAGAAATACCACCAAGTTACTTCACTGTATCCAAGTGGATAATATATGCGGCACTAGGAAATAATTTCCTTGTACCACCGCCGACACCTGAATGTTGAATTCGTGCCAGAGCTTGGATTCATTCACCCTGCTTAACCACAACCACCTGGTCCGGAGCGCCTGGTTCATGACAACACCAAGACTAATTGAATCTGTGGTCCAGCGATACAAGCAGCGTCCAGGATATTATGTCGAGACAGCTACCGCCCAGCCAAGAAAACTAAATCAGCTAAAACTAATATTGAACAAATTCAACAAGTGACCTCTCAAAACACCTGGAATTTACGGGTAGCGCAAAATTTGGACAGAGTGTACTGCTCGTGTTATCCCCACTTTAATTTTAGTGCATACAAGTGTTCCTTTTGTAACCACCATATATTAGAGGGCACGAGGATGGGTGTGGCGTCTTTGAGCTCGTTTTTCAAAACTTTCAAAACCAGCATTTTGATGTTTTAGGGAAAAATATCTTAGATGTAGAAACTAATATGATCAACAAGGGTAAAAAGAAACTACTAAAATTTCATCTTATTTTAGACAGGACAACAAATGTAAAATTGGTGGATCTGGGTAGGAGAACCGTACACATCATAAAAAGCTTTAAACTTTGTCAAATTTAACTTTTGTGAATAGTCTAAAATAATATGAATGTTATATTGACATTTTGCACACGAGTATGGTATTGTCTACCGCTAGGATTTTCTTTCTATTTTCCTAAAATTGAAAAATACCAATATTTATTTATTTATCTTAAACCGAGCTCCATGGAGGTTGACCTTCATTTGCAGTTCAGCACTAGTGGAAACAAGGGGCATTAGTCCTGGGTGGTGAGGGCCTCTAGTCCCGATAAGCAACCGAGACTAGGCACTCGGGTCTAGACCCCCCCCCCCCCCTCTAGTCCCGGTTTCTCTAAACCCGGAACTAGAGAGCACTGCATGTGAGCACAGGCTAGCTGCGCGCCTGGTGGATGACCTCTAGTCCCGGGTGGTAGTACGACCCGAGACTAGAGACGTCCCTACGTGGCAGCCTCTGGTTAGTCCTTTTTTCCGCACCTTATAATAAATTGTTTTAATACTACAAATTCTTCCAAAATACATGGTTAATTAACTACATATAGCATATCAAAATGTTCATAAAATAAATATCTATGTAATAACAATATAATTTATTCTTTATGAGAACCGGTACTAGAGCATCTCTATTCGGTTACATTGAGATCACAACCGGGAGTAGATCACGTTTATTTGATTACAGGGAGACCATAACCGGGACTATAGTCCGTCTATTCAATTGCATGTGATCATCAAAATCACATCTATTCCGTGCAATTGTATTTTCCCTTTGGGTTTACTATGTGGTCCATAAAAAATCCTGCAATTTCCTCCGCAATTCTTAGGAAGCGCTCCTTTGGTTGCATCTTCCTCCAGAATGTATCCAACTATGAAAGAAGGAGATCAATATGAATATAAATCATCATAACAACGACACTCAACACAATTAATTGATGATAATAAAATAAAATTATGAATACATTAATTTGTTCACTGACTTCTAGCGATGTCGATGTGTTCAGCTCACTAACCTCGCGGTGAATCCACTCGCAAATGAAGTATCCACACAAATTGGACCCCGCTGGCTGCCTCTCGCACTAGGATGAGAATATAATTCAATCCAAATAATAATAATCAAGCATGATATAATGAATGGTATTAAAATTAAAGAGATATGTGGAGCTAGCTCGTATTCCTTACCTTGACATGATGAAAACTAAGCTTCTCTTCAAATTCACCAGGTGTCCTTTCGGTGATTTTTTTTCCAAATCCTGCACGGGAAAATAAAATGAAAAATTGAGTTATTAGTTAATAACTTGCTATCTCAGGAGACCAATATAGTGTGATAATGATTGAAATTACCTTTGGAGTCCGTCTAAAATGCTTTGGTACATCTCTTGGGGTTTCGCCAATGAGTCGTGGATTTCAAATCTTCCGGAGTCAGCTTCAATGATTAGCAGAATGTAATAGAATATGCGCACATTTATAAACGTAAGTAACTCATCGGTTACAATTAACATCGACTAAGCAAAAATTAATTTGTACAAGACAATAACAATCTTACTGGAATTTTTAAGGCAATGATATCTTCTTTTTATAATGTTGCATTGCTTTGAACCTTAGCAAATTGTTCTTTGTTTTCTTTGTGTACTTTTCTAGCAACTCTGCATTAATTTGTATCTGGTCAATGAACCCAATGTCAAATATTCCTTTTTGGGCACATTCGTCACTCTTCATTCTGCATAGTAGCATAATTAATTACAGGCAATAAACGAGCTAAGGTGGAGACTTTATTATAAAAATAAATGGATTGATAATCACTTACAGACAATAGGTACTGATGATACTTAGGTAGAGGGCGTCAATCTTGTATAACATATAGATTTCTTCAAGATAAATTTGTGCCTCGTCTTTACATGCGAAATGATCTTGTGTAACTTTCACAGGGATGATGTTTCGCCCCCTTCTTTGTGACTCTCAAGTACCACTCATGCAGGCTTCGCATTTTTGTTGGTAGAAGGTCAATCTAATTAGGTGGAAGCAAAGGCTTGTGTTTGTCCCGTCTTTTCACGATTCCCGAGGGCCATTGTCAGCTCGTCGTTCTCTCTGCCAGGAATAAACTTTCCCTTTTGGACGTAGTTGATTGCTTGAATAATTGCTTTCTTTGATACAAAAATAGGTTTCTTTTCATCAACTTGTATCTCCAATGTTTCCGTGTCATACTTCGCCCCATGGTCAACTATCCAATTCCTTACCCTACGGGGTCAGACTGAGTGACCCCTTTCTTTCTTATGGAGGCCTATGTTTGTTCCCACTTACGCTTGGCAGTTCTGTAGCCACCTGGACCCATATTATGATGATATAACTTTTCCTTTGCATTTTTCTTATTCTTTGCGGACCTTTCCTTACCTATTTCTGAATCCTTGTACTCTAGAAATGCGTCCCAGTGAGGCCGCTGCCTCTCTATTGTACCCATGAAATCTGGAGCTTTTTTATCTTTGACATAGTCACAGTATAATTTGTTCTTGTAATTCTTGAATTGTTCAGCCATTTTCTTAACAGCGAAATGCCTAACTTTCGCCCTCATCGTTGTTGTCTTCTCGATAAATCCAAGACAGGTAGGGTGCGATGATCTTGGCCCAAAGGTCATTTTTCGCTTCCTCCGAGACATAAGTAACTCTCTCCGAGTTTGCTGGCTTATACCATAAGGTTGTGCTTATCGGGATGTTGTCCTTAACAACAACTCCGCATTGATGCACAAACTTTGTTTCCTTCTTCTTTGGAAGCAACGGTTCTTCCTCTATATCGACGAGCTCAATTGCAAGATGCGCATATTCGTCCAGCCCTTTGGCATAGCCTCGTTTACTTTTACAAGAATGGGTCGATGCGGATGTCTAAAATAAGAAACATTCGTTAATACATATAAAAATCAATTATTCCATCTGATCACCAGAGTCTTAATATACCTCGCTAGAACGCTCGATGCTCATTTGCGCTTCGTCTCTGTGTTCTTCCTCCATTCCCTCACCGGACTCGTTCAAAAACTGTGAGGCGTCTTTTTGAGGTTCTGTACAAGGGAGAACATATTCTCTTCATTGACTCCGCAGCTCTTGAAGTGACCGTCCATTGCTTAACTATAATACAAAATATATATATACCAATGTTAGTATTAGCGGAATAATTCAAAGTAGCGGAATAATTCAACGTAGTGGAATAATTCAAAGTAGCGCAATAACTCAACATAGTGGAATAATACAAAGTAGCAGAATAATTCAAAGTATCACTAATACATCGATATCACGAATAATAATCCAGTTACATAGCTCGTGTCTATTTTTGTTTAACCCTAATACATTGAACACACTTTCGATCGGGTCCTAAGCCGCGGGGTGCTGAGTCGGCGGTGCTGCGCATCCACAGATACGGAACCCTGACAGGTTCATAGCTCACATGGTAAGGTTTCCTCCATAGAATCGTCAAGCTATTGCTATACTCCGTATCCAGCAAGTAGACGAAGGGACAGACGTGCCCGTCCTCCTCCCTAATACGCTGACGTACCACCTCCTCGGCAGCCAGCTTCATCTGCACCGACCGTGGCCCACACAACCGCCACGAAGAATATATGCATCGATGACGTCACCCGGATTTCTCACCAAGTTATGTGTCCCGAAAGGTAGCACCTCCCAGTGCCAGCTCAGCGGGGCCCAGTCCCGGACATCGCCCCTCTGGTCCAACAAGAACATCGTCGCCGAGAAAAATAAACTAAAAACACAATTTATGAGAATTAGCATTATTAGTTTGATTCTACGCCATTATTAGTTTGATCTAGGGACTTAGCAACTATTCCAAATTGGTAAAAAAAAATACAATTGCATGGTTAAATTAAATTGGTAAAATTACACTAAGCACACTAACACTAACCTAGCACTAAACACTTCCACTAAAATTTTGCAAAGTGACAAATTAATACCTAAATACAACTAAATACTTATTTTTAAAACTAAATATCTAAATACTTATTTTTTTTAAACTAAATATCTAAATACTTATTTTTAAAACTAAATATCTAAATACTTATTTAAAACCTAAATACTTATTTTTAAAACCGAAATACCTAAATACAACTAATACAACCTAAAAAACTAGAAATACTAAATACAACTAATACCTAATATAAATACAACTTATTAGTATAAATACATAATAACAAAAAAAAAGTGAGGAGGGGATCCTCACCGTTGGTACGGCCGTGGCGGAGCGGCGCGACGGAAGAGGACCTGAGGCGGGGCGGTGGAGGAGGAGCGGCTGCGCGGTCGCGTCGGCGACGGAGGAGGAGGAGGATAATCGGCGCGAAGGAGGACCAGAGGCGAGGCGGCAGAGGAGGAGTGGCTGCACCGGCGCAGCGGCGGAGGACAAGGTGGAGCGGCGCGGGCGCGGCGACGGAGAAGGAGTCGAAGAGGAGGCGGGGGGGCGGCAGCACTTCGGTGTCTCGCATTCGTCGCTCCAGCGTTCTGCCTCCGTCCGTGCTAAGTCATGTGTTAAATATCCCCCCTCTAGTCCCGGTTCGTGGCACGGACCGGGACTAGAGGGGTATTTTTTTAGGCGTTAAGGCCCATTTTAAGGCCGACCGCTACATAGGAGCGATAGGAAGCCAAGCCGTCAAAAGGAAAGGCGAGCAGCCCTTATTGCAATAGCAAATGGCCTACTTATAGCCCTATTTATACCCTTTCTCGGGGACTTCAACGGGCCTTACAAGCTCAATAAATTGCAATTCTTCACCTTTTCCTTAGACAGTGGGAATGCATTTGCTTACTTGATTGACATTGACAGATATGTGTACCACACCGAACAAGCAATATGTCATATGCTTGATGTACCAGCCAAGCCAGCTCTTTTTTTCTCAGTTCCCTTATCCTTAGCGCAAAAGTAAAAAAGAAAATGAAAGAGAGTTTGTATTTCTTTGGTTTAGTTAACGGATGCAGAAATGGGACACGTTTTCTGTTTCATGTTGAATTTGAAAATTGCTCAAATATGAAATTGAATAACTTCTCCATACTTTTGAACCTAACAAAAAAATTAACATGAAAAGTGTTTGAATTAACTAACCCAAATCCATTTTCTATTTTCTAAAACAAATATTATAACTATTCAAACTACTAACAATTTTTTCGGTTTCAAAAAGAAACCAAGATGGCGGGCACGAATCTTCGTTGCTATAGAGTAGTTGTGTATCTATCATGAAATAGGTAGTTGTGTGCCTAAAAAATGATTTTTTGACGAGTGACATATAGTTCAAATTTGACCAGTTTCCAACTGAATCGGCAGAAACTTGTGTTTTTTAAAAGAGGTGGATGGAAGCCTTTTAATATGCAACAATTTGATTATTCGTGCATATAATATGGTCTAGTATTTTCAAAAAATGTAGTTCTTAAGTTTTGCAACATATTTTTCGTTGGTCCTTCACAAAAACAGAAACATTTTTTTTATTCGGAAAATGGGAAATGGATTTTTTTTTGTCCAATGAAAAGGAAAATTTGTTCAGCAACATTGTCTGTGCTTCCAAGATGCATATTCGTGTAGAATATGGCTACATTTTAACAAACTGTGACATGGATATGCCCATTAGCTCATTTCTGTGAACATATTTTTAATATAATTGTCGTATTCCAAGTTTATTACTTTTGGTGGATACTAGAACATATATAATACACCACGGGAAGGTCTTACATCATTTTGATTTTTTTTAAAAAAAATGCCGGTTTCAAAAAGAAGCCAAAACGGAGGGAACGAATCTTCGTAGCTAGGGGTTGCATATTAAGAAACTCTTTGTGTATCTGTGATAAAATAGATAGTTGTGTACCTAAAAAAGATTTTTCCAAAAAATCCTGGGCAAACTACGAGGGGCATGTAGTTCAAACTTGACATGTTTCCAGCTGAATCGGTAGCAACATGTGTTTTTCAAAACAGGTGGGGCTCTTAATTGTAAACTCGTGGCCACGCCTGTCAATACGAAGAACATGCTCTCCGTGTTAGATAATTATCTGGGCCCGGATCATATATTCTACTACTCCCATTGTTGGTGCTCTCCAGTACCTCACTCTCACCATGCAGGAGTTGCAGTATGATATTCAGCATGTGTGCCTCCACATGCACGCTGCTCGCGATGTTCACTGGTCTGAAGTCAAGCGGAATATGTGCTACATTTGTGGCACTTTGGACCTTATCCTCACGCTTCACGCATCTGCCACCCTTGAGATCACCTCTTACCCGGATGCTGACTGGGCCAATTGTCTTGACACGGGCCGCAACACTTCGGGATAATGTGTCTATCTTGGACCATCACTTATCTCATGGTCGTCCAAGGGACAGCCTACGTTGTCTCGATCCAGTGTAGAGGAGGAATTCGCGTTGTGGCCATTGCGGTTGCTGAATGCTCCTGGCTTCGTCAGCTAATTTAGGAGTTTTCGTGTCCGATCACTAAGGCCATTGTGGTGTTCTGTGATAACGTCTCTGTTGTATACCTCTCCGCCAGTCCGATTCATCATCGCCTGACCAAGCACATCGAGTTGTATATTTACTTTGTTCGGGAACAAGTGGCCCTCGGTCATGTACGTGTCCTACACGTACCCACTCTCAGTAGCTTGCGGACGTCATGAACAGCCTTTGCGTCGGCTCTAGCGATGCTTCGACTGCGGGGGGGGGGGGGGGGGGAGGGGGGGTTGAGTTTATTTTTTTCTTATTAGAATACATGTATGCCAACTCACCTTGTACCCATATATATGGGTTGCACTTGATCAATATAATCAAGGTTTGCAATCCTATTCTCTATGGAGGTTACTATTTAGATGGCTTATTCATTTGTCCCGCTTTGTAATCAATGAGTGTAAACTTGCTAAAACCTCTAATTTATGCAATAAAAACGATCGTGTGTATCACTTAGATTGAGAGACTAGGCTACGTCCCTATTTTCAAAAAAACCAATGTTGGATTCTGTCGACGCCACAAAGGAGGGTAAGAATCATATAAATCCTAGTGTTGGCAACCTATCTTGTTGTACAATCACCTCACACGATGAGCATTTTTTAATGCTATCAGTTTCCATATCCACGTACGGTCCGCTCTTACTCAAACTTGCACGCAAAAGAAACACGATCACTAAGAAAAAAACAAAACCTTGATTTTTTTTTTGTAGCAAAGGGAGAAAACACAACTGCAAGATTTTTTTAAAGTTCTAGAATTTCGGATAACATTATCAATACGCAAGAAATTACTCACTCTTTTGATTTGTCTTCTTGGAAAAACTAAGCGTTCATGCTTAAACTTGATCTTGTGAAAGTTTTTGATCGTCTTGAATGGGCTTTTATTGTTGATGCTCTCTCACCTAAAGGGATGCATGGTCATTTGATTAATTTTATTCATGCTTGCATCTCTTTGCCGACTTTTTCTGTTCTCATTAATGGATAGCATTTTTCTTGACTTCCTAGTGACAGAGGTATATGACAAGGATGTCCTTTATCCCCATATATGTTTTTCCTTGCTAGTAATGAACAATTACTTGCTTTGTAGGAAGTGATTGGTCCAAATTTTCCGTTTATCAATGTTGACCAAGCATAGAACCTTTCTCTCTTTGCCCAATATTCCGGAATGTTGTAAATCTTCCGGTCTTGCTGAGAACAGGAGATTTAAACGTATAGAGTCTTGAAAAGTAATTGAAGCAAAAGCGGTACAGCAAGGAAACAATGATGAAAAGTGCTTAAAAAGAAGGTTGTACTTATGAGTAAAAAATGACTGGGGCCATAGGTTCACTAGTAGTATCTCTCCAAAGAAAACAAACTTGTTGGGTGAACAAATTATAGCTGGACAATTGATAAATCATGAATATATAATGATACAGCCATTTTACATCACTATTTTATATGATAGTTTTCCCTTATTCATTGATACTTTCCCTATTAGAGCACTATACTTATGTTATTTTGTTGTTTTCTCTATGTTTTACAGTTTTATCGAATTATTTATCATAGTTGGAAAACAGCTCGAAAAGGCACATGTTAGAAGGGATATTTTCTCGGCGTCGGAAAAATCGAGAAAAAACAGAAAACGAGGTTTTGTCATAAATCACCGGGGGAACCCGATGGGCAACCAGAAGGGAACCAGGGGCACCCAGGAGCCTGCCACGCGCGGGTCCCTTCTTGGTCGCGTCAGGTGGGCCCCCATAGTTGGAAAACAGCTCGAAAAGGCACATGTTAGAAGGGATATTTTCTCGGCGTCGGAAAAATCGAGAAAAAACAGAAAACGAGGTTTTGTCATAAATCACCGGGGGAACCCGATGGGCAACCAGAAGGGAACCAGGGGCACCCATGAGCCTGCCACGCGCGGGCCCCTTCTTGGTCGCGTCAGGTGGGCCCCTGGGAGCCTCGGGCCCTGATACGTCTCAAACGTATCTATAATTTTTTATGCTCCATGCTTGTTTTCTATCCAATACATTTATGTTTGCACGGTAATCTCTGTTTTCATATCGTTCATGTTGTTTTCCTACTGCTATCATTGTTCTCTTTTCATCTACTACAAACAAGTACTGTTTTTCACACCATACGTTTGACCTCTTTGTTTTCAGCAAAACCAGTAAGATTGACAACCTCACTGCTTCGTTGGAGCAAAGTGATTTGATTGTGTTGTGTAGGTCCCACGTTGCTTCTGAACCTATAGTGCGCCCCGCCACCTCAGTTGCATCAACCTTCGGAAGTGATTTCTTTCTTCTACTGGTCGATTCAACCTTGGTTTCTTTCTGAGGCAAATTGGTTGTTCTTCTCTTCATACCTTCTTCTTGGTGTTTCCCAACGAGTGCAAGATCTGCACCATCAGATGCCCACAAATACCAAGTGCACTCCACATCTTTTTCTTCCTAACACCTTGCCAACATCCTTTGATGGTCATTGGTGGGAAGCTTAATCTCAACTCTCTCTTTGCAACTGTACTCTCTAATAGCTTTCCTAAGTAGTTAAACCCACTAAAATGTATTGCCAGTATGAAATTCTAGGGAACTCAAGTCTTCAGGTCTGAAGGATTTGAAATTTAGTCTGAATTCATCCTCATCAGAGTCTGGAAAATACAAATCATATCCTTTAGCATTGTCATCGGCCTCTACATGGATTGATTTACTTTTTCCTTGATCAACATTTCTATCAAACAGATCATCGTATCATTCACCAAGGGAAAAAGCAGAGCCATGTGGCTCAGGTGTGTAATCTTCATGACTGTCACTCTATGCTTGAGTTTCAATGCATCTCAAGTAGGAATACCACCTCCATGGGCAGACCCTTAATCACTAGTGCCATTAGGCGTATCGATTATCATGTGGGCTACGTGGTGGTTGCGAGTAGTGTGTTAACCGAGGAAGTCGAGACACATTAATATAAACAGCTCTTCCCGCACAAATTATTTTAATGAGAACATTATGAACACCTAATCTATTTAGAAGTATGCCAGTGGTAGAACTACCCTTCCAGAGAACTCTTTTATCCCTATTGCAGTTTCGGTCCATCAACCATCCATTAGTTTGTTCTATTTATTTTACTATTAGTTTATTTACTATTTTATTTGTATCATTTTATACTACTTTTTTAGTCACTACTTACTGTTTGTTTTAGCCTTTGGATAATTTGTAGAGCACCAACGAGAGTAGGTGATCAAAGATAAGCCTAGAGGACCATTTCCATAGCTCCACCGTGGTTCGATGCTCTTATTTCAAAACTAGCTACAACAACCCTGTGCACTTGCTGACATCAACCGTTCACATGATTGTGATGCTTCTAGTGAAGCAAAATATTGATCATTGATAACCACAATTCCCATTTTTACTTTTGAAACATAACTAGCATATTAGTTTGGTTGTATGCATGTGTTGATGTAAGTTGAATATATTATTGTTCTGATAATTATTCTTGTATTTATATTTTATTGATTTTCCTACATATTACATTATTAATGTGTAATTCCAACTTATTTTAAGTAAGTGGTATGACATTACTATGACAAGGACAAAGTATTTGTGGTAATTTCATTTACAATGATCTATTTTTTATTTTTGCATGCTCCCCTCCTTTCCCTTGGTGTTTGAATGTCCACAAAGCTATTTTCCTTGGTGGGAGGGGATCCCGTGTGAGTAGGAAAATCTTCACTCTGGGTTTACTACCCAGAGTTCTCCATCCCCACGAACCAAATGAGCCCTTAGCAGTTTGAGCGTCCCAAGCCATGCATGACTCGGCCAACCTTTAAGCTCCAAGATACATGCAAAACCCTAGGCTTCCTATCTCACCCGCAAATTTTGCTTCAATACACCATTACGATCTATGTACAAACGCAAAAGAAAATCTTCTTTCATAGATTTTGGATAATTACAACCATCTTTTCACACAAAATATGTTACATGACGGGTTGGGTCCATCTATAATCCTTATTTCTCTCTGCGTCCCCATCCCTTTTCCTCTCTCGGCCCCGCCACCTTGGGCCGTGGGTTTATCCCGATATTTTCCTTGCACAAAAGTCGAAGAGGGGGTTCGTTCATGCGACTAGGAGTGGAAATTTCTGTGTGTCCTAGAACTAGCCAGTTAATCTTTTGTGCTAAGAAAGTTCTTTTAGAGCCCCATCGGATAATTGTGTCCAAAAATGAATTCCTCGTTCGTGCCAAGACACATATGCTTGTCTCCCTCAAGCTCGACCGGTGCTGCAAGAGAGCCAAGGGCCGAATTGATCTTAAGATTATTTATATTAAACTTTTGTACTTAGTTTTACCATACTACAAGCTTGACGAGTATATTGTTCTTCTTATTTTCATTCTTTACCATATAAAATTCCTAAATGTTATTTAGTAACAATTTCTTATAGCCGTAACTCATATAGTTAAATTGCGTTGCGCTATATTTTTAAACATTTTTTAGCATAATTTATTTTTTAATTAATTTTAGATAACCGCATAAACTATGTAAATATGGTTTTCAGTGTACGATATTGTTACTATAGAAAAATTTAAGGATATGGACTAAAAAATATTTTGAATGTGGGTTTCAATGTACGATAAGCTAAATATATTTGTAGAAACTTCAGGATTATGAACTGAACGCTGTCATGATTCTTTCCCCATATTTTTGTGATAGTATGTCTAGCAATTTAAAGTGGGTACAATAAGGAGATGACAATGTTGAAAAAAGTGATTCACAATTTTACATTAATCAATAGCATAGCTGAAAAAAATATTTATGTCAACACAATAATATATAGATGAGTACATGAAAATTATATCAGTTCAATTTAACAATTGGTATAGCATGTTTGGACAACAGATAAACTGATTTCTTAGGGTAATTTACACATGTCACTATAAATGGGTAGGATATGGGTATACCCACGGGCATAAGTATATACCCGTGACTTAACGGGTAGGGCATGGGCACTATCCATATGCATGGATATAGATTTGTTCCCCGCCTCCACCAAAACCGGCGCAAGCGGCGAGACGAGGAGAGAGGTGGGAGGGGAGCTAGGCGAGGGGAAGGGCTGGATGTGTGTCGTCGCCCGGGGGTGGTCTATGAGTGGCAGGCGCAGCGTGAGCTGGCTTCACCGAGCAGCGAATCGTTTGGAAAACACTTCATTTTGTGAAAAAATTACAACGCTTCCCTGTCGCAAATCGTTTGCTATAGCAGTTCTTGCTTCCAAAGACATACAGATTTTTGGCAAAGAATACATTGCAAAGTTAGACAAGAACCCAGGCAAGCAACCTTTTACGGGAAAGAAGGGTAAGATTCAGGTGCTGGAAAGCAATCTAGTTGTGCAATCTACAGCTTGCTTACTCTAACTTGCATGCAGAAGAAATACTGACACTTGGGAAACCTAAGAAAGAAAACACATGGTTAAATTAAATTGGTAAAATTACACTAAGCACACTAACCCTAATCTATCACTAAACACTTCCACTAAAATTTTGCAAAGTGACAAATTAATACCTAAATGCAACTAAATACTTGTTTTTAAAACTAAATATCTAAATACTTATTTTTAAAACCTACAATTAATACAACCTAAAAAACCTAAATACAACTAATACCTAATAGATATACAACTAATTAGTATAAATACAACTGATTAGTATAAATACATAATAACAAAAAAAAAGTGAGGAGGGGATCCTCACCGTTGGTGCGGCGCGGGGGCGGAGGAGGAGCGGCTACACGGTCGCATCGGTGGCGGAGGAGGACGAGGCGAATCGGCGCTGACGAGGACCATAGGCGTGGCGACAGAGGAGGAGTGGCTACGCCGGCGCGGCGACAGAGGAGAAGGTGGAGCGGCGCGGGGAGGAGGAGGAGTTGGAGCGGAGGCGCGGGGCGGCAGCACTTCGTTGTCTCGCATTCGTCGCTCTGTCGTTATGCCTCCGTCCGTGCTAAGTCCTGTGTTAAATAGCCCCCCTCAAGTCCCGGTTCGTGGCACCACCCGGGACTCTCTAGTTCAGGTTGGTACTGGGACTAGAGGGGTATTTTTTTGGGCGTTAAGGCCCAAATTTTCTGTTTCATATTGAATTTGAAAAGTGTTTGAATATGAAATTGAATAACTTCTGCATACTTTCGAACCTGACAAAAAAATTAACATGAAAAGTGTTTGAATTTGAATTAACTAACCCAAATCCAATTTCTATTTTCTAAAATAAATATTGTAACTAACAATTTTTGCTGGTTTAAGAAAGAAGCCAAGACGGGGAGCACGAATATTCGTAGCTATGGAGTAGAAAAGGAGTTGTGTATCTGTGACGAAATAGGTAATTGTGTACCAAAAAATGATTTTTGCGAAAAATCATGAGAAAACTACGAGGGGCATGTAGTTCAAATTTGACTCGTTTCTAACTGAATCGGCAGAAACTTATATTTTTTTTAAAAGAGGTGGATGATAACCTTTTCGTCTATAACAATTTGGTTGTTTGTGCATATAGCATGGTCTAGTATTTTAGAAAAATGTAGTTCTCAATTTTTGCAACATATTTGTAGTTGGTCCTTCACAAAAAAAACCATTTTTACACTCGAAAAATGGAAAATGGATTTTTTGCGCAATTAAAAGGAAAAATTTGTTCGTCAACATTGTCCGTGCTTCCAAGATGCATATTTGTGTAAAAAGGGCACAAGTTAACAAACTATGACATTTATATGCCCATAACACCCGTCATTTGGCCCAAAAGGCAAGAATCTTCGTAGAAGATAACTCATTTCTGTGTACACCTTTTAAATATAACTGTCGTATTCCAGGTTTATTATTTTTTGTGGATACTTGGACGTATATAATGACACCACATGAAGGTCTTACATCATTTTGATTTTTTTTATTTGTTTGTCGATTTCAAAAAGAAGCCAAGACGACGGGCACGAATCTTCTGAGCTAGGGGTTGCATATTGAGAAACTCTTTGTGTACCTGTCATGAAATAGATAGTTGCGTACCTAAAAATGGTTTTTTGTCAAAATCATCATGAGCAAACTACGAGGGACATATAGCTCAAATTTGACCAGTTTCCAACTGAATCTGCAGAAATTTGTGTTTTTGAAAATAGGTGGATAGAAGCCTTTTTCAGATGCAACAATTTGGTTATTCGTGCATATAACATGGTCTAGTATTTTCAAAAATGTATTTCTCAAGTTTTTCAACATATTTGTGGTTGGTCCTTCACAAAAAAAAACATTTTTTTCATTCCGAAAATGGATTTTTTTTGTGCAATAAAAAGGAATTTGTTCGTCAACATTGTCCGTACTTCCAAGATGCATGTTTATGTAGAATATGGTTACATTTTAATAAACTATGACATGGATATGCCCATAACACCCGTCATTTGGCCCGAAATCCAAGAATCTTCGTGGAAGATATCTCATATCTGTGAACACATTTTCAATATAATTGTCTATTCCAAGTTTTTTATTTTTGGTGGATAATAGGACATATATAATGACACCACGCGAAGGTCTTACATCATTTTGATTTGTTTTCTAATTTGTTTGAATTTTTTGCGGGTTTTAAAAAGAAGCCAAGACGGCGGGCACGAATCTTCGTAGCTAGGGATTGCATATTGGGAAACTCTTTATTTATCTGTGATGAAATAGGTAGTTGTGTAGCTAAAAAATATTTTTGCCAAAAATCCTGGGCAAACTAAGAGGGGTCTGTAGTTCAAACTTGACCCGTTTCCGGCTGAATCGCCAGCATGTGTTTTTCAAAAGAGGTGGGATTCTTAATTGTGAAACAGCGTTCACGCCCGTCGATACGAATAACATGCTCTCTGCGTTAGATAGGTCTCCGGGCCCGGATAGTACATTCTACTACTCCATTGTTGGTGCTCTCCAGTACCTCACTCTCACCGGGCCAGAGTTGCAGTATGATGTTCAGCATGTGTGCCTCCACATGCACGCACCTCATGATGTTCACGGGACTGCAGTCAAGCGGATTCTGCTCTACATTTGTGGCACTTTGGACCTTGTCCTCGCGCTTCACTTATCTTCCACCCTAGAGATCACCGCTTACCCGGATGCTGACTAGGCCGATTGTCTTGACACGGGCCGCAACACTTCGGGATACTGCGTCTATCTTGGACCATCACTTATCTCATGGTCGTCTAAGGGACAGCCTACGGTGTCTCGATCCAGTGCAGAGGAGGAATATCGCGTCGTGGCCAATGCGGTTGCTGAATGCTCCTGGCTTCGTCAGCTAATTTAGGAGCTTTCATGTCTGATCACCAAGGCCATTGTGGTTTCTGTGATAACGTCTCCGTTGTCTACCTCTCCACCAGTCCGGTTCATCATCGCCGGACCAAGCACGTCCAGTTTGATATTCACTTTGTTCGAGTACAAGTGACCCTTGTTCATGTACGTGTCCCACACGTACCCACCTCTTAGTAGTTTGCGGACATCATGAACAGCCTTTGCGTCAGCTCTGGCGACGCTTCGACTGCTGGGGGTGTGAGTATTTTTTTGTAATTAGATTACTTGTATGCCAAGTCACCTTGTACCCATATATGTGGGTTGCCCCTGATCAATATAATCAAGGGTTGCAATCCTATTCTCTATGGAGGTTACCATTTAGATGACTTACTCATTTGTCCCGCTTTGTAATCAACTAGATCGTATAAGCGCGCGTTGCGGCGCCCGTCCATCTAAAGAAAATAGTGATAAAACTATGTAAAAAAATATATAAAAATAGAAACATCTGAAGAATTTTATAATGCATGTGAAGAAATCTCAGTCTCAAGGAATTTTCGGTGTTGCTTACATGAATGATGCAATCGTGAAGAAATGAATTGATTTAAAAACTGCCAGTTCAGATGGACCAAACGCGAGATTCTCGGTGTGTTTACAACACTAATATAAATGAAGATACTGTGCTATTGCGTTTTATTTAACTGTTGCACTTTATACATGCCAACTTGCAACTTTAGGTCGTGTTGAAGCAACTTTGTAGTTTGGTCAAAGGGCAGTACTTGATCAATTTCTCTGAGCCCCTGAGAGCTTCCACTGCCCGTACACACGGCTAGGTTATTCACTTTCGTAACGTTGCTTGTTTATAGCTCCACGGCCTTTTCGTTTTACTTGCTTGCCTTGTCAAGTATGTTGCTTACTCAAAAAGCATTGTACATCGGACCTACAAAGTAAAAAAAAAAAATCAATAAAAAAGAGTGTTCACAAGCACACCTAAAGAGCTAAATATGCCGACCAGGTAGCAAAGAGATGTATAAGATGAACAAACTGCAAAATGGTAACAGTTCCTGTTATAGTACTTGAGCGGCAAACTGCAACGTTGGTCAAAAGAGAGTTTTCTACCTGATGATGATACCAAGTTAATAACAACATGGTTTCCGAGGGCAACACACTTTTTATGGTAATATTATAATTTTGCATAGGTAAAATATAAGTTTGCTGCCAGCAAGATTTCAAATGCATAAAATAAGCACAAAGTACTACAAATAGTGTGAAAAATAGGACATGAACACTTGGAAGTGGATATGGTTTAACAAAAGGCTCCTTATTGATTTGACGGCATCTCAGATTTTGTTCTATAGTCAAAATAACCGTCTCATTGAAAGTAATATCGATATGCTAGATTTCTAACATCAGTCCGAACATATATCATATGAAATTTCAAGGCAATGATCTGAGTCAGTCGAAAGGATGAAAAATTGTTTTCTTGGTTGGTGGCTGAAATCATTTTCCGGTGCAAGATAAAAATAAAATTTATATAGGAAGAGAGAAAAAAAAAGAGACTGAACAGATGGGTATGCAGCTGAGCTACTAAAACTGCTTTATCAAACAGCTCCATCTCCTAAAATGTCAAGGATGAATCATTGTATTCACTAATTAGATGAGATATGCTAGTCCATATGGTTGATTGACAAAAGGAAAACGATAAATATGGCCTCACCGGCGAACCTCTGAACAGAGTCACCTTCAAAGAGTTAAAGATTACTTAACAAACAGCTTCATACACATAACACATAGTACATCAACAACAGAGCCTATTTAAATTTGGATTAGTTTCATTATATATATTGAACTGCATGGTATTGGTAAGATGCCCAAGTTATAATCAGTTAAACGTTTAAAAATGACTTTGTCTTTTATGCCATATGTTCTCGTAATGTCTCATGTCATCAAAAATCTCATACAATTCATCATAGAGAAAAAAATTCTGTAGTTTTTTTTTTTTTTTTTTTTACATACGCCTCCCACAAGGAGAGCCGGGTTCCATTATTATCATAACAGAACAGGAGTCTTAGTTACAACTTTAAACGAAAAAACGACCCACACTTAAGGAACTAGAAACCACAGCAAAAGTACCAAACCTAAGCAACTGAGATAAAAGTCTATCAGGCCTCCACCCGACCACAAACCAACCGGCCGACAGTTAAAAACAACCACATGAGTTTCGCCACAAAGCCAGGACAAAGTATCTTTGCAAACACCACCCACTGACAGGCTCACCCAATCAATCTTCATTTTCTTCCTGGACATCATCCTCAGCCTGTTCAGTCTCCGTTTCATCCTGCGCCGAAGATCCAGTTGACGCATGAGCTGATATTGCAACATCTTGTATCATCTTAGCTCCTTCCTCCAGCAAGCTCCTAACTGCTTCTCCCTGCAAACCTGCCCAATAACGAAGAAAAACACTCATGTAACACACCATCTCAACAGGAGATGATATAGTCTTGCCCTCAAAACAAGCCCTATTTCGCAATTTCCAAATAGCCCAACAGAGAGCAGCAACACCCACTACATGAAGGTTTGTGTTCCCAGGAAAAAACTTGTTAATCCACCAAAAATAATGAGTAAAACCTGTGGGCCTGGCAGTTGCCCCCAAAGCTATACACACCGAATTCCACACAAAACTAGCAGCAGGACATTCAAAAAACAAATGGTTAATAGATTCATTCAAATGACAGAACCTACAAATTGGACTACCAACCCACTTTCTCCTCAACATATTATCCTTAGTTGCAATAGCATTGTGCCAAATAAGCCAAAGCCAAATCTTAATTTTGAGAGGAATTTTTGCTTTCCATAGATGTTTAAAAGATCTATCAGGACCAAACGAGGATAACTTGTTATACAGTGATTTTACAGAAAAGATTCCATTCTTAGTTAATTTCCATTTTGGTTTATCTTTTCCAACTCCCAGTGCTACAGTTGTTAAAGCATTCCTTAACTCCCTAACTTGCATTTGCAAAACTGGTGTTAACCATCTTCTAAAGGAAAATGTCCACCCAGTATTATACATTTCTTTCACAGTAACTTCCTGTTGATCACAGATTTCAAACAACCTAGGAAAAACATTAGCCAAAGGATTTTCTCCAAGCCAGGCATCCTGCCAGAAATCAGTTTCATTTCCCCCAACCACACACATTTTCCTATTCATAAGATAAAATTTCCTCACTTTCAAAAGGTCCTTCCACACAGGGGAATCACCTTGTTTAGGTTTAACTGCCCAAATTCCTTTGCCAATGTTATATTTATTAGAGACCAGAGTTTGCCACATTCCATCTTCACATTCCAACCTCCACCACCATTTACACAGTAAACAAATATTCTGAATCTTTAAGTTTTTTATTCCCAAACCACCTTTACTTCTAGGTCTACACACAGCCTCCCATTTAACCATGTAATACTTTTTCTTACTCCCAGTACCCTGCCAAAAAAACCTCCTGATTATCTTTGTTAAAACCTCCAGATTGGACACAGGCAACAAATACATAGACATCAAGTAAATAGCAGTCCCCCCCAGGGAGGATTGAATCAAAGTTAGCCTTCCTCCAATTGAAGAATTATTCCCTACCCAACCATCCAACTTCTTTTTGAGTTTATCTGCCACCCCATTCAGCTCAGCCACTCTCAACCTTGAGCCACAAACAGGGACTCCCAGATATTTAATTGGCCAGTTACCCAACTGACAACCAAACATATCAGCATATTCTAGATTTTTTACATCATCTTTAAGTATCATCATAACCTCACTCTTTTCAAAATTAATTTTCAAACCAGACATGGCTTCAAACAGGAAAAGAATTAACTTCAGATGTATTGTCTGTTCTCTATCATCCTGAATCAAGAGAATAGTATCATCTGCATATTGTAAGATAGCAACCCCCAAGTTTATCAAATGAGGAACTAAACCCACCAGCAGACCAGATTGTTGTGCCTGCTTAATCATTTTTGCTAAATTTTCAGCTGCCAAATTAAAAAGGAAGGGTGAGAGAGGATCTCCCTGTCTAACCCCTCTGTGGCTAGGAAAATCTTTTCCTCTGGTATCATTGATCTTGACACACAAGGTACCATTCTGCACTATGTCCTTAATAATTCTTTGCCATCTATCATTAAACCCTTTCTGAGAAACACATCTTAACAGAAACTCCCAATCCACCTTGTCGTAAGCTTTTTCAAAATCTAATTTAAGTACCACCCCCTGCTGATTTTTCCTTCTGGACTCATGCAAAATTTCATGTAAAGATAAAATCCCATCCATAATATTTCTACCCTTAATGAAAGCATTCTGACAAGGTGAAATCAGTTTTGTCATAAGAGGTTCAAGTCTACATGTTATGACTTTAGTAAGAATTTTATACAAAACTTGCAACAAACAAATAGGTCTATACTTCTGAATAATATCAGCATCAGGAGTTTTTGGAAGCAAAATAATGATACCAAAATTTAACCTGTACAAAGGAAGATTTCCTTCATACCAATCAGAAAAGAGTTGCATAATCTCTGTTTTAACTAGAGGCCAGCAAGCCTGATAGAATTCAATAGGAATTCCATCTGGCCCAGGGGCTTTGTTTTTCTCCATATTATCAACAGCTGATTTAATTTCCTGCTCAGAGAAAGGTACATCTAACATTTGGATATCTTCCTCCGAAAGTTTTTCCTCTATGCTCCACACATCATTTGCTAAAGTAATCACACATTGAGGGCCATGCCCAAATAAATTTTTGTAATACTCAGTTGCATGGCTCAAGAGGGCCATGGTCCCTTGTATTTCCACACCAATGTTACTTAAAGAATACATTGTACTTTTCCTTCTCCTCCCATTTGCAATTCTGTGGAAATAAGCAGTGTTAAGATCCCCCTGTAGCAACCACCTTTCACTAGATCTACTAAACCAGTATTTTTCTTCTTCTTCCAAAATGTACATCATTTCCTTCTGCACATTTCCTTTTCTAATGTACTGCTCTCCAGTCAACATCTGAGTCTCTTCAATTTGCTCAAGATTTGCTAACTCATCTAGAAGACATTTTTTCCTAGCAATAGAAGCACCTCTCACATTTGCTCCCCAGCCCTTAAGAGAATTCTTCACTTTCTTAATTTTTCCTTGTATATTAGAGATACTATCCGAATTAAACCCAGAGGAGTCCCAGGCTAATTTAACCCTATCCTGAAACTCAGGGTGCTCAATCCAAGATTTTTCAAACCTAAATTCTTTAACCTTATTAACAGATCCCTCTCCAGTATTCAAAATCAAAGGATTATGATCAGAAAGGAATATAGGAATCTTCATGACATGAGTTAGAGGAAATGAATTTTCCCACTCATTATTCATGAGAACTCTATCCAATTTTTCCAAAGTAGGATCAGAGTGCCCATTAGACCAAGTAAATTGACCACCAGACATATCTACTTCTCTCAACCCATAGGAAAAATGATTTGATTAAACCTGTGTGAAAATCTAGTCACTCCCCCTCCTTTATTCTTCTCATTTTCAAACCTGAGAATATTAAAATCCCCACCAATAATAGTTGGTAGCTGAAGATCAGAACAGATGTTTTCCAGGGCATCCAAAAACATTGTTTTAAACTCATCCTGAGCAGCACCATAAATCACAACCAAGCAGACCTTGATTCTTAACTTTTTGTCAAACACAACAGCTAACACATGAAACCTGCCTACTCTAGTTTCCACCACATCAAATCTATCACTTCTAATTCCACACAGAATCCCTCCAGACCTTCCCACAGAGGGGGACCAATGCCAAGTAAAAGACTTATCGGGATCAAACTTTCTCCAAATCGAGTTATCAATATTTCTCCTCATTGTCTCTTGCAATCCAACGAAATCAAGATGATGCTCACTAATTAAATCCCTAAGAGAAAACGCAAAACCTTTTTTCCCCACACCCCTGCTATTTAAAAAAGCTCCAATCATTACTTATTATTAGTCCTGCTCCTTGTTCTTGGTCCTGATACCACATCACTCCAAGGGTGATTAGTACTGACCCTAGAAGGGATTTTTGTGCCACTAAGGGGCACCCCTTGATTAGAATTCTTAGAAGCCAAATTTTTCTTAGCCTGTTTTAAAGATTTTTTTGACTTAACAGTAACAAAACCATCCCCATCTGACTCGAGAGATTGAGCAGGAGCCTCTATTTGATCCTTATCCACCATGTTTTCAATAGCACCCTTACTAATAATTTTTTCATTACAAACAGCTTCCTTAACCACCCTATCTTTTTGGCTAACCACAGCATTTCTAGCAACCTCTAAATCTTTGAGTAGATTAATGGATTGCAAAGATAAAGATGAAACATTAATACCAATTTCAAGAGCTTTATCCAGGATATAATCATCATCCAAAACAGAAAAAGCATTAACAGATGAGATATTTTTTTTACCTTCAGTCTTATCCCTAGATTCCAGCTGGGCCATGGCCTTCTTGACAGCATTTAGATTGATCTTGGAGTCAGCTTGAAGTCTTGCACTCCCCCTCGAAGGTAAAGGCTGATCAGGAGTAGGTATAAAAGGCATCTTCTTCCTTGCATTAGGACTGTCTTCATCTTTCTCTTCAGGACTGGAGAAAACCTCAGTAATCACCACAGTTGAGTTCAAAACTTGCGTGCAATCAGCAGAATCTGCAGACATGATCTCTTCTGACACTCCCTCAACACTATCCAAGTCATCATGGCTAGACATTAAGGGAGATTCCACAACAGGAGCCTGCTGTGCACCAGGCAAATTCTGCAAGTGCTTCTTCCACTCCATCTTTTTATCACTGTTTGACTCCAAAAGCCTTTTCAAAAACTCTTCATAGGAGAGCTCCATCTTAAGCGGCTCATCAGGATTTTCCACCACCCCAGCAGTGATCCTTGGAGTTTTAAGATATGCTAAGTATTGTGCATAAAAATCCACAGCTAGATGTGTCTTTTGTGGAGCTCTGGAGGAACCCACACCCACTTGAGATAGAACAGGGACTACAACAGAAGAGTATCCAAGGTTCTGCACTTTGTGGACAAACTCATCTTCATCACTTTCATCATCCTCCTGTTCAGGTTCTGTCATCTTCCTCTTCCCCTTACTACCCACATCCTCTTCTGATACTTGTTTAGCCAACTGCTTCCCAGCATCAGAATGCATGTATGCAGCTCTAGCATCGCGCATAAACCCTCCCTGCACAGCATTTCTGTGTCCACTTCTCTCCCCAGTAGCAGCAGCACCATCATTGGTCTTTAGTTTCTTGGGAGTATGATTAAAATCACCACCCCCATTCTCAGGAAGATTCTGACCAGACTGCTCGACATGGACCTGAGCCTTCTCCTTCCCCGGCTTTGCACAGACAATTTCCCTGGTGAACTCAATATCATAAAATGCCCCCCCAATGTTAACATTAGGTACCACTGGTGGAACAAGAGATACATCCAGATTTCCAATCAAAACCCTAATATAATCAACATTATTCAGGCTTAACCTATCAACGGACAAAGTCCTGCCCACCAGACTGCCTGCATAGGAAGCAGTAGGGCAGTTCCTGTTGTCCAGAGGGATTCCACGTACCTGGAACCAAGACATGTCTAATTCAGCAACAGCACCATAACCAGGAATCCAATTTTCAACACGAAGAGCCACAGAAGGCATTGTTCTCATGTTAATTCTGCCGAAATGTAACCAAGCATCCACATCCCTTGAGCTAGGGAAACGCATCAGGAACCTGTTGGCAGCCATTTGCTTGGCGTACCACCTCCAGGTACACCTATCCCCAGCCCATTGAGTGAACTCATCTTCAATCTGCCTTGCAGAAACATTCCCTTGAAGAACTTCCACAATCGCCTGGTGGATTTCCTTAGCTGGAGCAGGATTCGTAATCTCTGGAATAACAAAGAACCCACCATTGGGAATCGCTGCGCCCACAAAGGGGGCTGCCAGCTCCCAAGGTCTAGAATGAGCATGAATGAGATTCACAGCATGATTAGCACCACACAGGTTGCAGATGGATTCAATCTCAACAACCTGGTTCTGATTCTCCCTAAATTGAACTGCACGCACAGCACCACGACCATTTTCACGATTTTCACGATTTGGCTGCTCCGCAACCCCCCTTCTCTCAGATTGATTTGGCAGATCCGGAGAGGAAAGAGTGGGAGTATGAGAACGCCTAGGCTCTACTTGAGTAGGATACGAGCGCTCGTTAGCAGAACTATCTGAATCCGCATCACGCATCTCAGGCCGATGCGCAAACCTATCACGACTAAAGACACTTTGTCGACCAGAAGCAGAAAACGACCGTGAACCAATAGCCCCAAGACAAGTATCCATACCTCCTCTGAAGTTCTGATTTGGGCGAGATTGCTCAGAGCTAGCAGCTCTACCACCTTGGAATCCACCCCTCGCCATCGCTCGCCCAGGCATCCGGCCACGAGCAGATGAATCTCCAAGATCCCGCGGCGTAGTGTGAAGGGCGTGGACCACCGCAGGCCGGTCGATAGGCGCCGTGTACCCTCCTATCGGCCGCCGAGGAGGGAAGTTGGAGCGCTGCGGCTGGCGCGCAGCCCCACCTCTTCCGCCACCACGATTGAACGGATACATGTTAACCCTAGGAGCAGATCTGACCACCGTTGCAAAGGAACGGTGATCCCCACCCACAGTTCCCTTCCAAGATTCACGAACGGAAGGCTTGACGATCGAAGGAGGATTTACTTTGGAGACGAAGACAACCCTAGATCCACCCGCCGCTCTCCCTCTCTCCCAGATGTGGCTGAATCTCGAATGACACAAAGAAGGAGATAAGGTTTGGGGGGCAGAAGATATATCCTCTTTGTTATTTTGCAAGCGGCCCCTCGCACTTTTTTGGATTCGAGGCTCCCCTCCACAAGGCCTAGAAGGAGAAATATGTTCCACCTCACTGACACATGGGTCCGCCTGCGGAAATAATGCTTTGGGCCCAAACGGCCGCCGTGTCTGCACAGGAGACCACGGAAGCCTAGCCCTCTCCCTCTGCGAAAACCAGCGAACACCAACAGTAACAGAGAAAAAGGGGAACACAATCTCCGCCCCGGGCACCACGACCTCACCGGAGTTTAGCTGCCGCACATCAATGGCGATTCCATCCCCGCCAAGCAGAACTAAACGCTTCTCGTCACAACGAAGCACCAAACCACCCGCGCACCTCCTAGCTGAGCTTCCCAGCGGAGCAAACAGAGCATCCCAACGATGTGACAACGGAGATCGAGAAGAAGAAAACTCACCGACGACTGGATCCGCAACCCTCCGATGAACCTGCACCCTAGTCGTGCGCAGCATGAACGAGTATCCCTCCCTGATCGATCTATCAGGCGACCAATTCTTCATATAGTCTCCAAAGGCTAAAATAATTGGTACGTAGATTACTTACGTCAACTCAGTCAAGGATCTTACTATCATGAACTCATCATTCTTAGCATCAAACCGAGAACCCTTTCACAGTTATATTAAATAAGAAGTAAGCCTTGCAAGGACACTAAAAGCTAAAATCAATATCATTTAGCAAAACTACCGGAGATAAATAAACACATTAAATGATGATAAAAGGTTATGGAGTAAATATGTCTTATATCACCTGCAAAGCTACATCACAAGGTAGCAGAGTGCATGAATAATTGCTCTGATTTTTCTTCTTGAAAATGTCCTACAACGACTGATGCACCATGTTCAGCCTTAATAGCACCCTCCTATAGTCCCTCAATAATGTCTAGTGCCAAATAACTATACATTCGAATTGAAACGATAGATGTATCACTTCCAAATTATTTCCTGCACAACATAAAAAAACGTCACTTATTTTCTTCAAGTCGAGATTACAACTTTTATCAATGGAATTTCATTCGTAAAATTGAAAGCCAAATTAGCACATCATGCAAACAGAAAATCTGGAAAAGAAATCTTACCATGTCATTGAAGAGGCAAACCAAGTCTAGAGAATATGGAGATTGACTCATCATTGGTACTTTCGGTCCTTGTTCTCGTGGAATAGTCAACGATGAGGATGCAGAAGGAGCGTGATAGTGTTTATCTTTTCTTCAATAGAAGGCAAATGGTCGACTACTTAGCTACTATGTTGTACATATTTCCAATTAACAAACATCAGCAGGGTATCTAATTAGCTATTCACTGTCCGAGTAACCCAAGACCATCATCCTAAAGATCACGCTCTTTCCTTATAGTAGCTGTTATGATCCCTTTTATTCTTGCATGACAACCACATGCGACAAAAATGGGACGGTTCAAGCAGTGTCGCAGAGGCAGAGGCCACCGGCAGAAAATCTACGCAGTCTGCTGTCCGCACTCTGTTGCAGCCGAAACATTTACCAACATATTTCTTGCACGGACTCCATGAGACCATGATCTGAATTCCACCAAAAAATGGTTAGTTTAGCCATGCATGCATATGAGTCAACATTGACGAACTTGTTGCAGTCTTGCACACAGGTAAAGGATGCAAGAAAAAAAAATATTCTGCTCTTGGAAACTTGGTTGTGGAAACACCACACATCGATATTCAACAAACACGCTGAGTAATGAAGAAATATACACTAATCATTTAAGGACTAAGGAGCCAAAAGTCTTTGGAGGACACTATCATATCAATTTGAAGCCACACAGGGGCGGTACTGGTATGTACCTTCTTCATCTTCATAATCTGAAAAGAAGTCTGTGGGCACAAGCACCAGGGGATTCCACCGTTAGATGTAGAAATCTAGGCAGAAACTATAAACGGAACAAGAATGGAAGAATTCACCGCAACCTTCCATGAAGATAGTGATCGGAAAATCGACGAACCAATCAATATAATAGCATACTTGGCGTGTGATATTTATTTTCAAGATTCGAGTGTTTTGGGCGTGCGTGAATCACCTCTTCCGGTCGCGGGCATGTCCGGAGCGAAGGCAGGCCCTTATGGTGGTCGGGCTCGGGTAGTCCGGCTCGGAACCGGAATCTAGGAGGGTGATGGCCTGTCAACGCATCCACGGAGGAGGGGAAGCGGCGGCGATGCAGGAGGAAGAAAGTGGCGAGAGAAGCTAGTCACAGCGTCGAGCTCCATCGATCCATATAAGATGGCAATTCTGTTGTCGCACTGAAGACACCGCCGGAAGAGTTGCTCGCCTAATCCATCTACGGATGAGCTCCAATCGCGCTCGGAGGAAGGCACCGCTCAGATGAAGGGGAAACGCCGGCGCAACACAAGAGAGGAGAGAAAGGAAAAGAACGAGATGTGGTCGATTCGTCTGATAAAAGAAGGCCTCAAGGCCCGTGTGAACTTTTCGTGGCCTGATTAACCACAGCTGGTCTAGCTCGGCCTGCGGAGTAGCAGCCTTGTTACGGTGGGCTGACCAATTTGGCAAGATTCGATGAACGAAACGAGATTAGCAACGTTGCAGGATTAACCGGTTGATTTAGAGCGTGGGATGAACAAATCTAACGGTCACAAGCACCAAATCGCTGTGAGAGGCCCTAGCTAGGCGAGTTTTACTGTTACTTAATGAGTGTAAACTTTCTAAACCTCTACTTTATGCAATAAAAACGCCCATGTGTATCACTTAGATGGAGAGACTAGGCCACGTCCCTATTTCCAAAAAAAAACAATGTTGGATTTCGTCGACGCCACAAAGGAGGGTAAGAATCAAATAAATTCTGGTGTTGGAAACCTATCTTGTTGTACAATCACCTTACACGATGAGCAGTTTTTAATGCTATCCGTTTCCATATCCACGTACGGTCTGCTCTTATTCACACGTGCACGCATAAGAAACACTATCACTAAGAAAAAACAAAACCTTAATATATTTTTTGGAGCAAAGGGAGAAAAAACAACTTCAAGATTTTATTAAAGGTCGCTGAATTTCGGATAATATTATCATTGCGCAAGAAATTACTGTTTGAGTTTTCTTCTTGGAAAAACTAAGCGTTCATGCTTAAAATTGATCTTGCGAAAGTTTTTGATCGTCTTGAATGGGATTTTATTGTTGCTGCTCTCTCACCTAAAGGGATGCATGGTCATTTGATTAATCTTATTCATGCTTGCATCTCTTTTCCGAAATTTTCTGTTCTCATTAATGGAAATCCTTTTGCTAGATTTGTTAGTGACAGAGCTATATGACAAGGATGTCCTTTATCCCCATATATGTTTGTCCTTACTATTAATGCACAGTCACTTGCTTTGCAGGAAGCGATTTCCTCCTCTTCTCTAGTGACATTGTGAATTGTCCAAATTTCCCTTGTATCCATTCCCTTCTATTTGTTGATGATCTTTTAATATGCGGTTTGGCATCCCCGCAAGAATTTCAAGTCATGAACCAAGTCCTTCTCCCCTTCTGCAATCCTTCTGGGCAGCTTCCAAATTGGTCAAAGTTGGGCATCATATTCAGTAAGTGGGTTCCACCTACGACTAGACAGGATATCCTATTCATTTTCCCGGTGCCTCTTATTGATAATACTTTTATTCATCTTGGCCACCCTCTTATTCTGCCCGCCAAAAAAAGATCTGAGGCCTACAACTTTGTTATTGAAAAATTTAAAGACAAACTTGCTTTGTTGAAAGCAAACTATCTTTCTCATGCTGCAAGATTAGAGCTAATAAACTCAGTTTTTGCTTCCATCCTAGTCTACTACATGTCTAACATTATCTTCTTCAGAAAGTTTGTGGCAAAGCTTAATGCGATTATAAAAAAAATTGGTAGTCAGGAACTTGTTCTGAACCATTAAAAAATCGCTTTGTTTGAAAGCTTGGAAGGATATTTGCGCACAAAAAAAGTAAGGTGGGCTGGGCATTCAAAACTTGCACGTTGTTACTCATGGGCTCATCCTGGCAGCTGCGTGGAGAATTGCCTAAAGCCCATCTAGTTTTTTTTATCAAAAGTGTTGCAGGCCAGGTATTTTTATGATACTTCAATCTGGAGGCCCAAACCAAATATTCCGAAATCTGCCTTTTGGTCCTCTATTCTTTTTGCCTCTCCATCAAGATTTTTTTCATCAAATTACTAATGGGGAGATTTCTATTTGGAACCAGCCCTGGTGTCAGTCTTGGACTGGAGTTTATAAAGATTTAATCATTCAACTAGAAGGTTTTGTTTATCTAGCAAAGGTCAAAGATCTTTGGCTTCCAGGGCGAAAGGTTTGGAATGTTGTGTTGATTAACTCTCTTTTTTCTGATCCCATGGCGACATCTATTAAACACACTCCCATTCTACCTTCTACAAATTATGACATTCTTTGTTGGAAGCCGACCCCTAATGGTAAGTGCAACTCTAAATCAACCTATAGTGTATGTTTGAGTTTGTTGTATGATGCAGGAATCCCAAGACCGCGACAATTGGACTCCCAAACTGTCAAGCTCCTGAACTTAGTCTCGAAGGACAAGGAGATTCTTCCGAGAGTGAAGGCATGCGCGTGGAGACTGCTGAGGAAGGAAATCCCTTTGGGTAAGAGAGCTGCTAGGTTTTATAGGCACATTGACGAGTTGTGATGCAGGTGTGGTATTTCTGAGACTGACATACATATGCTTTTCATTTGCCCTTTTGCGAGAGCTGCCTGGTTCCAACTTCCTTGGTTTATTCGTGCTGGTCTTTTCACCCAAAATGCTACTTCTCTTACTCAAATCCTTTCCAACTTGCTCAAGCTGGACCATCCACATGTCTCCCCTCAAAATATTTTCACCTTTCTTTGGTGTTTATGGAAATCTAGGAACGACCAACTTTTTTGCAGGAAGATGGGTCGGCTGCACCAAATTCATATCGATGATGTCAACTCTCCACCTCATGCCTCTTTTTCTCTCCCTCTACCTCGCTCTTCACAACAACCTAATGTGTCTTTATCAAATTATTTATCTGTGACAGGCAACAAAATTTAGTGTCAAGCAGCTTGGAAGCTGTGGAGGTCTTCTTCCTCTCCGCTAGCATGTTTATGAATTTACCTCCATCTTCCCCTTCAAGATCATGTAACATATGTTCATCCAAGCGGTTTCTTCTCGAGTTTCCTCTCCTCTTATGGCTGAAGCTCTTGCTCTTCATCTGGTTGGAAACATGGTGCAATATCTCAACATTGAAGAGCCTATTTTCTTCACTGGCTCCCTTATTCTGGCTCGTGCAGTGGCTGTGGCCTCAACGGAAAGCGCTTTGATACAATGGGAAATTTGTCACCATATCCTACAGTTTCAATACTTTTTGACTCCACTAAGGCATAGAATTTTTCATATCTCTAGAGACCTAAATGGAGTAGCCCACAACTATGCTCATCGGGTAAAAAGATCTCGAAGATCTAAGCCTAATAGTTCTTGCAGGAAAACGGCTCATAGATCCTCTTCTTGACCAATCCTTGCGGTCACTCGCCATCTGCAATCATTGGGCTATGTAATCCTGATGTATTATGATTCTGAGCTGAATGTATGAGGCACTATGTGTCTCCCTCTTGTACAAAAAAACTGCAAAGTTCAAACCCATAAGAAACGCGCTGTAGCAGATGTCAACACTTCGATGCGAAAAGTTGACATCGAAAAACCACGGCATGGCTACATATCCACCGAAATGGGGTAATGGTAGTGGTAGGAGAAATCTTTAAAGTATAAATTCGGTATCCTAGGGGAGAGTGGGGGGATCTTTTTATTATAAATTCGGCATCCTAGGGGCGAGTGGGGGGAAACGGCGCGACTACGGAAAAAATGTGTACTGGGGTCTCTTGGAGTGGGGGCGGCTGGAAATGCTCTAGTCAAATTAGAGGTTTCCTAACTCATCTACACATTTTGCTTCTTCTTGCCATAAGAAAAAAAAAGGTGATGACGTACATGTACTTCTACTCTTTCTTTGATGGAAATAGATTTACCCTTTTTATTTACTTGGATTCATTCATGAGAAGGAATTCTGTCCCTTGGGTTACTGATGGCTGACGTTGGTAAACCCCTAGAGAAAGATTGTGAAGAGTGCAGCAGCAAGTTTTCCCTTAGAAAAGAAACCAAGTTAAATCGACCAGTAGGAGGACAAGCAATCTCTGAAGGTTGATGCAGCTAAGGTGGCAGGGCCCACTACCGGTTCAGCAGCAGCATGTAACCTACACAACACAATCAAATCACTTTGCCCCAACGAAGCGGTGAGTTTGCCAATCTCACCGGTTTTGCTGAACACAAAGAAGTTAAATGTATGATGTGAAAAACAATACGAGAACAGTATGAAAGTAGTAGCAGCACGTGTTTTGCCTGAATTGGACTCAAATTAGGTCTTTTTGGACGGGAATTTTCGCCCTAAACCTGCAAGGGAAGTCCATCCGCCCCTTATATACCTCTGGGGTCACGGGCGATTGAACAACAACACACAATTGCAAAAACATATCTACAAACTTTATCCCTAACCCTACTTAACTTCTTCTTCATTCGTAGGCATTCTTTGGGCAGGAGAGCTTCGATCCGCGAAGTCCTTGGGGGCGGGCAAACCGACATAAGGCAGCCCATAGCCGCCGCGCGTCCAGACAAGGTCCTCCCGGCCGCGTGGGGTTTCGGTTCTTCAAAAGATCTCGCGGGATTGTTTTGTGTATCGCGCTTCCGGCGAGCCTCCTCTGGCGAGGTGTCCTGCGTATCTCGCTCGACGTCAGGGGTAACACGTGACGTGTTCATGTGTCAACAGTGTGCTATGTAGCTAAGTTATTGGAAATTTTCTTCCGTAGCTAACGATAAACAATTAGCAAGCCATGGACCAAACATCAGCGTTGGATGCCATCGACGACATAAACAAGAGATGGTATAATTCAGAATAAGAAAATCAGGTGTATTGAAACTAATATGGATGCAGAGTCTGCCCAAGGCAGAATTGATCTTAAGATAATTTATATTCAACTATTATACTTAGTTTGAGAATGCTACAATCTTAACAATTATAATGTTATTCTTAATTTTCATTCTTTACAACATAAAATTGTGAAATGTTAGTTAGTAACAATCTTTTATAGTCGTAATCTGTATATTTCAATTTCATGCGCTATATTTTTAAACTATATGTTTTAGCATAATTTTGTTTTAATTAATTTTAGATAACCACATAAATTATAGAAATACATATTTATGGTAAAAATATATCCAAGGATATGGACTAAAAATATCTTAAAGTTGGGTTTTTATGTACGATGATTTAAGTATCTCTTTGGAAACTTGCGGAGTATGAATTAAGCGTTGTCATGATTCTTTCCCCATTTTTTCGTGGTCACATGCCTAGAAATTAAATGCACAAGAAACCATCTTTTACCGGAACATCCAAAGTCTAAACGCACAAGAAACATGCAGCAGCTGATGGCAACCCGAAAATAATTTCCTTGGAAAACCATGTCACGAAGGGGCAATGCTAGCTTACGGTCACATGTGGGAACGGTCAAAATTCCGACAGCCCACGGGTGCCTTCTCTTGTCAGAACGGAGCTGGGGAAGGAGAACGATGCCGCTATTGCTGCTAGAGAGGAGAGGAAAGGGGACGGCAGCGGAAGTGAGCACCGCTGCCGCCGCCGAATTCCATATCGCGTACGCCACCACCGGCAGAAACGCTTACAGTCGCCGCCCGCGGCGCTCCCACGACCGCCCCGGCCTCCTCGAACCGTCACCTCCGACGGTCTGTCGCCACCCACGGCCATCCCTCTAGGTCTGGAAGTCTTTTTCTTCTCCGACGCCGATAGACCCTCCCCACCCCCACCCATTAAGTTATTCCTTGTATCCATCGGCGCCGCCTCCAACTTGGCCCATCCTCGTCGTCGCCGTTTCCGCTCGCCTAGCCGCGGCGTCACCGAATCTGGCTCAGTGGATGGTCGGATGGTTGCCGGTCACTTGTCTCTCGCTCAATACGGAGGAGGTCACGAAGGTGACGACTCGTTCGCCCGTGAAAAGATAAGATAGTGAAGATAACTGTGGCCCAAACAGTTTAGGATGGAGAGCGCTAATTACGCGTGTGAGATGGTCCCGCATGGGGGAGACGCGTTGGGCTTTGTAACCGTACGCACGGTCAACCGGAAAGGAGCCCTTGTGGTCACGAAGACAACACGCCATCACACGACACAACTCAACATTGTACTATATCATCCATTCATGCATTGATTATGAGCAAACACACATTTGTGTCGAAATGGTCATGGTTGTGGATAGCCAACTCGCAAGATTATAGTACTCCCTCCATCTCATGTTAATTGTCAAGTTGGATAAAAATAGATGTATCTAGACATATTTTAGTATTAGATACATCTACTTTTGTCCAAGTTTGAGACAATTAATACGAGACGGAGTGAGTACTTGGTTAGCGAAAAACTTGGTAAAGATCAATCGATGTCGTACATGGGAAACGGAAAACAAAACATATAGCACTACAAAAGCGAAATCGACCTCGCTGACCACCAAACGAATGTGTGCTCTTCTCATTGCTACGATATGTTCCAGTGGCGGATCCAAGGGGTATGCCAGGTATGCCGTGGCATATCCCAGATTTCCGGCTCCATTGCACTTGATCACAAACAGCGACTTGGTTTTGATTACCATTTCAATTGCATGCATGTACCCTAGCTACGCAGGGAGCCAGGCAGGACATGCACGATGCATGCATCGACTAGGCCCTCACCGTCCATGCATGTACTGAACTTGGTGCAGGTGAATGTCTATAGCCAGCTTGGTTAGTGGGGCTAGTTAATCAAGTTACGGGCCAAATGCTATAAAAAAAGAGCTACGGGCCAAAGGCTTATAGCCAGTTTTTTTTTAATTTAATGCCTATAGCCAGCTTGGTTAGTAGGGCTAGTTAATTCTAATATTTTTTCTTTTTAGAAATGGAGGTTTATAAACACATCGTTTTTCTTTTTATAAATAAATCCACGGAGCGTACAAATTAATACATCAAAAGGTCTGGACACACCGTTCCTGACAACAGCTTTCGCTACTCTTGCCAACTCGATGAAGGGAGCACATCTAGTCAGAGCCTCCTGTTGTAACCTCGCACCACCGCACCGGAAGATTGAGATGGCGCCGCCACGATCTCTAGTCGCGCCAGGCAGGATCCCCGCCGCCATCGTGCCCCTCATGAGGCCACCGACAACGGCGAGGAGAGGTGAAGGAGGTCGGGGGAGAGGGAGGCGCCCGATGGGAGGGACGTCATTCTAACAACTAATTAACCAGCTAAGTTAGGATACTAATTGACAGCTCTTGCATGTATACATTTATGCGTTTTCCAATGTGGATATATATACCTCATGTACAATGTAAATACATTTGCACAAAATATAGTCAAAGAGTAGAGTTGCCCCTACCATATCATGACACACGCTTTCCAACTAAATCCAAATACCCAATGTGTTTCTGATTGATCGAGTCATCGAAAAATTAGATGGTCTAAAAATAAAACATAAGAAAAACTGAGAGAGTTAATCCAAAGACAGCCAAAAACAGAAATGCCAGAAAATCTGCTACTTCAAATCTTTTCGGTTGAAACCGTGGTGGAAAAGCACACTCAAGAGCAAGCAAGTAATTACGAAAAATACTGTGCCAATATGCACAATAAAATTTTAGTGCGGCATACCCTTCACTAAAATCCTAGATACGCCACTGATATGTTCTATAGTTCTACCGCGTTCTTGAATACAAGCATGCGTGACAAAAGTGATTAAATTGTCATCTCATCCACGTCCAGATGTGTTTTTACAGCATACTGCAGTTGTATATTCGTCCATCTTTTTTTACATGTGTTTACATCTTCGGCTCTTTTGCCAAAGCAATTTCACTATGCTAGCTGCTAGCAAACGTACAAGGCCACAGAGAGCCCAAAGCGACAAACCAATGAAAAAGCCCAAAGTAACGTCTCCCACCAGCGTGTACTGTGTGCGCGCATCGCTCAGAAAAATAGTGCGCCTTGTGCACAGCACCTAACATATTTAGTCCCACCTCGCGGAACGAGTGAGCGAATACCCAGCTTAAATAGCACTCTCCACCCAATGCATCGCCGAGCACAGTTGCTGGAGCTTGTAACCCGAGCGGGGGCATTTTGGGTGGTTTGGACGCTGTTGTGGTGTTGCGGGCCTGGTCTGGTTGCGCTATTGCTGGCCCGCCCGTTCCAAGTTGAGTAGTGGACCGTTGGGGCCCGTGCGGAAGCTGGGCCTCGCGGTCTATGATGTGGCAGGCACAGCGTGAGGCTGGTTTCACAGAGCAGCGAAAACTGCCCCGCTTCCAACGGTGGAAGGATAATGAGCAGCGTGAGGCGGTACTACAGCTGCCCACCATTTTTTTTTTTACCTATTTCCTTGCTGCAAAATGGTTTGGCAGACACTTTATTTCGTGAAAGAATTAACGACCCTTCCCTGTCGCATGTCGTTTGCTATAACTGCTAGCTTCCTTTCAATATCAATGTCACTCGCGAGATATATGATGTAAGAGAAACATTGTAGAGTAAGACAGAAGAAGAGGCTAGCAACCTTTTTATTTTTTTGAAAATGGGTGAGCTTTATAGATTAGGCCAGAGCTGTTACAATCACGCGGTAGGGAGTCCAACGCGCAGGAAGGAGCTGCCCCATGCAAGACAAGACACTCACGCTTGCCTAGTTGCGCTGTAGTGTGTGCTACTGAATTGCTCACCCGAGCGGGCTAGCAACCTTTTACGGGATCGTGGGGTAAGATTCAGGTGCTAGAGAACTATCTCAATGCATAATCAACTCCCACTCTCACCAATTATCCCTTGCCTATCTACGGCTTTGCTTACTCTAACTTGCACGTATAAGAAATACTATCACTCGGCAAACCTCACGAATGAAACCTCATACGTCAGAAAACACATTTATTTTTTGTCAAAATGGCAAGAAAAACATTGCAAAGGCAAAAACATTAGATTTTTGTCAAGAAGGGAAGAAAACCATTGCAAAGTTAGACAAAAAGCTAGGCAAGCAACCTTTTACGGGGACGAAGGGTAAGATTCAAGAACTATCTCGTTCTACAATCACCTCCCAGTCTCGGGAATTATTGTTATCCTTCCGATGTCTAGAATAAAAACAGTCACTCAGGAGAACTTACGAATAAAGCCTCCTACATAAGAGAACACACAGATTGTTTCTCCAGAAAGGGGAGAAAAACAGAACTAACCCACAAGAAACATGAATGCAGCAGCTGACGGCAACACTGCAACGCGAAATAAATGTCCAGGAAAAACCCCGTAGGCCTTCATGAAGACAACACGTCATACACGACTTGTTGTAAGATTATAAAGTAGAGAAACTGGTGTGGCGAAAAGCTTGGTAAGGATCAATCGCTGTCGTACAGGGAGAAAGCAGGAAACGAAACATAGCAGCAATACAAGCAAAATCCTACCCCAAAGGGCCTGAAAGGTTTGCGGTGAGGTTTCTCCATGGGCGATCCATCCCATCTAACTATCCTTGGTTTTGTTCACACCGTGCTGCAAGAACTTGGAGCGGTACTGCTCTGCCAGCGACTTATCCACGCCCCCCTGCACGCTGCCCGGTTCTTTCCTCGCCCTCTTTGTAGCCTTCCCTCTGTTCTGCTCTGACTGGCCATCGTTTTCCTTCCTTCTTTTCCTCCGCGCATCTGCCTGCGCATGTGCTGCGGAAGGCTTCTGCGGCATCACATGAGACAGAAATAGCACCAAGTTACTTTGCTGCATCCAAGTGGAAAATATATGTAGTAATGGGAAATAATTCAGCATAACTTACGCTCGCCGGAGCCTTCGGGGCAGCATCTGTAGGATTTCCATCTGGCGCAACGGCAGCGCCCTTCTTTGACTGCATCGCTCGTTTCGCAGGCCTTTGAGGCTGCGGTCTTTTGTCTCCTGGTGCACTTTCCACGGTGTTACGGTCTTCTCTGGGAACCAACACATCATCTGTGACGGTGGCCTTATTTGACTGCCGTGCTCGTTTAGCAGGCCTCTGAGGCTGCTGCCTTTTGTATCCTGGCGCACTTTCCACGGTGTTACCGTCTCCAGGAACCGACACGTCATCTGAGGGCCCTTTACCGGAATCGGATGATTTAGATGGTATATCACTTGATTCTTGCTTCCTCCCTTTCCCGAAAGGCCTTTTGTTATTTGGACGAGGGCCATCAGCTGCAGACTGATCTCCCAGAGCCCTCCGCTGATCTTGTGCAGCCTCTTTCGCCCTTGCATTCCGTTCGTTTCGGATCTTCTGGGCCCTCATTTTTTCAACATCCTCCAGTGCAAACTCCACAATTGGACGACGCTCTGTGCCGAAAGTTCCTGCAAAGACGTCATAAAGAATGAGAGATGATTAAAGAGACCAAATAATATCGCGTTCAGTGTCAAACATCCAACAGGGTAGCAAAAAAAAATGCAGAAGCCAAATGAATATCAGAGATACAAACAGTTTGGCTTTGATGTTCTTATTCTCATAACTAATGTACTAAACAAATGTAGTGTCTCATAAAAACCTAATCGGTCAGTAAAAATCAATAACCATGTCATTATGTACAAAGAACTACATCAATCAGCAGCAAGAGAATGCAGCAAGAACAAAATCTCGTGATTGTTGAAGGGTAGAGATAGATATGCAGACATGCAGCACTGACAAACATTGCCAGTATGATAAGGTAAATGCACAACAACACACATTTTTTATAAGTTATTTACATGCAACCCAATCCAAATGTGTTGTGCACCAAATTTACAGTGGGTGCAAACTAATGATGAAGCAATACATACGGAAAAAAAGCCGGCTCCCAAATGCTTTTCAAGATAAACATGCTACATCACAGAGCAGAAAGAAAATGCAGTGCAATGGCAAAACATGACTCCAGTCAATCTACTAAAAGCAGTGGAAAGAGTACCAGGATTGTTGTTTAGAACCCTTAGAGCTACAAGGGCATGCTCATGTTCTTGAAAGTCAACAAAGGCTACACCGCGAGAATGCTTCTGTGCAGGTACCCTGACCTTTCTTTTCATTATTCAGTATATTTACCTGTTCAAGACAAATGCATGTGCATAAGCTCAAAAAGATACCTACGAATTAATGAGGATAACTTCGTTAGTAAACCCCAATTTAACCTTCCGGATGACAGGATTTTGCTTGGTTGCACGAGAAATTACTGCTTCTCGGCAAAGCTTCTTGACATCATTAATGGTCATAGTCTTCGGCAAGTTGTAAATGATAAGCCTTGTTCTGGAGACGTGAAATTTTGGAGATACCAGCATTTCAGCTTTCCTTTTAGCTAACCTGCAAAATGAGATCACAATCATTTCTTACCCATTGTTCACAATTTTCTTACAAATGATTGAGGGTGTTATCAGATGTAACAATTCATAAGATTTGAGAAGATAGTCCCAAATACTCCCTCCATTCCAATGAATAAGACGTATAAATTTAAGTCAACAACTTCTATGTGTGACCAATGTTACAGAAAAAATATGAACATTTACAATACCAGATCAATATCAAACGAAACCATATCCAAAACTAGATGAATAAAAAAGACATCATGACAGCACTGATAAAATGAACAAATCCAAATTATGCCAGGAGCTATAGTTGTGTAGGATACTGCCAGGAGCTATGGTTGGAAAGATTCATAGATAACAGAAGGCAGTTAACAACAGGAAATGAGGTTCTGATGCTTGCAAGAAATGTGTTGCCTTGCAAGCATGAAGGATGCATCTACGAATTTGAAAATTGTAAGAATGGAAAAATAAAGCACTGCCTTACACTGGCTACCGTGCATGGACTAATAGACACGTCTAAAGAGCTAAAGACCAAATCTTACCAACTACGTTTATTCATGTCAACATCTGATACACCTTCCGCAGCTGGCGTTCCAGGGAGTATTTCACCTTCCTGCTTTCACACTAAACTTTCAGGAACAAAAATAATGGAGATGTACATAACGAAGTGCATGTATAAGAGGTAACAGGTAAACTTGCCTTGGACAAGTACAGGTTGCGCCGATCCTCAACCTCATTCTTTCCCTTCTCCAGTTCCTTTTTGTGAGCAGACTCCTTGTCTAGTGCTTTCTTGACATTAAGTGCCCTGCTTTTAATGAATATTCCCAATCCAGGAGCAGCATTAGCAGCAGAAACTGCTGCATCAGCGGCCTCTGCTGTAGAAAACTTAAGAAACCCAGTCCCTCTAGGTCGCCTGCACAGACGGAACAAAAACTGTTGAACTCAAAGAACGCATCAAGTAAATATTCTTTTGTCGATACAACTGGTGAAGAAATGGATAACAAAGTATTTCTGGTGAAATGGTTCAACATACTTTGTGAGTTTATGCAGAACTGGGAAGAAAGATTGGACCTTTCCAAATACTGAGAACCGCTCTGTTACCTCCTCATTTTTAATATCAAAAGGAAGATTGCTTATGAATATGGTCCTATCGAGGCCAGTATCTTCTTTCTTGGGTTTCAAAGCAGGAACAGTGACTTCTGCCTCTGATACATGTTTAGATTCTACCGGCATGACAGTTGCAGGTTTCGAAGGAGGAATGGTACTTTCTGCCTCTGTTACATGTTTAGGTTCTGCCAACTTGACAGCTGCAGGTGAGTGGGGTTTCTTCTCTTCTGATGTGTCACTTTCTGCTTCAGAATCTGTATCAATATCAGAAACCTCAACAGCAGATGGTTCAGTCTTCTCCGATGACTTGATCAAATTTTCAAGAACTTTTCTAGCAATTTCTGCCTCGCTTTTGAAATCATCCTCAGGGAGACCATTTGAAGTCCCCGAATCATCGCCATCATCGCTGTCATCTCCCCCCACAAGATTATCATCAGAGGTTTCCTCATCGCTGCCCTCGTCGGATACATCTGCCAACTCTGAAAGTACAGACCATATATGAGAAGGGCAACTCTCACAATAGTAACTAAAAGAACTTAGTGTTGACTGACAACATTATGAGATGGTATGCAGTGTACTAAAGCAAATAGTTGGCCAATTATGGTATCATCCTGGTTTAGTTTTAAAAAAAGGAATTTACTCCTGTTTCCTGAGAAACTATATCAAGGAGCCAGTATGATATTTAATCACACGTCAAAGACGTGAGGTTTTACAAATTTAGTGGTTTACATTTACCACATCATTAAGATTCAGGCAAGTAAATCTTGCAATAGCTGTTGAGATAACTCTAGCTTTATGAGAAGCAGGCCTCTGAATTAATGAAGCTATGGACAATATTAACTGATATAAGAGTTTGAATTTACCATCGTCCTTAGCATCAGACTTTGCAGCAACAGCATATACATTCTTTGGAACAGCCCAATCAACAGCTACAGTTCTCTTTGCAATAACTTTTCCATTAACATTTTTTATAGCCTGGTTCAGAGAAAAATCGTGACATGTTAGAACTTCCATGAACATTTACTATTACTGAATAAAGTGCTGACCATACATTTTCCGCATCCAGTTTACGTGTGAAAGACACAAAAGCAAAGCCTTTTGATTTCCTGTAAAAATAATAAATGCAACATGGTTATCATATATTATGAGGTGCTTAACCCACTAAGGGAATAAAAGGATAAAAAAGATACCCATCATCAGACTTTTGTGGAATGGAGACATCCCAAACAAATCCTTCAGAACTAAACGTGTCCATGATCTCCTTTACAGTAATCTGTAAGAATGAAACATGCACATTAGCTTCGCTTTTATCTGCTCTAGAATACTAAGTTTGGAATAGAAAAATTAGCATTTAACCAAGCACCTTAAATGGCAGGTTCCTGACTATCACTCTCCATTTCCTGATCTTCGAACCCTGAATAGCAAAAAATGTTTCAGCTTGGTTACTTCATGGTAAAAAATTCAGCTCTAGTTCAAACATTTTGTACAACTAGCTAGAAGCTCCTAAAAAACAACCCATCAATCAGAAACTCATCCTTTTCTACTGGGATGAGGTAAGTGCCGGACAACTCCTGTCATTATGGGAGATGCACAAAGCCACTCTGTTATTTGTAAGAACAATGTGAGATAACTCAAGACACTGGCAGTGACAGCAAAAGCTTCCTGATCCTGACCAATTCAAACTTTATAACCTCTAACAGTTTACTTCGCAACATAAAAAGCTGCCCAGTACATGACTAAATATGTACCTACAGGAACAAAGTCATCTGAAAGTACAAAGGTAGTAGAATCTGAGACAGGAATTAAAGGTTCAGAAGCATTCTTAATTACCGTACAATTACCCATTTTAATTACCATACCCAGGTGTAATATGACATCTTAAGAATTAGGAGTAAGTATATATACATTGAATTAATATACAACTGAATGTTGGAAGTGTGCAGTAACAACCTATACAGGTAGCACAGAAGAAGAATTCCAGT
This sequence comes from Alopecurus myosuroides, assembly GCA_028641055.1. Classification (NCBI taxonomy): domain Eukaryota; kingdom Viridiplantae; phylum Streptophyta; class Magnoliopsida; order Poales; family Poaceae; genus Alopecurus; species Alopecurus myosuroides. The sequence goes on from CM054057.1 coordinate 106,018,484, forward strand.
TTTGTTTAGTTGAAGAGAAGGAAAAAGACAATCAAACTAAGCAATGAACTAATAGCAGAATATAAGATACATGCAACACAATAAGACAGATTAGTTACCTCCCCGCCAAGTTGACGAGCCCAAATAATTGCTCCTTTGACCTCCTTACGATGCAAGAGAACAACAGAATCCCAAGCTGATTTGACACTTGCAAAGAGTACTGCTGCTGCATCCGAAGTGCATCCATCTCGTGCAAGCCCTGGAGGGGATGACAGCTATATTATACTGTCAATACTGTACTTTACATGCTAGTTGTATTAAGAATTAAGTGCCTCGTGAACAAATTGTAAATGATTGAAGATTCAAACGTATCTTGCGGAATGTAAGATTTCTTCCAGTTTCTTATTAAAATTCTAAAACCTTTATTGTGGTACTTTTGTTTTTCGGTCATATCTTAAGCAAACAAAGAGAAAGCCTCCAAAAAGGATAAACAGGTAAACAATATCTACCCCCTCCATTTAGCCAACCAAAACTAAAACTTTTAACCTCAAAGAATGGTAAAGTTTAAATACTCTTCCAGTAAGGAATAGATGAACGAGAATCTAGTGGACAAATGAGTCTGTGTTCATGGCTACAAGAAAAAAATACACAATGTTCCTTTTAGGAAGCAAACCACCATGCAGCTGCGAGTGGAGCTATGATCTCAGAAACCATACAATAATGCTGCTGAAACAATCATCTTTTACATCCTAACCTCGAGCCACTAGTAAGACGTAAACCGAAACATTCCTAGTCTCTTTCCTCCTGGTCCTGTGATGCGGCTCATGCCAAGACACCATTGCACCAACTTTGACCCGTCAATAACTAACCTCAACTAGGCGGCTAACATAAGGGCCCCTATCTTATCTTGCTATATAATAATCACAGAGTTTCAAATTACTGTTGTAGCATTCACTGAAAGAACTCAATCGAACAATCATGTGTTAACGACACAATATATAATCAAGACTTGGTACAAATTGAGTGTTAGGTGCGCGGGAGAGAAACAGGTTACATGAAAAGAACATACCATGAAGCTCCATTTCCTCTTTTGGAAGTGGATAATTTACAGATACTACCGTGCCAATCTCTCCAGCAAGACGGAAAACTTCGCTAGCCGTAGAAAAGTCTCGAAGACCACTGAATATGACAGTTTTCGCAATCCTACATCATTAAGAGATAAAAGTTACCAGTCACATTGAATTAAACAGGAACAGGGTATCCTCTACCAAAAACCAAAGAACAAGCGCATTAAAAGGCAATATCTGAAGGAAGATGGGAATGTATAAAGATGGCATGATATATTTTAGGCAATGCATTATTTTCATGTAAATATAGAGATATTCAGGTCCACACCTTTGCTTTTCAGAACTTTTCACTTTATCAGTAGCCTTAGCGCTAACTTCCTTCACTTTATCAGTAGCCTTAACGCTAACATCCTTCGCTACTTCAGTATCTTTGGCGAATAACTGTGGTGGTCCTAGTTAAACACAATTTCTTGCATCAGAAAAATTAAGTACTAGGAAAACTGAACAGTGCAAAGAGTGCAAGAAGTTAAATAACTTTCAAATAAAACCTGTATCTGGTCTATGGGATGTTTCCTTATGTTTTACAGGGGTAGGATTATCATCTTCTTCGTCCTTTGCATTTGAGTCCTCAGCTTCAATTGCTTATAAACAAAAACAGCCAGACCATCAGAACCCCAATCTATTGAATTTCACAAGCAACAAGTTATTGATAATTACCGGTCTCTTTCTTCTTATGCAAACGTTCCTTCAATGGAGCACGTTGAATTGCGAGCTTAACTCTGATCTTCCTACCAGCGACAGCAAATCCATTCTTTTGCTCAATAGCTCGCTCAGCATCTTGAACAGTGGCACTGATACCAATGTAAAACAGTTTACGTCAAATATGGTAACAGGGTCAAGGTCACTTTTGTGCACAGGCAATTATCAGCAGAAACACTCTTCTTTGAACAATCCATACGCTTGTACCAGCAGATGGATCGAGTTATATGTTAACAACCAAGCTTAAATGGTTTGGTTCATCCATTGATCCAACTGATCATTTTCGTTTCTTATAAAAAAACTAATAGCTGACCAGTTGTCCAATTTGGGTCAGGAACTTACACATTAAAATCCTATGAGTGAACATACAATATACTTTTAATAAATATGATTACTGCAGTAAGGCTAATGCTATGAGGGGGCTGATAACAATAACTAGGCCAACCACAATATGCACGTTTTTTAACTTTCAGCCATTGGATACTCCGACAGAAATTAACTTATGGTTAGTTGCTTCAGAACGAAATCACGTTCCCACAACATTGCAGTGAGAGAATGAGTACTCAAATATCCACAAGGACATGTTCTGAAACTTACAATTGCACGAACCCAAATCCTCTACTCGTATCGGACCCTGCAACAACAGAAACCCACATAAACATAACATCTCAGTCATGAGCAACACGAAATTACACCCAACAAAATACTAAACAGCCATTCGAATTCCCCAATCGTCAGTCAGGCTACCTTTGGACGCGACCATGAAGCAGCGCCTCACCGGCCCGACCTCGCTAAACACCGTCTCGAGCTGCACAGCAACAGCAAAAGGCCGCAAATCAGAGCCGGAACCTCAACCACCGAAACCTGAGTAAGTAACCTCTTAGCTTAATAGAGGGGGAATGCGACGAGCTCGCCCTTACATCGGAAGACTTGTAGGTGTACGGCAGGTTGGAGACGAAGACGGTTGAGGGGCTGTGACCTCCGGCAGAACCGCTACCGGTGTTCGCAGCATCGCCTTCCGCGGCGGCTTCTCCTCCGCCGGCACCGCCGCCGGGGCGAACGCGCTGCTTCCCCTTGCCCATCGCCGGCGTGCGTTGCAAGGGGACGACGGCTGTAGGAGCTAGGGGTCTTCGCGGTTGCGGTGGGACGAGAGGTTTTCGTGGGCTAGGGTTTATACTTCGGAATGGGTGCATTAGTGGCCTTGGCTGGGCTGGAACTGGGCTAGCCCGTAAGTGTGCTACAGGGCCTGTTTGGTTAGATGGGCATGGGCTGGCCTTGATCAACGATTTGGTGAGAAGTGAATACGACAGAGGCGAAATGGTTCTCGAACTCTACTAAAGATAAATTTTCCCTGAAGTTAGGGCTTTCTTCTTTCGCCGGTGTCTTGAGTTAGGGTTTTCCTTCTCTCGCCGGTGCTGGAGTTTTCTCCCTCCCTTCTACATCTCTGACGGTGGAAGGATCAGGCTTATCGAGGGATCCTCGTATCCCTTCTCGGTCTAGGTTTCCCCTCGTGGATTTCGTTTGAAGGTCAGGAGTTTCTGCAGAGTTAGGGTTTCGGACTGTCCGTGAGCGATCCTTGACCATGGCGGCTGGTGGTGCTTCCGCGTCGAGTACGGTGGGAAAGACAAATCTTGAAGCAATGATGGCAGGTTTAGGACTTAGAGGCGATGATCTGGATGTTGTCTTCGAACAGCAGTCTCTGATCCCGGATGAGGCTACACGATGGATGGCACTAGCTCGAGTTCACACGGACCAGGAGTTTAGCCACTACTGGTTCGGGGAAAACATGAGATCAACGTGGGATTTAGCAAAGGATGTTCGGATCCGATCCATTGAACCAAATGTATGCATCTTACAGTTTAACTGCTTGGAGATTGGGAGAAGGTCACTAAAGTAGGCCCTTGGGTCTCCAGGGGAAAAAGTTTGATGATTGCGCCATGTGATGGTTTTGTGAAGCCGTCGTCGATTGAGCTTAATACCATCAAAATTTGGATTCAGATCCATGACCTACCTGATGGGTACCGTTCTATGGTGCCATCTTTGGCTGCTAAGGTGGGGAAGTTCTTGGTAGGGGAGCCAACATCACAAGACTTTGTGGGGAATTTTTTCCGAGCCAATATGGAAGTAGATGTTCGTGATAGCTTGATTCCAGTGGTGTCGCTCATCCGGCAAGGACAGCGTCAACTTTTTCGGCTAAAATTTGAGAAGTTGCCAGACGGGTGTTCCGTGTGTGGCATGCTTGGCCATCTACATAAGGAGTGCGGTGATGGTATTCATCCTCCTAACAAGCTTATTTTTAAAGATTTACGTGCTGAGTGGAGCATTCGTTCCAATTCACAAGGCGTAGGCCGTGGGGCTGTCAGTATCGGCGTGGTGGTCGCACAGGTGGGCCGGTCGTCTGGCAGATCCTCAGGTGGCCTCTTTGGTGATGACAGGTATGACTATGGTAAGGCGCGCATGGAACCGATGGAAGAAGATATGTTCGATGGTCTGAATAATAGGGAGAGATCATCAGTTTCGCGACAAAACATGCTCACAGATGATGCTATCACAAGCACAGTTGGTTCCATAGTTTAGAAGCTTACCTTACAAGGGAAGGGAGTTCCACCTAGCCCTCCCCCAAAAAGAGACCCTAAAAGAGTGAAAAAGGACAGCAACAAGAACAATGACAAGGAGAATGATGGTGATGAATCGGCGGGCCTCGACAAGGGACACCGCCGGGAGCAATGAGTATCATAAATCTGAACTGTCGTGGGTGGGAAACCACGCGGCAGTTCGCGAGCTTCGAGAGATAGCTCAAAAATTTGCCCCGTCTATTTTTTGCATTGTAGAAACTCAAATAAGCAAGTCACGAGTTGAATCACTTGCCCTCACGCTTGGGTTTGATCATGATTTTGCAGTAGGTAGTAGTGGTAGAAGTGGTGGTTTATGTGTTTTTTGGAATGATTCAATAAAGATGACGCTTTTGGGTTACACGCAGTATCACACTGATTTCTCTGTTGATGGCTTGGGTGCTAATCCATGGAGGTTAACTTGTATCTATGGGGAGGCTCAAACACAGGAAAGATATAAAACATGGGACCTTATGAAAGATCTGTGTGCTACTAGCCCCCTCCCGTGGTGTCGCACCCTAACCTCTAGGGGATACTCATCGGGCCGAACTGGATAGCAGATGATTGGATTATGGGGCATACCTGCTCCCACGTCCTAGCTTCCTAGTAGGCCAGCGCTTATGCGCGACAACACAAGCTCTGCTATTCCATCGTCGATGTAAACTATCCACTAGAGATTCAAAGGTACTACCGTCGACGTACTTCATATCAATCACGCATGGTACGTCAACAGCGTTAAACGGAATGATACCACAACACATCTCTAAGACACAAAAGATTGAAATAAAGTTGCAAATGGCCTTCACTAAGGCAGAGAATAGCAAATACAATCATTCAGAGGACACATGTCCCAACATAGCATCATTACATCAGCGGAAGCAAACAAAGCGTCTGAGTACAGACAAAATCCAACTAGGCTTAAGAAGCCGGGAAATAAAAGAAGACGAAGCCCATCCTCGTAGGTCCTGGATCCTGCCCGGGGTCCAGCTAACTACTCGTCTGCAGTCTCGTCGAACTCCACGAAGTAGCCATCCTGGTGATCATCGTAGCCGTAGTCTGCGTAAACCACAGCCCCAAAGGGGTCAGTACATCCAAGTACTGGCAAGCAAGACTCACACTTCATCAAAGAGTTACCCGTCAACACAAGCATAGATGCTTGGGATCAACGGAAGGAATAGGTGACATAAAAGCTGCAGCGGGCTGCTCTAACCAACTACAGAAGATAACTACAAGTTCCGGCTAGCAGAAGGAGATAAGATCGAGTATTGTAACCAACTGAAAGATGACTTCAAACAAACCCATCCTGGATCTCGCCCCTTATCCGAAGAAGCAATCCGAGGATAACTCACACAGTTGGATTAAAGATGAATCAAGTTATTGTGTGAATAAACCTATTATTAGTCAAGTTATTAGGCATTGGGTGTAACATGATTAATCATTAAGTTCAAGTTGTCCTGAGTACTTGTTAGCCAGTACTTTCACCAAGTAGTCCATAACCGCGGAAAACACGGCTTCTCGAGAAGATTATCCCTGCAGGGTTGCACCAATTTGGCCGTACACGTAAGAATACCTCGCCAGATGGGATGCCTCCCACCAAGCGTGGCACTCAACACAATCCAACCCTTCTTCGCATCAAGCCCAAAGCACCTTGGGCGCACGGCTAATCAAGCCCCGAAGAAAAGGGACCCTCATAGCACTCTAAGACCGTGTCCCCCTATATGCCGACTACGAAAGTTCCACCCTGCGCTGGGCTCGCAAAAACATGCATGCGGCAAATGGAAAACACGAACTAAATGAGGCGATTTAGACGAGATGCGAATCGGGTCAAACTGAGGGGGGCGCCCATACTCTCTTCCCACATGCGGGTAGTGCGCTCATCATGGATCAGTAGACAAGACCCTTTTCCTATTAGGGTCGACACTAGCAGGCCTCAAAACCACACAGGGCCTCCTGCCGGTGCCTTATCATCAAATTATTATTACCATTAGCATTAACAGGATTGATTGATTAACATCGAGCCCCCGGTACAATAATAAGATAGTAAAAGAAGTAACCGACAACAGACTCGAGCAAAAGCAACCCTAAGCATGCTAGATAAGACTAAGGCAACAAACAAGGGGTTTTAGGTATGGAGGTGAGGCAATATCATTGGTTCAGGGTATCATGTGATAGGTTCGGAGAACAAGCAACGATACATAGGGCTAGCAATAGTAGACAAAAGGATAGTATCGATAACAAGTGTGGAAAAGGAACTCGATGATTCATGTGAGTGTTAACTTGCCTGCAAACCCAGTAGCCTGGTACTGAGCTAAATCCTCAGAAGGGGTGTCGTAAGTCTCGTCGGGCTCATCGTCGTCGTCTAAAGCGAGAAGAAGCAAACACCCAATCGAAAGAGACGAACAATCAATAACAGAATATAATGCACAATCATGGGATGATGCATGTCATTTGATTGATGCATCAAAATAAACTACTTGACAAGATAACACAATTTAATTGGACCCATATGCAATGTGAATTGCATATCGATGCACATGGTTAAGGTTGAAGCAATGATCTACAATTAATTATCAGGTGACAATTGATTAACATGATGCATGCATGAGGATAACAAGAAGTAAACAATAATAGATGCAAAAGAAATTGGAGTGTAACAAGTTTGGAAATTATTTATTAAGTTTGGAAATTTTGGGTTACTTAAGATGTTACACAAGCAATTGGTTGTTTTCAACAAGTTAACTTGTGCAAAACAGAATACAAAGTTTATATTTGAAAAGAGCACAAAATTTTAGGTGGATTACATGTTTCAATTATTAGAAAAGGAATTACAATGATTAAATTGGGAGTTAAACAAGTTAAACAAGAATTAAATTGGAATTAATTCAAATAGGAATTTTAATTGAATTTTAATTGTTCAAATCATTAATTAAAGTTCATATTTGGAAAGGTTATGTTTTTCTGGTTTGAAAACATATTTTATAAGTTCAAGAATAATTTAAATTGAGCAAGTTATGGAATTAGCAATTTTAAATGAATTAAACAAGGTTTAAATTATCTAGGCAATTTAAATTATTCAAACCATGAAACAAAAATTATATTTGAAAAGGTTATTTAAAATGGCATGGAAAACATATTTTATTTGCATTAATTGGATTAATAATGAATTAGTTATGGATTTTAGCAATTTGCAATTGAATTATTTGAATTCAAATTTAAATTGCATTTGGAAATTTCAAAACATGAAACAAATGTTACCAATGGGTAGAGAATTAAATTTAGATCAGCACACATATTTTATTTTCATTTTTTAGAGTTATAAAATAAAAGTTATAAGCAATTTAAATCTAGGGACCATTCTGCAATTTTTAAGGGGCTGGTTTTAAAAACAGAAACATGCAAAACATTTGTTACCGCACTGCCTTCTAGCCATAGCCACTGCAGCGTGGGCCTGGGGCCAGCGTGGCGCGCGCGCGTGCGTGGCAGGTGAGAGCCACTGACGGGTGGGGCACGGATGTCAGATGCGCGAGCAAAAAGTGTGGGTTTTTATCCGCGGCCGCGAGGGATCGAGCTCGCGACTGCGCGCAAGCGAACGGTGCAGTGCTACCACTGCGGTGGTTGCTTCAGATTCGACAGATACAGATGCGCGGACAGTTTATGATTCAACAGGTGGTTAACTGAACTTTTGCGTGCGCTCGTTTGACTGAACCGTGACAGCGAACCTCGCCGGCGATGAGCGGATGCGGGGGATGGATGCGATGCTTGCGGTGGCTGCTGGTGCGTGTGCAGCGCGGGCACGGCTGCGTGCGCAAGCAGAGGAAGAGAGGGGAGAGGAGACGGTGGAGCTCACCGTGGTTTGTCGGGGAAGCAGATGGTCGAGGTAGCGGCCGGCGGCGATGTAGCAGATGGCGGCGGTGATCCACGTCGTCCACGGCCCAGCTGCGGTGTCCAACAGAGAGAGAGAGAGTCGAGGGGGTCTGGTTCCGGGGTTTAGGAGGGTAGGTAGTGGTCCATGGCGGCGGCGGCGGGCGGCGATTCAGTAGAGGAGCGCCGGTGAGGGTGGTGGCAGAGGGTGGAAACGCGGCGAGGGAGAGAAAACCGGCGGCGTTGTCGAGGGGAGAGGATACCTAGGGGCTAGGGCTTGGCGCCAGGGGGTCTAGGGCTACTTATAGCGGCCTAGGCGATCTCCTGGCCGTCGACGGGGCACGGCTGCCGTCGTGGCGCCCCCGGATGCGCGCCGTACGCGTTGAAGACGACGGGGGCGTCTTATCGAACCGGTACGCGGGGTTAGCGGGCTGGGCTGGCTGCGCGCGAGGGATAAGTGATAGGTGGGTTGGGCTGGGTGCTAGCTGCCGCGCGCGCTAGTTTTCTTTTTCCTATTTTGTTTTTTCCTTTTTTTTGCAGCAAAGAGAATTGGAAGAATTTGATGGTTTTTGAGTTGCTAAAAATTTGGAAAAATTCAGGTGCATTTGTTAGTTCAATATCTACCCTTGACAACTTAAGTTTTTGAAAAATTCAAATCTATGTGCTGTGTTTTAAATTGCTTTGAATTTGAATGAATTTTGGTTAATAAGTTGTTATCTAAACAAGATTTTTAATTATGGTAATCCAATGAGTTTAATTGGAAACAAAGGAGTACATTTGTTTGGTATTTTTCACAATTTTGAAAATGGTGCTGTTTGTTGATTTGAAATGTGAGTTTGGAAACAATTTGGAATTATTTAATTGGAATAGAAACACCATTTTATTAGTTGATCACTATAGAATAAAATGAAACAAATTGGTTGTTTTTATTTGTGATTTTTATTTCAAATGTTGTAACAGAGCAAGTATGAAACAATTGTCTGAATAAAGTTTAATTTTGAATGGTGAAAACAGGGATAAACAAATGCAACAAATAAGAAACAAATGCAACAACATGATGATATGATGCAATACTTTAAGTAAACAAGAAACAAACATGCTAGGGGTGGTTTTTCATACTTGGGCTGTTACACGTGGCTATGCATTGGAGAATTTAATGAGGCTCTCAAGTATGATGAGTTTGAAGGTGTTGGTCAACGTACAGCAAGCCAATTCCAAGGTTTTAGGGACGCTGTTGATATATGTGGGCTTTTGGACCTTGGCTTTACTGCGAATTTTTGGACTTTTGAGAAGAGAGTTGATGGCGGCTCTTACACTCGGGTGAGGTTGGATCGAGCTCTTGGTTCGGCGGAATGGGGCGCACAATTCCCGGATGCGGTTGTTTCTCACCTATCCGCTGCCACCTCTGATCATGTTCCAATCCTGCTTCGCTTGTTTGATGAGGCAGTAACTACGCGTCCAAGGCTTAATCATTTCAGATTTGAGACCATGTGGGCGTCACACCCGGACCTAAAAAATAATATCGGCTCTGCACGGGGACATGGAAGCGGTGAGGTCTTTGTTGATGCGGTTAAACAGAAATTGCATTTCTTCTTTGAAAATCTGCAGCGTTGGAACAACAATACTTTCGAGTATGCTAAAAAGGAAATAAAAAAAACCAATCGCAGCCTAGGGGAAATGAGGGTTGTTGCTGGACCTACGGGTCCCTCCCATGCGGAAATTAAAACCAAGGAGAGGCTGGTCGAATTATATCACAGGAAGGAGGTAATGTGGCGTCAACGCTTAGGTTAGAGTGACTATCTTCAAGTGACAGAAATACAAAATAGTTTCATCAGAGGGCGTGCATTGAAGGGGAACGTAGCATAGAAAACAAAAAAATTCCTACGCACGATAAACCCGAAAGGCCAAGATCTAATCTATGAGATGAAAGGCAACAGGGAGAAAGAGAGTCTTGAGATAACATACCCTCGAAGACTCAAAGTGGTACGAGAAAAGATCTTATTTTTGGCGTAGTCGTTCTCACGCCGATCCCGAGCGAGAAGAAGAGCACCGCAATCCGACGGTGCCTCCGTAATCGGTCACATGTTCAGCTCGATGATCCCTCGTTCCAGCGGGTTGCGGAAGTAGAGGATCCCTCTGGAATTCCAGCAGCACGACGGCGTGGTGGTGGTGAAGAATCCCATGGTCAGGGCTTCGCCAAGCCGGAGACCATGGAATGGAGCAGCGGGTGGAAGGGAAAAGGAGTGGGCAAGTGTGTGAAGAAGAGAGAGCCCCCACCCTCCTTTTATAGGGGAGGGGGAGGCAGCCCAAGGGGGTGCGGCCAGCCATGGGTGCCCCCACCCCTTCCTCTCTTCGTGTGAGTGGAAGCTCCACTCACACCCACTCAAAAATTCTTAATTTCCCACTTAGAAAATCCAAAGGTTTTTCTTTAATAAATAAATAAAACATTTTTATTTCTTTATTTATATTTGTTAATTCCATTAACAAACATTTGCATGCAGCACCTCGAACCATTTGTTAATTCTATTAACAACCGTTCGATGAAAAACCCCTTGAACTATTTCAATTCTCCCCGAAACAATTTCGGAGCTGCCCAAAATATTCTTCGGTATTCCGTATCCTCTCTAACGCTTCATAAACAAGGAATAACATAATAAACACTTTATTATTGCCTCTCGGGCATATTCCCTTCATGCATGCGACGTCGGAAGAATTTGGTTAAATCCTTGGTAAACTCGGCGGGTGAAGTGGTGGAGGACAGGGATGGGATGGAGTCCCTTACCTCAATTTTTGTAAGTCTCTATATACCTCTGAAGGGGTGCATGATATGCATCTTTGAAAGAACATAGTTCCTAAATCCTATTTTGAGTGTTTCATTACAACATATAGATGGACTAATGTGGTTTGTTAAGTGTACTCATAAAATATCTACCCGTAAACATCATACAAGTTGCAGCAATAAGAGAGAAAAGATTACGGAAAAAGATGAGGAAGAGAAGAGAAGAAACGGAAAAGAAAAGGGAAAAGAAGGTGAAGAAAGTGGGGGTGGCCGGCCTCCTGGCTGGCCTGGCCGGGCTCAAGCCAGCCCCACAGCACCCCACGCCGGCCCCAGGCCGGGTTGCTCGGGTGGGGGCCCGGCCTCACCCCCAGCCCCCGCCGGCCCTAGGCCGGGTGCCTGGCCAGGCGCTCCGGGTGGAGGGCCGGCCTCGCCCCCCGTCCCACGCCGGCCCCGGGCCGGGCTGGCTGGGCGCCGCGCTGCCCCACGCCGGCCCCAGGCCGGCCCCCAGGCCGGGGTGGGATTTGGCCCGGCCCTGGCTGCCCCAGGCCAGCCAGGCCGGCCCCCAGGCCGGGGGGCGCAGGAAGGTGAAAATACCCCCCCCAACGACCGTACTTCGGACACGGGTATAAATGGGGGGTCTCCACCTACCTCCTTGCTTTGTCAATCTCACCCACACTTTCTCACACCACCATTGATTGACCAAGCTCAAGCTCAAGAACAAGATCTCCTCAAATCCCCAACCAAAGCTCGTGATACTTTAGGATTTGAGAGAGACACCCCCGATCTACAACTCCACCAAGTCGACTAGAAATCCACCCACTCATCCCTTAGGGATCTTGCCATTCTTGGTTCATTGGATATAGGAATCTTGTTGCTCTTAGTTCATCGGAGCTCGGAGCCTTGTTGATATCCACGATGCTCTTGTGCTCGTGGATCTTGCTTCTCGGAGTCTTGGCGGCTCTTGGGATTTGGTGAGGACCCTCCAATCTTGTGGAGTGTGCCTCATCTTTGTAAAGGTTCTAGTTGTCAACCTCAACGGCAACATAGTGATTCGAGCCTATCCACATCGGTGGAAGGACTCGAAGGAGATACGGTGTGGCATTTGAGGCCTACTCGGTGTTCCACTTTGGTGGCACCGCACCGCTCCAACGGAGATTAGCTTCCATTGGGAAGTGAACTTCGGGATAAATCTCCGCGTCATTATGTTCGGTTATTCCTCAACTTATCTTTATTTGTTACTACTAGCTTAGTCATATTACTCACCTTGTGCTAGTTGTACTTGCTCAACATATAGGATTGTTCACCTAGTTGCATAATCTAGATAATCTATATTTGAGCATTGCCATGTTAACTTGAAAAAGAAGTTAAAATTTGTAGTTAACCTATTCACCCCCCCCCCTCTAGTTAACCTCTCGATCCTTCAATTGGTATCAGAGCCTCGTCTCTTTATATAAGGCTTTACCGCCTAAAGAGGAGGTAAGAATGGCCGATGAACCCATCACCATGGATGGGATTCAAAAGCTCATCCAAGCTATGATTGAAAATTCCGAGAAGAAGATGGAGGGACTAATAAAAGAATTGACATCTCCATCTAGACATTCTAGTGAAAAGATTATCTTAGATGAACAAGGAAACCCCATACTAAATAAAGAAGGAACCGCAACATCTTCACCTATAAATGGTGCACCTTTAAATGGTAGTGGTGGTAATTCGTTTGGGTTTGCTTATAACAATGCTCCAAATGTTCAACATCCACATGTTACTCATCTTGGTCCACCTCCTTTGGTGGATCGGCATCGTTTTACTAATTGGAAAGCTTCCATTAAGTCTTACATGTGCAGCTCTTCAATGCAAATATGGAGAATTGTTGAAAAAGGATATGAGCCAAAGGATCCCGCAAATCCAAGCTCAAGTGACATCATTGATGAGCAACTCAACGCTCATGATTTGCATATGTTGGAAAGGGCAATGGAAAAGGAAGGAGTTGAGCACATCTGGTCCTTCACTAGTGCAAAGAAAGCTTATGATGGTCTTGTTGATATGTTTGACGGCAATGTCAACCTCCAAAGATCCAAGAAGTCAATCATTCAAAGAAAAGTTGAACACTTTCACTTGGGTGATGGAGAGAACATAGAAGACATGTTTAGAAGACTCAAGGCCCTTGTAAATGACATGAGAGATAGTGGATTCACGGATTGTACGGAGAATTGGGTCAAGGAGAAATTTCTACTCACCTTGATGCCATACAATGAAAATATGGTAATGAATGTACAAGCAAGGGCCGACTACTTGGACCTATCTCCCAATGATGTTTTGGGTCTCTTTATCACTCTAAAGGTCATGAAGCAAACTTCCGATGATGTCATGGCCCGTGTAAACGGAGCAAAGAAAGCCTCTCTTGCCTTGAAGGCCAATGTCATTCCCCATGAAGATAATGACTCAAGTGATGATGGTGGATCCACTCATGATGTCTCCGAGAAAGAGATGAAGACATCACATGAAGAATGCTTGGCTCTTGCTCAACACAAGTGGTGGAAGAAAGGAGATTTTAGATCCAATGCCACCAAGAATAAAGGGAAGGAATCCTCAAGCACGAAGAAAGCAAGAACTTGCTTCAATTGTGGAGATTCCGAGCACTTCGTTGCCGAGTGTCCCTTCAAGAGTAGAATTGAGAATGGAGGAATACTTATCAAGAAATCCACCTTCATTCCCAAGTCCAAGAACTTCATCAAGAGAGGCCCTCCTAGGGCAATGATTGCTAAAGAAGTCGAGTACACATCCGGTGGTGAAGAGAGTGATGGTGAAGGCGAACAAGTAGGTATGGCGGCCATGGCTAGGGGCGTCATACCTCCTAACTTAAGCTCTCTCTTCTCCAACCCAAATGACAACAAGGGCCCCTCGAGTCACAAGTGCTTCATGGCCAAGGGTATACCCCCAAAGGTGACTCCTACACTCAAACTCGCTAACCCTTCTATTCCTTCACTACTAAATTGTGTTGAGGAAGATCCTTTAACAAACTTTGTGGAAAAACTAGAAGGACAAACTAAATCTATCTTTGTCTCTCTCATGGATCAATTAAGTGAGGCGCATGGCCTCATTGATGAACATGAGGAGAGAATAATTCTACTTGAAAAGTTTGCTCGTGATGATGCTAGTAAAATTGAGGAGCTTGAGAAAGCTCTAGATGAATCACATTGCTTTAGAGAAAACATTGAAGAAACCTTTGCAATTGACATAGCTAAAGTAAAAATTGATTGTCAACATGCTTTTTCTAAGGTAACGGAATTCATGACCTTAAATGATGCAACTAACCAAGGTTATAATGAACTCATTAAGGATTTTGATAAGCTTAAAATCGATCATCGTACCATCTCAAATGAGCTCAAAACCTTAAAAGGAGTAAGTGTTGTGAATGAAAACTCTTGTGCTACTAATCCTTTGTGTGTCAAGGCAACTCTCATTGAGGAGAACAATAGGTTGAAGGCACAACTCAACAAAGGCCTTGCCACATGCATCCAAGGCCAAAAGAACCTCAATGATCTTTTGAGTAATCATAAGAGAGTTGTTGGCAAAGAAGGCCTTGGTTTTGGTTCCACATCCAAGGTGGCCTACAAGAAGAAGTCAACTCCCTCCACTAACTCTATTGTTTTTGTGAAGGAGGGGGAGTTGGCTAATGATGAAGATGAGTTTGATATTATTGCTAAAAGTATTGTTCCTAGGAACACTACTACTCACAACTACTTTGCAGGAAAGTATAACCCATCTTATGTGCTTCTAAAATCTACTGATGGTCATGTTTATGCAAAGTATGTAGGCACCTCATATGGTGATGATTAAAAGCATGCTATTTGGGTTCCCAAGACCCTTGTGACTAACAAAAAAGGACCCATCCAAAAATGGGTACCTAAGACAATAAGTTGATTCATTGTAGGGTTGTATTTCCGGTGGAACATCATGGATGATTGATAGTGGTTGTTCCGCACACATGACCGGAAGCAAAGAAGTATTAGAAGACTTGAAACTCCAA